>CM056993.1:331992383-332594883 GCA_029891345.1 Dryococelus australis | reverse complement strand
GAAATTAATTAAACAGGAATAATTGAAGATTGGCGATAGAAAGACGGGATATTGTCACTAAGTTGTAGTTTTGATATCGAATAAAAAGCTGTGCATATAAACTTTAGTCCCTGAATGTAAAATGCAGGTACTTTTTACATATCGAGGACATTTGTTATGTTCTATCAGAACACTAACACAGTGAATAAGTTCGTGGACTGGCGCTCCAAGTGTAGGCAGCCACGCACCATGGAGTCCACTTACATAGATACACATTGTCCCTCAGAATTGTCACCGTTGGCCGCTATGTACGTCTGCCAATGTTGGTATATCTGTTGGAAACAATGCTGAGATATACTGGCAGGAAGACTCTGGACGGCTCCTGCTGTGGCAGTGATTATCTCGTCGACCAAATGAGGCACACGACCACGTAGCTGTGCTTTCAAGTGGGGAAAGTGAGAGAATTCGCACTGTGCGAGATCTGGCGAGTATGGAGGGTGCGGCAACACGGTGACCTGTTGCCTTACCAGTTCCATTTGAACAAGTTGAGTTGAGTTGAGAGATTTTGGCGGCTCTTAACAACGAGATCTTGAGAGCGGATCCCACTTGAACAAGCACAGTGTGTCATGTAGGGGCGTTGTTATGTGCCACTGCCAATTATTCCTACGCCACAACTCAGGACGTTTATGACTTAATCGCATCGCGTTAGACTGCGAAGGATATCCACTTAGTGGGCCATGTTTACAGTTGCTCCTTGTGGGGTGAATTCCGCGTGAACGATGCCAGTGAATCAAAAAACAGTTTAGTCATCCCTTGCCTTTTGACCTGTCCTATCGCAGTGTTTTTCTGGCGTGGCGATCATGGTGATATCCAGATGGCCGACTGTCACTTCAATTGCGAATTTTAAAAACGAATCATGTTACGTAATTTGTTTTGATGCGGTTGAGAAAAGTGCCTTTATCGTCTGCACTACTAACCGGAAATGATCATACGGTCGTCACGTTGACCTTGCCTAATGATGCATGGCACACCGTGTTGTGTAACACGTGACATGTCCAGGTCCTCCGACAGGATCTTCTGGGACATTCCATGGCTAATCCTTACTGCTGCTGCGAGATCGTCTACCGTTTGCGAGAGGTTGGCACGCAAATCCGTTGCAACTTCTTGAGCTTGCGATCAGTTGGGCTCGTTCGTGGTGGACCACTACACTCATCACCCTCAAAACTGTCTCTTTCTTGCTGAAGGCGATGATGCAATTTTAACACAGCACTGAGGCCCATGGCGTCGTCGCCACACGCGTGTTTCGTAATGTTAATCGTTTCGCTAACGGATTTGCCTAACTTTTGGCAGGACTTTACGTTTGCCCGTTGATCAAACTGCCAACCTTCTCGTGTTGCGCCGCTTGCGTTCTCATGCCCTTCACAACTGAGGCAGTCGTTCCGCTTACACTGTACCGTATGCAATCAACTGCCCGTGGTGCAACCTACCTGCTGTAGTGCACCACAGCGACACTATGCGGTCAGTCCACGAACTTAGTAACCGTCCCGCGACACATAGTTGCCTACACTCGGAGCGCCAGCCGACGAACTTATTGATTGTAATACATATTAAATCACTTCGTCAATTCGAACAACTAAAAAATGACATACTTCCTTTTTGCGAAACTATACTTGTAGCATAAATCAAATATAAATTAGTCTTTGAGCTAGTTTTGTAATTGGTTAACTTATAAATATTGTTTTGTGATACTGTTTACATTATAAAACATCTGTAGATATAAATCACAGTAATTCTAAAACTATATTTGTTTATTTGACTCTGACAAGTGAAAAAGATTTTGGTATAAACGTTTAATTTTTTAAACATGTTCTTTGCTTCAGTTAAGCAAATAAATTTCTTAGCCCAAACAAACGTTACCCAGAACTATCTCGATACCTAGCAACTGATTAACACGCTCAACAGTTAAGAGATATCCTACGGTAGTCTAAATTTAGAGGTGCCGTTTCCAAAGGGAGTTACATGTAACAAAAGTATCACGTAAATATCTTATAAAACGATGTCAAACAACTACAGATGTAACCTCATCTCTTTGTATTCTGTTTACATGCATAGGGAAATGCGAGTACTGAACAAATTTGGTTTGTCGTAAAAAAATCCATCACTGAACAGTAAACGAAGGTGGCCACATAAATTTATGGTGCAAAAGTATATGTATGGCTACAAAAAAAAATCAATAACCGTATGATGGCATTAATAACTTTGGTGGTACACCCTTAGCAACACCTTTTGACAAAAATTGAGAGTGTTCTTTGAAATTCAGGAAGTTAACAACCCGAATCGCTACCCCTGCGGGAGCCGACGGTTCTTAAATGAACAAGCCACGTGATATTCGGGCATTTGTTAGTGTGATAACTGTGTATCGCGAAACTGCAATTATCAGGCAGAAACGACATCCACAGCATCTTAAACGAATAGATAAATTCATTACCATATTCAAATGCAACTCTTTAGTATACGGTTCTCAAATTCTAAAAACAATTCACAGCGATGAAGTACTGGCTTCTAACGTGTCTATTTCCTTCAAGGGCAGTAATAACGCACACAAGTTCTCCGATCTTCACCGGGGGTCTCGTATACTAGGGTTCGTATGCACTCCTTCACGTATAAGTACAACGGGTCGAGGAAGGGGATCGTGGACGCCAGGTACCGACAACTTCGTGACTTGCCAGTTATTTGGGAGAGGCACTATCTTGCTGTACCCATGAGTTTTGGTTGATCCGAAGAGGAACATCTTATAGTTACTCAGCAGAGAAACACTGTACGTGTGACAACTGAGGCAACGCGTAACGCGACACTGTGTTGTAACCAAAAAGCACGTTGTTGACGGTTCTCGCCCTCGCATTCCAATCGAGCTGCTGTTGGTGATTGCAGACAACCGCTCGCGCACGGCGGTTTGCGGTTTGTCTGCGCCGCCGCAAGCGAAACGACCTTTGCCGTAAATATAATGCGATCATTGATACAACGACGCGACACGAGTTTGTTGGAGAAACCAGTTTGAGAACTCCTGCCGGCGAGAAAAAACCGGCAGGAACCCATGGCTTGCGTCATGTACGTATGAAATATATGAAGTATTTGTTCAGCAGTGTTCTTGGCGGACTGCACCCTGCATTTATATATAGAGCATGCGTGCTGGCGAAGAAAGTTTTCTCTGCGAGTCACGTAATTCCATCTGTGTAAAGGCCGTTCACGGTAAAATGAGCACTTTTGAAAGCCCTGCTTAAGATCTACTTGTATACAAGTTGTGTATTCCTCTGCCTTATGTAAAATTAACATTGCCATAAGCCTCATCACTTTACTAATCCCTCGGTCAAATGAAACTGTGAAATTATTAAAAAAGTAAATACTTTAAAAATATGCTAATTTTTATACTTCTATGCATTAAATAACAGAAAGCGAAATAAATAATTTTAAGTTATCACAGATAGTTATCACCTAACACTTTTTATTCTACTTTAATATATGGAACTACTTTCCATCCATCGTTACCAACTATACTAGGCGAATGTCGCTCAGTGTACCGATTAAATATGTGCATGCCGGGGCAGTGACTTTTTTCTAAGGTTCATTTCTAAAGTGCTCACTTTATTGTGAACAGCCTTTACCTGATTCAGCATTACTTCTGGCCACCTTCAAGGCTCTGCCCTTCTCAGTCGTCGGTCCGTAGAAATAAATGCGGCGCGATATGACTCTCATCTGTTAAGGGTTCAGCCTTGCTAGGCTGCCGAACGGTACGCAGACGTTTAGGAAAAATCATGTTTTAAAAACTCTTCCACTTACGTATAAAATGTCAATCTACATACGAATAGCATTAAAAAAGAATTATTCCATGACAAAAAGTTTCATTTTTTTGTATCCTTTCCTAATGTACATGTTTTTAAAGTTAAAATGGCATAACTAACGTTTTTACAATCATTTTTATGTACTAAATCACCCGTGTGTGAAATTTAAAGTTGTCGAATTACACCCAGTACACTTTTCTCTTTATTATTTCTCCATAAAAATGATAGGGTCATCAGTGAGAATGTCAAGAGAATTCTGCAGGCCAAGTGTCCTGCGCATAAAGACGACGAAGCATCTGATGAGCGTACCTGGGTAGCCCGTAACCATCCCGCGATTTCAGGCCTCGGACGCGCAGAATACCTTAAGCCAGGCGGAACCCGTAAGGATGACGCTATTTGTGCATTATTTAAGTGTTTCGGGTTCGTTCCGCTGCTCTGACCGAGATCTAAAAGTCTGCAAGTCGTGGCCTATAGAAACCTTTCATCACGACGATTTTCAACACTCACCTGCGCCATCACCAACGCAACTGGCTATTGGTCAGCGCCGCTGCGAGGCAGATACGCATCCAAGCAGTAAACGAACCACGCTTTCCGCATCGTCTATATGAACTTCCTGGCAGGGACCACGGTGGTGTAGTGGTTAGACCACTGGCCTCCCACTTGGGAGAACCGGGCTCGATTACCGACGGGGCCGCTTCCGGATTTTTCGCAATGTGGGTAATGGGCCGGTCGGCGTGTTTTCTCGGGAATATCCCGTTTCCTCCACCACTTCATTCCTGTGCTGCTCCATACTCCCTCGTTTCATCATCGGCTCAAAATCTCTCCACTGCACTCCTGGGTTTCAAATTCCACTCTTAATATCTGCATGCTATTTCACTGCGAACGACGTAACTGAGGCTGTGCAATCAAGGCGAAATTTTAAGTTACCTACAATGCTGTTATTAATATTGTCATACAGTTGATAATTTGTCGTGAGCTACAAATTTGCTCCACAAATGTAGATGAAGGCCGTCGTTTCTGTTAGGTGATGTTTACAATTTATTTAGCTCATCCATGTATTATTGCATGAAAACGGAACACGCAATTCCACTTGCAATTTTTTTAGGTGTGTTGTACATTAAAGCGTTTTCCTACAACTTTTTTTTTTGTCGGGGGCATGTTCTTTAGGAATCAGTGCCTTAGTTCTTAGGCAACTGTAGTATATGGCCTGTTTTGCGTGTGGCCTGTCTTCTAGGTATTGCAACGGTTGATAAAATATCTAGCGTGGATTTTTTGTATACCGAAAAATTACGCAAGGCTAATATTTCTATAAATTTTGAAGTCATAATTAATAATACGTTTTTAAAATACGACTGTTTATTCGGAACACATCAACTAAGGCAAAATACAGTTGGCAGCTCCAACTGTTTATTTCCGTGAAATAAATATAAATATCAATAAGTATGCAAAGATTTAGCCATTTACACATTGTCCAGTCAATCATTTTATATTTTAATATTAAAAAATATTTACAGTAAATTTGCGGTTCATTACACTCACTGTAGGCCGTAAGTCAAAAATATGTTTTCAAATTTTGTCCGTGATGCCTGCCACCGAGGTATCTAGGCATAATTCATATTTGTCGTGTATAATTTCGCAAACTAATACATGGAATTTTCTAATGTATGATCGCAATGGTACATCTGCCACGCCATTCAAATTCTTGTAGTACTCGCTAACCAAGCCGTTCATCTTGAGTGTAAGTAAAACCCATTTAAACCGTAACAAGTCGGCGTGTAAACTATAACGTGACATAGTTATACATAGAACATATGAAAATGATAGCTATTATTAACATAATATAAGAGTAAATGTCAAGTGGCATACATTTTACGACCCGGGTTTTGTATAAAAACCAGATGTACTGTCGTTTTTAGCTTTTGCAAGTATGCGTCATTAGCGCAAGGTTTGCTTATGGATTTGGAAATAATCTTCAAATCACAGCTACCCCAACGCTGCATTAAGATGGTGAGGTTGAACGACAGAATTTCAGGTGAGGTCACGCCCTCTCTAATAACACATTTAGATTTATTTCGTTATCGTCCGCTTATTAAACGAGAGGTCGGGGAGTCCATGGAAACCCAGGGAAGAAATGCCATGACTTCGAGAAAGATAAAGGTGTAATCGCTTCATCAACGAGCTATGATGATTACGATCGTCCGCTCTTGCAAGAACCTTAGATATTAAGGCGCCCAACTCCTTTATACTATTTTCCGCTTTTGAGACCCAAAATCAAGGTAGTGATAAGGGCGAAACTGTCTCGCTCATCAAGCCTCCCATCGCCGCTACGGGCAAAGCGTGAGGGTTTTCGTCGTACTACGTATATTTACGGGATTTGAAACGTGGGCCTGTAATTTAACTAGTGGAAAGTCTGTAGCAACGTTCTCTGTACAAGTTTATCTTACTTTTACTTCCAACCAATCAGTTCACGGTAAAGTGAGCACTTTTGAACACCATCTCATTTGGAATAATAGTCGATAAATATATTTTTTCTTGGGCTTAGACGTTAACTTCGGAGTGCGGTGGAATATACGCACTCTGGTTATTACTTACATGACAATATTTATTTTAAAAAGTGGATAAAGGCTAAACAATAGCTGTAAGGAAAAAGTAGCTAGGGCTTCAAAAGTGCTCACTTTACCGTATACACAGCAAGATATAGCATTCTGAGTAGGCTGTTGTTAGCATGAATGAGGATTCCGTACTATAAATTATAACGAGAGTAATGTCTTAATGGTACCACTCCCACCTCATCTGAAGTGTTTGTATATTTTAAAAATACTTTTTGCATTAAAATCTTTGAATTCGAACCGTTTTCGAACGAAACTCGAGGGTCAAGTAGACGAGTATTTTCTGTGGAGGTTTTTAAAAGCAACGCAGAATAATTTATTGTTTTGAATCTTTTCTGCACATTGGCTTGAACTTCATGGAAAGAAACCTTATGTGTGTGATTATTTTTTTACTTTAGTGAATTTCTTTGTTTTTTTTTTTATTTAATGAAGTTCTCGTCGCTCTACAAATCAAGCTCGTTAATGGTGCCAATAAGAAAAATCGCCTTTAAATATTTGCTGTACTTTAGCGCACGTTAGAGGCCAAATATGGAAACATGCTTCATAATAATTATCTTCATAGCCTTAGGACTAATATATAGCTATATGCTTATCGTATGCAAATTGGTGATTTGAAGAGGGTGTGGATATTGGAGCCCTCCAGAGAGGTGGAGATATGTATATTGTTATTCCTAAACTTAATTGATAACTTCTTTTCCAATAATGTATTATCCTTCAGAAATGCTTTGACGTTTATGACAATAAAATATGAATTTTTTACTAAGTATTCTTTACAGGTGAATTTTTTTTTACTATTTTACAAATAATATGTCACACGTTTGTCGACAAATATTTTCCTATCAAATGTAGTAAATATTTTCTAAAATGCGTAGTACAGTTAATTTCCAAAAATTATTTACTCCCCAGGCCAGTTTTCTTTAAGTTCAACATGAAAGTACCGTGAATGTAGAAACTATTACAGAGTGGATGTTAAGGTGCTCTAAAATCACTTTACCTTGGGTAACAATCTGCGGGAGGAAATAAGAATTTATGAAACAGGCCTAACAATTGGAAGTTCAATTTTCCTAATATGCGAAGTTGATGAACCCTTATGAGCTTTATTGAGTATTATTTCAAAACGCTTCTATATAGTGGTTATTGTTTGCCTCTATTTAATACATTTTAAGCATTTAAATACATAAAAATATTGTTTTATTAAATGTGATTCCTTTCAATGATTTGCATTGTTATAACTTTATTTAATTTTTGCTATCTACAAACTGAAGCCTGCTTCCTGTAGATTTAAAGCGTTTCATTAATAATATTAAAGTACATTAACGGGATACCAAGATGTTTGCTTTGCTCTTTGACATTCCTATGTTAGAATTACCATAAAATTTGATGTTCGATGGATCCCTTGTACGTATCGTGAAGAAAACATTGCGTAAACAAATTTTCTGGACCTAACAACCTTTTTCTAAAAAAATCAGTAACTTTAAGGTATCCGTGATCGTATCCAGTCATTCGACATCCGGAATTACTTTCCTTTGCCTTTTGGATGGCATGGCGATACCATACAAAACAGCATAACTTATTAATTATGTAAATTTGTTTGGGAAGTCCAAGATTGGTATCCCAATAGAGGCATATTCCACTTTATCAAATGGAATATAAAACTGTACAACATGGTATATTACTTTGTGACTGTAGGATACGGTCAATACCTGAAAAGAATAGTAGTCCTAAACTGTTCTGTGATTTCAAACAAAGCTGACAACAGGAGAAGAAAATGTTGTGTAGATTCAGTGAGCATAATACTAAATATGTTGCACTGTAAAAATAATTATAAAGTTTATACACAATAGTTTAATAAATTTAAGAATAATACTCAAATAACTAAAATTGTGTTACGTCATTTTCTGTATGGCTTAGCATCCAGCTTTTTCCTCTAAAACGTAGCCGATCATCGATACAACGATGCGACACGAGTTTGTTGGAGAAACCAGTTTGAGAACTCCTGCCGGCGAGAAAAAACCGGCAGGAACCCATGGCTTGCGTCATGTACGTATGAAATATATGAAGTATTTGCTCAGCAATGTTCTTGGCGGTCCTGCCATTCCCAGGACTTGAATAATTGTTAAACACAACTAACAAACCCGAAGATGGAAGTAAGATGAATCTCTAGAATGAATACCGACATTGGTTTAAAATGATTTTTGATATGCCCAAATTAAAGTGTGTTCAATGATAACAGACACTAGGTGATTTAAAAACCGACTTTTTTTTAATAAACAAGTAATAGTGAACAATATTCTGATAAAATACCAGATTACAATTTATTAAAGAACGAAAATGCTGGGAAAAGTTTTTAAACTGGAAATAGTTAAAGTGGTGAAAATTATTATTTCATCCTTTTAAATATAACCTTACAGCACAAGTCCAAAATAAGTTTGTTTAGCTTTTGATAGATTTTAATAATGCTGAAATAATTTTACAAATACAGGAGTACGGGGTCAAAAAAAACTATTTTAATTTATTTACGTTAAATACAGTAACCTAAGCTGGATGATGATTGCGAACGAAACAGCATTATCACAACGCAGCGTGACTGTCCGAAGTACTATCGATTACCGCGTTGCATAATTTTCAGGATGACAGCTGCGCATCGCTCGAGCCAGGGATAAGCGCCAAACTCCATTTAGCTTCTATATTGCAAAACATGGGCCATGTATGTAACTGGCAAACAGAACAAGTCTGCTAGGTAAAATGTTATCTTTATTACTGTTCTCCTACGAAATCACGCCATGCTTCCGTATCTGACAGGGCCAAAAATGCTCTCCTTCATCTGTCCATCAGCCGGGGGGAAATCCTGTTCGGCTAAGCTTCACATTAAGCAACAGATGTTAAAAATGGTGCATATCTCCCTCGCCCTAATTGCTATCAAAATATCAGCCTCTATTGACAGAAAGCTTAAACGTATCCACCCGTTTCCAAACATTCTGAAGTTTATCGAGAAGGCAGAGCAAGCCCCAGCTGTCAAGCAGATAATTGATGGCCTTCGTGTTTTCTTTTCCCCTTACATTACGTGAGCTTAACATGTCGTTGAATGTTCGTCATTAATTTCCACGTGCCGTGTAGAGCACAGATGGTATTTGTTTGCTCGCAACCTCCATGTGAGCTCGAAAGCAAAGCTCTAAAACGTGTTTCCAGCCACCGCGGTAGCTGGCAACAAACCGAAGTTCTGAAATTATGATAAGATTCAAAAGAATTATTTTATCTTAGATACATGCAAAAAAATCTTAAGTTTTCCCTCAGTTTTACCTCAGTAATTGGGTTTGTACTACATAACGCAATAAATCAGTGACCACTATTTCCAATTCTTTTTCTGATTCTTGCTCAATTTGTAGCTGAGCGTCCAGTTAACACAAGTGTGAATTGTAATGGTATCTGTACACGGTCTTCCAAGTTAATTTCCCCGGTCATTTCCCAGCGTATGCTATAAGCGCATTTCCTTTGCCACCTTCACTTTTTTCATCTCTTTCTGAATACATCTACAGATTTGTCTCTAATTACACCTCAATAACTAATGTTGCAAAGATTTGATTTCTGAGTGTATGCCGTCTCACAAGTAGGGACCTGTAAAGTTCGCGTTATTATTTGGCATCAGGTTAAACTTCACAGTACTGTATATACTCGAGTCGGCGTCGTTTATCAATTGGATGCTGTATAGATGCGAAGTTACTTCCTTGCACGTGATTGGGGCACAAGATTGTGAGGTGTTTATTTACTGCCTCAGAGCTACCAAAGGCGTGTCAAATAAACTTTCGTCCAATGACAAACGTATTGCAAAGGTACTTGCGTTTGAAGTTTGACGTGTCCCCAAATAATAACGCGAATTTTGCATGTCTCTAGTCATAAGATATATAAATAACCAAAAGATTGCAAAAATTGATTTAGTAATTTTTATATTTCTATTCACAGAAGTTAAGAAAACGGTTTTGTTGAAAGAACGCTTAAGAACGCCAATACTTTACAATGACAAGCTGTATATGTATTACTATAATAATAATAATTATTATTATTATTAAGCAGCTTTATCAATCCATTTTTCAGGATGTAGCCTCTTTAAGCCAGATGAGCTACACTTTACAACTTAGCGTCACATAGGTTGTTTCTAATTCCTTCCAGGCTAATAGATCTTGTGCAATGTTCTTCCAGTTCACGCCTACTACTCTTACAATGTCTCTGTCCCAGCGCTCTATAGGTAATGTATACAGGCTGTATATTAAAGTATATGTACCAAAAAAAAACCTCAAAATTTCTTCATATTCTGAAAATTTAAATCTGATGCAGATAAACTTTAGTTCATGCGTTCTAAATTTTTTTGTTTAATTTTGCTAAATGTTTTTCCTCTTCAGTTGCAGCGATTCCTTCCACTTCTCGTTACTTCAGTGGCTTCCAAACGTTATCATTCTTAAATGACCGATAAAATTACGGGACACATCCTACAACACTGTTTAGGCAACTTTTGTATTTATATTAACAATAATGTTAATAACGTACGTTATAAATTTTGGTACTTGTGGTTATGAATGATACCTAATAGTATCCAAAAGAATCCACTTATAAAATTGGCATCATGTGTAAAGAAACTATGGTTATTTCAGTGTTTTTCTGTCATTGACGCATAAGTAGAGTACAGGGAAATAGAAGACGCCCTCTTATCGCTGACTTCATAGGATTATCCATCCCACTGGAATATATAGTTCTTTAAAAGATAATATTTCTTGCAGCAATTACTTACAGTCTCTGTCTCTCAGTCACGATTTATTTTAAAGTTTTGACACCGTGTAGAGGGTATATTGTCCATTCACGGTTACTTTATACTTTTCGAATGAAAACTTTGAAAAATCACACCATGTATGATTTGTTTGGTTGTTGGCTACGTATATCATGTATCACAAGTGTTATATAGGTACTTGAGTACTGTATTTTTGGTTAAATTGGACTCATGCTTATATTTTAACTATAAATTAAAGTATTTCATAATAATTAATATTAACTAAAAAAGGAAGAAAACAGATGTGTTGGTCATGACTAGTAAGAAATAGTTTTCTCCCATTTTCGACTGACTAAAGTGAACAAGGAATATGAAAAAATGGAGAACTGGATACAGTATAAAACGACGGAGCCACAACTAACAGCTGTGACTGTAAATCTCCACTATTGTTTGTAAGAATTTTGCAACACCCAGAAAGAATGGTCCGAATGAATCCAAACTCGGAGGATGTCTAGAACTGTGTACCAGCAGCAAGTGAATACGATTGCAGAGAGATGGCGTAGACGTAGGCCCAGCAGCGCCCTTTCATGTGTGACCGGAAATGTCAGTGTTACGTCAAGTCCACTCAGTGAAGAAACGTCAAACAAAGTGAAAGGTAGTTTTAGTATACCTCGTCGACGTCAAAGGGTGCCATATCAGCATGTGAGTCAGTTCGAACGGGGTAGAATGATCGGTCTCCGGGAAACGGGTTTTCATGCCGTGGCATTTCGACTCGTACAGGACATGCTACTACGGCAGTGATGCGCGTGTAGAACTATTGGATAGAAGACTATCGTACGCAGCGATGAGTTGTTACTGGACCGTTCAATGTGACCACAGTATGAGATGACCACCATCTTGTCCGAATGGCAGTAACGGACCATACAGCCTCGGCCACAGTGTTAGCTTGACGCTGGAGCACTGCAACGTGTACATCAGGAAGGGTTTAGAGCCCGAGGTACTGCTGCTCCTTCAGGCAACTCCACATGTCATATTTCAGCAGGACAATGCTCGACCACATGTGACCAGGAATTTGCAAGCGTACTACAATGAACGTCGTGTACCACTGCTTCCCTGGCCTGCACGTTCGCCTGATTTCGAACATGTCTGGGATATGGTTGGTCGGCAGATTGTTCGTTACGGTCCTCCAGCAACCACTGTTGATGCTTTGTGGACTTTCATACAAACCGCGTGGAGGGAGATTCCCCAGGAACCTATCCAAGTCCTCTTTGATTCCATGCAATGACGTTTAGGGGCTCTGATTGCAGCACGTGGGGGCTTCACACCATACTGAATTCTCAAGGCCAGCGATCATGTACAGTTCTGTAATCCTAAGCAATTGTGTATTACCATGTACATAATCTGTGGTATAAAGTTCATTTCAATCACGTGTATCCTTCTTGGTGTTGCATTTTGCACAAAAGTTAGTGTAAAATAACGTCTAGATACGTCACCCACAGTGAGGCCATATTCGATTGTCTCGTATCGTGTAATGAGTTTAATTACATCCTGTATGATAAAACAAACGGAGTTGCAAATGGTTGGATGTTTGTGAAACTACCAAATATTTTCCGAAACTAAGGCTTATAGCATTACAAGGCTTCGCTAAGTATGGTAGGCAGTACTGGATATTATACATTACACGTTCTTTCTTCCTGATAGAAACAATTATGATTGTGTCCTTCTGTGCAGACATTACGGAATTCACGGGCATCTGTGTAAAAACATCAATTTCTAGTCAGTAAGGATGGCCCTATTTCACTGGCAGACAACGTCAAAAGCCAAATGATAGAAATTCCGAACCAGAAGCTGAGTGACATGGCGATCTCTCCATATTCCTCATTATTACCATATCGTCGTAAGTTATTTCGCGAAGAAATTCGCGAGTCTTGAAACCATATCGCTTAGCATGTTGCGAATTACAGCACACCATGAAGACTATTATTTATCAGACAAATGCGAGTACCTAGTGGTTCAATTATTATAAGGCATGGTGCAGTGGGACAGTTGAGTAGACTGAGAGAAGACACAATTGTGTATACAGATATTTTCAAAGTTAGAATGCGCATTCGAATCGTGCACCTAAGAAAGTAGTTTTTAATCCATAATATAAAACTTGAAGAAAAATTTACACAGACATCACGAAGCGCATTGCAAGTTTCATAATATGTCGCATAGCAAATAGCGTACCACTTCGCGAATCGACTTGGGGGGTTTCCACAGCTATGCTTCTATCATATGACACATGCCCGATGCTGTTGCAGCAAGACTTTTTACTTAATCTAAAAAAAAAAATCAGATGACCACAACAGAGACGAAGCTGGGGGCAGCTCATATCGCAGGATTATGGAGCCGAAAGTTTAAAATTTCTTGTAGTATCGAAACTGTTGACGGTACGACAATGCAACTGCAGATCTTGGCTCCATATTCGCCGCGGTCAATTACAAGTCTTAGAATGCACCGTTCAGTTTAAATACAGTGTGTGTGTGAGAGAGAGAAAGAGTTTGTGTGTGTGTGTGTGTGTGTGCGCGCGCGTGTGCGGAAGTGAGAGAAATAGGGGTCATCACTCAAGTAAAACCATCAATTTTTTCTCGTTTTAGAAATTCTTTAGTTAAAGTGGTAATATATTTTGAATTATTCTTAAAAAGGGACTTTGGTTCATCTTTACCGTCAGTGATGCATATTTTTGAGCGACTATTTTATATTATATAGTTGTCCTTGTAGGAGTATATTTTCTCTAAGCTTTGGGAATTCCAGATTTGGTAATAAAAAGAGTCGGAGTATAAATGAAGTTTACTTATGTTTCCTTGGTATTCATACACATGCTTTTTCTGCTTTAGGTCATCTCCTAGTCGTTCTTGTTAGTGGGATGCAGTGGATAACATCACCCAAAAATCGTGATGAATAAATTGAATTTATAATGAGTTTTTAATTTATGTTTATAATCACAATAAATGCATTTTTACTTTGTTTGAATTTATTTCTACGAGGGCTGCTTCAGAAATTATGGCAACCATTGTTTATCTCCCGAAAATTATCCAACACATGTACTATGCACAGATGAAAGTGTGCGACAATTACTCTGTAAAGATGACATCACATGAAGTATGGATGCAGGAATATCCGGCGAGGAACAAAGACAAACATGGCTGCTTGAAACCACCGTTTAATTAATTAATTCTCGTACAACCTGTATACACTCATGAAAAAGGGTAAGTATAGTACGTGTACGAGCTGTTTAACATCCTTCAAAGTAGTCTCCGAGGTTGTCCACGGTTCGTTGCCAGCGATGAGGCAGACGGGAAATACTATAGCCTGCGTGAGATCTGTCAATGGGCGCCACCTCTCGTCGCAATGTTGTGACGATGTCTTGTTGATTCGCAAGGGGTTTACCGCGCAATTGCCTCTTCACTATGGGAATAAGATCTAGGACGGAAATAAAAACGTTCCTTAAACAGATAGTTAAATGGTTCGATTTTATGGCTATGTTTATTCGAAACCAAGTATACTTGTCATCATTATATAAAAACAAAATTCTGAATGTTCCGGGATGAAATTAAATTGAAAGTATCTTAGCAAAGTACTGCTTGCTAAGAAGTCAATATAGCCATTGTCATCACACTGAGAAGTAAACATTGTGTTCTAAATATATCATTTTTTCACGCAACATGTTGAACCATACGTCAGACACTGGCTGCTAATATAATGAGTGAAGGGGTTTTTTTTATGGGAGAATAAGTGAATTCGACTTTATGTACTCACGATCTCTGACCTCGGCTTCGTTCGGTGGAAATAAAAATTTATGTGTTTCGCTAACTGAAAAGTAAAGGAGTTAATTTATATTTTCCTTGGCCTTGCCCGTTAAAAGTTGTGTGTGCGGTAGACTGAAACTATTTAATTATTATCCCACCGCTACGTACCCTCAGAATTTGGATTTGTAATCAAACATGTGCGTGGCTGATAGAAACTAAACAGAGTTTTTCTTACTACTACAACCTTTCCCTATTTACACCTCCTCCCAGAATTTTTGTGTATTATGTGGAATATTTCATCAAAATTTAGGAGTTTTTATAGGTAGTCTCCTCAAGTGGAAAGTAAAGCAGACTCTCGTCGGATCTGAAATATTGATGAAACCATAACAAAATATTTTCCTCATTTCCATACAATTATTTAGGGTTATAAATAGATATTACTACAACCTTTTAATCAAGATTGTCATGATAATGAACACCTTCACTTTATACTTTTCTGTTTAGTAATAGACTTACTGTATACTAAAATAGCCTAACATTACGGTAATTTTTACAATTCCACACGTATCCATGACTCACTCTTAAATAAAGACTCCACTCACCATAAACCGATGTACTTCTTAACCAAACCACAAAATGTTTAATGGTACGACTCATACAATGTTTTTGTACCTAATAAAATAAATCCACAGTTACAACGAAACACTTCGGAATTTCAGCGAGCAGGCGTCTGAAAGACATAGTTTGACAGCAGTTTTAATGACTGCTAATGAGTGAATTATTATAGGTGCAACGTACAAAAATGTGTATTTGCTTTCTGGCAAAATTATTTAATGTATAAACATTAACATTTATATATTTTTATGCTAACTTTGTCTGCAGAACGATTTGGTGTGCGAAACCCGACATACGCCTGAGAACGGCGTACTCCGCTGTCGTTCCCTTCCCATAATTATTTCTTTTGAGGCAACCACGGACTATTCATACCCATTCATAGCGATATCAGTAGGAAAAATAACGATTACCAAGATCGGCTGATCGCGTGAGGCGCGTGCAGAACCCCGTCTCTTGGGTGGAGGAATATGATAATGGCGGTCATTACATGCTGTCATTTTTCTCCCATCAGAAGTTCGCTGCACACTACTCTCAGAAACATTTGATATGGCAATAATGGTTTTGCAATTACTACTGTGCTGCAAAATCAGTTCTTCTGGTGTGATTACTATTTGAGATCTTCCTTGATAGCCACTGTGTCACCAACCGTGAATGTGAATCAGTTATGTTTGACGACAAAGTATTACTTACAGTCAAATCGCTGAAATGCAAGAATTATCACATGTTTGAATCATCAGGATTTACAACACGAATTTATCTAAATAATTACCACATGTAGTAAACTTCGTTCAAAAAGAATAAGTTTGCTTGTCGGTTCCACTACGAAGCCATTCAAGGTCCGGTGAGTCAATTAACATATTATACTATTTCAATTATGTCATAAAAGTAGGCCTCTCGGGATGCTGTGAAAAAAACTATACTCGTGTGTTTCTAACACAAGCAGAAAGTGTTCCCTGGAACACCGTAACCCAGCATTAATATCAGCGCAGGGAATTGTACGTCCTACCTAACACGGGGATAGATCGACGAGGGAACTGAGGCTTACCTAATTGGTGATCCGTTAGACGCAAGTCGTCGAGGATGTTGTTGCGTATGCGGGTACGTGGCTTGGCAGACGAGCGCAGACTGTCGGCTGCCCCCCCCCCACCACTCACCAGGCCTATACCACTCTCCATCGAACGTGTATTGATGGCGTCTAGCAACCGTCTGACGCTACCTTCGACGTCATCAAGATTTGAATGTTACTGGACTCGAACCACAACGAAACCATCTGGGATGTTCCTCAACACCATAGTAAGCGTATTTCCCGACTGTAAAAGGGGTTGTCTTTCGTCTTGAGAGAGAGAATGGCTAGGGACCTCACAATAAGAACATTATAACATGGCAGGGGACATATCCTGCCATGTTTGATGAGGGCATTTTATAGGACATGTAAAGTAACAAAAATTTAAGATATGTTTTTTTAAATTCTGTAATTTTGCGATGTCAAAATATTTCGGCTAAGTACATATTGGTATGGGAACCCATTATTAAATGTAAATTCATGTAATTTTCACAACAAACATTGTAATTGTAACGTATTTTAAAGTCAGATTGGCTATTTGTATTTTTATAATGCTTGTATTTTTGATATGGACAGTTTATGAGAAAAAAAATAAACCCGGAGATAAAGGAAAAGAAAACTAACAGTTTGTTTAATCATTTCTCGCAATTTTGGGGGTTAATTATCTTGTATTCCAATTAATATCAGGGGATAGTTGAATTGTCGCAATTTATTGCGACTGCGATATTCGTTCTATGCTATTTAAAACTCTGCTGCTTGAAGGTTTTTAAGACTCAATTTGCTTAAATGAGTGGAATGGAAGGAAGGGGAGTTGAAGGTCAATGTCATAGAGCGGTTGGGTTTCCTACGGGTGCTCCAGCTCTGTGACAATACAACTATTATTCACTAACTAATAGTACCTACCCCCACCATTAACACTTATGTTTTATATCAGCAAGCACAATTTTGTGTTGATCTAAATTATTATTCAATTTTTTGTAGCTGTCCTTGATCTAGCTACAGTAACTTAATCTTTGCTTATTAGGCTGTTCACGGTAATCTAAGCATTTTTGAAATCAACCTTTGAAAAATTTCACTGCCCATACCACTCTATATTTCAACAGGTACACTGACAGGCATGCACGCAGTAAAGTTGGGAATGAAAGAGGGAAAGTAGTCCCGAGTCTTAAGTTGAACTAAAAGTATTAGGGTAATACTTCTGAGTACAGAAATTATTCGTTTTTCTTTCCGATATTGTTTAATACATACAAGTGTAAGGAATTATCACATTTGCCGACTTTGTATTTTTATAATAGTTTCACAGTTTTACTTAACCAACACAAAATAAAGTAATGAGTCTCATGGCAATGGTTATTTTACATTTGGTGGATAAAAGCACAACAGGCATACAAGTAGATCTTTAGCAGCGCTTTCAAAAGTGCTCACTTTATCATGAACATCCTATATACGTATAAATATATATAATGATATATATAAAAAATTATATATAAATATTCAATATCAGTGTCAACTTCCATAACTCTCATACATTACCATCATTCCAAATGTCCGAAGTCACACTTTTCTCGCAGTCCAGCGGGTCAGTATTAAGGTCGGGTTTCTTCGACTGCGAACAGTGACCCGGGACTGCGACTATACTCGCCGACATACTCAGTCGCGGTCGCGGTTCGCAGTGTATCCTCAGAAACGACTGGCGACCGCTATTCGTACGTCATTTCCTATTGCGGCCCCGCGTTAGCCTGAAATATGGCACTTAATCAGAGTAACAGATTACTTCTAACATTCCTTTTGGTGGAAGAAGACGACGACGATATGTACACGTCAATGTTGAACAGTTTTCACGAAAGAATGGACGACGAAGCAAGTGATATGTACAAACAACGTGCCGATGAAGGTTTCTTTTCCACGCTGGTAAACAGGCACTTACTGAAAGATGATGAGAAGTTCCGTCTGAATGTGCCGCAGTTCAACTTCGCCTTAGGTCTAGTGAAAGATGACCTGAAGAAAAACTCAACCAGTCATGATCCATATCCGATAACATCAGACGAAAAGCTGACTTTGACACTGAGGTATGTAAGAAATGTTTCACGACTAAAATTAAAAACAATACATCATAGTACATTTATTGTGTAAAGTAAGGTTAGAGAAAAGTTGGAAAATGTAACAAATAAATATTTGAGTACAAATTGTGTTAGAACAATTGCTCCATGAACGAATGTACAGGAAATGTAATTAAAATCCAAAAGTCACATAGAAATTGTATTGGCCAATGCAAGGTTAGTAAAAAGAAGTAAAATTGATAAAAATATATGTACGAGTACAAAGAGGAGTAACAACAATTACCTTAAATATATTATGCTGTACAAAATATACTGTATGGCAAGATTAGCGCAAAGCAGTAAAATATACGAAAAGTAGTATTAAATGAGACAGTAACAGTAACTTAACTCATGAGAACAATTTAATTCAAAGTTATAAGTCTAATAGTACATTTATTGTCCACACTAAGTTATACAAGTCAGTGACAATGGCATGTATAAAGTGTACCTGTGAGTAAATGACAAGATGTTTTGCAACAATTAACATAGATATATTAACCAATGTGATGGCCATGCAACTCAAAACTATAACGCTGTAATTCAGGAATGTTTTGTACAGAAGATGAGGATGCATCCAGAGTGATGTAGCGTAGTGATTCATGATGGCTAGTATTTGAGTTATCACTATAATTTGTGTAAGGGGAAACACTGTCTATACTCTCGTATGGTGCAGTTTGATGGGTTGAGGAACATGCTTCTTCTGGGTCACTCAACATTTGAAGCGTTCTCAACTTTGCTTGATTTATTAAATGCTTTAGATGTGCTTTGACAGACATTGCGACGCTTTAAAAAAATCTACATGGTCTTCCTGAACTGCTGTTAGCTTACTAATTAAGTCGCTGCGTTCTGTAGCCCTCTGCTTCATTTCCTCAGACAGTTTAACAATGTACGAGGCCTTAGAGGATTTTACCTTTGAAAATATCTTCTGTGTTTCACATTCCACAACTTTATGTATCGGTTCAAGGGACTTCGTAGCCTGTATCTGGGTTTGTGAATGTCCATCACGATTTTCGGCACAACTTTCAGTTTAAGTGTCGGCTCGTTGCGAAGCTTCATCAGCAAGCATCTCCGGAGAATCTGCATCAATGGGCTACAGGTCAGCACTATCACCATATGTGTACTTATCAAGGTTCGTCTTACTCCTAAAACAAAACAATGACAAATTATTGTAAAGCAGCATTACAGCTATTTTATACATATATGTTTACAGAATCGGGAAAGACGGATCTGTCACACACCAGCGCACACATGCGCACTAGTGGAGAATAAAACTAATATGATTATATGTAAAACAAAGTACACAAAATGAAAACTTGAATACTGCCATTTGGCAGTTTTCTCATTACAAATGTAAAATATATACTTTAATTATTTATACTACAGAATGAGAACTACGAAACAAACATTAAACTGTTATGTTATAAGAATCCGAAATGTCAATAGATATTTCATATTTCAACCTTGTTTGGGACATCACAGTAAATGTATTTTTAAGCACACAAGGTATGTTAATTGTATGTGTCTCACCAGACATGTACACATTAAAAGCCCTGTTGCTTGTTTTGCTAATTTTCATTTGCCATTTTGGCTTGCGGCCAGCAGGAGATTACTTTTTAGATCATATAATCTTGGTATGTTCTCCTTCGTCGGAAACCTACGTGTCAAGGCACTTGAAATGTTTCTGATTTATGACACAAATTAAACAATATTGTCAAGTGTACATGTAATTTTGAATTTGTAGGCATTTCCTTAAGAGACAATTGAACAAATTAATATGAATTTCATAAACGAAGCAAATTAAAAAAAGTTCGTTAACATTCTCTCTGTTGATGAGAAAACTTAGAATTCCTAACAACCATGCAATAAGAAAAAACAACTTTAATAATGCAAGGACAAACAAGAGTACTTTGAAAAATATGTAATCAAAACAAGCAACAGGGCTTTTAATGTGTACATGTCTGGTGAGACACATACAATTAACATACCTTGTGTGCTTAAAAATACATTTACTGTGATGTCCCAAACAAGGTTGAAATATGAAATATCTATTGACATTTCGGATTCTTATAACATAACAGTTTAATGTTTGTTTCGTAGTTCTCATTCTGTAGTATAAATAATTAAAGTATATATTTTACATTTGTAATGAGAAAACTGCCAAATGGCAGTATTCAAGTTTTCATTTTGTGTACTTTGTTTTACATATAATCATATTAGTTTTATTCTCCACTAGTGCGCATGTGTGCGCTGGTGTGTGACAGATCCGTCTTTCCCGATTCTGTAAACATATATGTATAAAATAGCTGTAATGCTGCTTTACAATAATTTGTCATTGTTTTGTTTTAGGAGTAAGACGAACCTTGATAAGTACACATATGGTGATAGTGCTGACCTGTAGCCCATTGATGCAGATTCTCCGGAGATGCTTGCTGATGAAGCTTCGCAACGAGCCGACACTTAAACTGAAAGTTGTGCCGAAAATCGTGATGGACATTCACAAACCCAGATACAGGCTACGAAGTCCCTTGAACCGATACATAAAGTTGTGGAATGTGAAACACAGAAGATATTTTCAAAGGTAAAATCCTCTAAGGCCTCGTACATTGTTAAACTGTCTGAGGAAATGAAGCAGAGGGCTACAGAACGCAGCGACTTAATTAGTAAGCTAACAGCAGTTCAGGAAGACCATGTAGATTTTTTTAAAGCGTCGCAATGTCTGTCAAAGCACATCTAAAGCATTTAATAAATCAAGCAAAGTTGAGAACGCTTCAAATGTTGAGTGACCCAGAAGAAGCATGTTCCTCAACCCATCAAACTGCACCATACGAGAGTATAGACAGTGTTTCCCCTTACACAAATTATAGTGATAACTCAAATACTAGCCATCATGAATCACTACGCTACATCACTCTGGATGCATCCTCATCTTCTGTACAAAACATTCCTGAATTACAGCGTTATAGTTTTGAGTTGCATGGCCATCACATTGGTTAATATATCTATGTTAATTGTTGCAAAACATCTTGTCATTTACTCACAGGTACACTTTATACATGCCATTGTCACTGACTTGTATAACTTAGTGTGGACAATAAATGTACTATTAGACTTATAACTTTGAATTAAATTGTTCTCATGAGTTAAGTTACTGTTACTGTCTCATTTAATACTACTTTTCGTATATTTTACTGCTTTGCGCTAATCTTGCCATAAAGTATATTTTGTACAGCATAATATATTTAAGGTAATTGTTGTTACTCCTCTTTGTACTCGTACATATATTTTTATCAATTTTACTTCTTTTTACTAACCTTGCATTGGCCAATACAATTTCTATGTGACTTTTGGATTTTAATTACATTTCCTGTACATTCGTTCATGGAGCAATTGTTCTAACACAATTTGTACTCAAATATTTATTTGTTACATTTTCCAACTTTTCTCTAACCTTACTTTACACAATAAATGTACTATGATGTATTGTTTTTAATTTTAGTCGTGAAACATTTCTTACATACCTCAGTGTCAAAGTCAGCTTTTCGTCTGATGTTATCGGATATGGATCATGACTGGTTGAGTTTTTCTTCAGGTCATCTTTCACTAGACCTAAGGCGAAGTTGAACTGCGGCACATTCAGACGGAACTTCTCATCATCTTTCAGTAAGTGCCTGTTTACCAGCGTGGAAAAGAAACCTTCATCGGCACGTTGTTTGTACATATCACTTGCTTCGTCGTCCATTCTTTCGTGAAAACTGTTCAACATTGACGTGTACATATCGTCGTCGTCTTCTTCCACCAAAAGGAATGTTAGAAGTAATCTGTTACTCTGATTAAGTGCCATATTTCAGGCTAACGCGGGGCCGCAATAGGAAATGACGTACGAATAGCGGTCGCCAGTCGTTTCTGAGGATACACTGCGAACCGCGACCGCGACTGAGTATGTCGGCGAGTATAGTCGCAGTCCCGGGTCGCTGTTCACAGTCGAAGGAACCCGATGATCACTCACTGCACTCGCTGGTCGCTGCGTCGCGTCGTCACCAGTCGTCCCGATGATCATGCACACTCGCATTCAAGACTCCAACACTGGGGAATGTCGCTGCTTATACAACGTGTTTTTGTAACACAAGGGGACAAACTTCGGACGGGCATTCCTGAGGAAAATTGAAAACTACAATGTTAGTATCTTTTTCCTCTACAAATGGTTGTTAAAGGGAGCTTTGCTTCCTTGAAAAATCCTCAATTTAGGATGGTGGTTTGTCTACCTGGTAGGCAACACACGCGCTGTTTTGTATATTCTATATGAATTAGCTCACAAACAGTTCCCTTCAGTAAATCCTAATTTTTTGTACATTTGGACGTGCTGTTTAGATCCCCCGCCGATCACAGGCTCCGTCAGTCATGATTCTCACTTGCGAAAATACGGGATGACCCGGCCGGGGATTGAGCCCTGTTCGACTTGATGGTAGGCGAGCAGGCTAACCGCTCAGCCACCGCGGCCTCCCTCCTCGATCGAGACACCAGTGTTAAAATTAACAGTGGTGAGTCTGAAGGCTAGGTTTGGAAAGCTGCTTAATTTAGTAGAGTCCCCTCTGTACGTGCAACAAAGTGTAACGTCCCTCAGACGCAGAATACATCCAAGTGTACTATTGGGGACACGTTAAACTTCAAACACGTTACCTTTCGAACACGTTTGTCACTATATCATACTTCATGTAACACATCTTGGGTAACTCTGCACCGATAATTGAACGCAATCAATTGTGTGCCCCAATCAAGCGCAGTTCAGTCAGAAAGGGAGTGAATTCACATTTATGCAGCAGTTAATGGAGAAAAGATATCGGCTATAGTGCATACAGTACTGTGAAGTTCATCCTGATGCAAAATAATAACGTGAATTTTGCATGTCCCTATGAATGAAGTACTTACATAAGTAGATTGCTTGCGATCTTATTTATGCTTTTATATCGAGGTTTCCTTAACGTGCAGTTTGACACACCCACGACAACGATATAATAATTTGATCTAGTAACTATTACAGTTCCTAACTCCAGTGCTTTTCAAGATATGGGAGGATAAGTGCGCACTTTTAACCGTGGCAGCATATGTTTTTTGTTGTGGAAACAGAAAAAAAAAATAGTAAAGACGTCAAAGCCGGTTTTGGGTGCGCCATTCTTCAAAAAGTGTAAATTCATACAGTGGCAGTGATCTAATTGCAGGCCCAATTTGAGATGACTTTGACGATTTAAATGTAGATCATCAGAGCTATGGTGGGATCAAAATAATTCTCGTATGTCAAGTAATTATTTTGAGAATTTGTTGTGAATAATCGGTCAAAAACTGGTACACTGACAGACGAGATTTTAGAGTTTTATTTCCACATCATGCTTTGACATTTTTAACACTGTACACATAATGAGCAGTAATTGCATAGTACCTAGAATTTATATAATTATAATTCGTGTTTTGTTTTTTCGGATCCTACAATGCTTCTCGTGAACGGGAGAGTTCAGTCAACATTGCAGTATTTTCTATAGTTCACTGTGCATTACACATAATACCAAAAAGGGAGACAGCAAAACAATAATTAGCAAACACGTCATAGCCACGTGCACACACTACTGAACTCAGGATATGTTGTAAGCTGATTAGTACAGAAACCCGAGGTCGGATGACACATGTAACTTCGTGTCTACACACTGTCGCTCGACCAAGTCAGCCTACTTTCATTTGACCGAGACTGACACTTCAAGGAAAATGGCAACACATGTCGCTAGACTCCCTGAGTCACGCGACTTTGCTTCTACATTATACTTTGACAAGGTGGCATGACGGTGTCGCATGACGCGGCTTTACATTCTTCTAAGTAATATGTACGGGGCAGCATGTTATACGGGTCATTTTGATGCATTTTGTCGCGAACGGAGCCAGCAGAGAGAGGCCTCAACTGCGTGTTTTGAGAGACGTGGATAAACGGAGCTGCCGCGCCGAGAATCGAGGACAACGCCTCATATATAAGCCACGGACGAGACTGGGACAAGGTCTTCGATTGTTTTCTTGGGAAATTAAAACAAACATTACACGCACTTGAATACTATTAAGTAAAATTCGTACAACAATAATTCACTTAAAACAGATAGAATATCGCACATCTATAGTCCGTCTCATGCTTAGATTGCAGTACAGGGCTTATGGCGCTCACTGTTGTCAGATTGCTTCAGCTTTGTGACGTAACTGGCAAGCTGAGAAACAAATGGGCGGTGAAGGAAACGGCCTGATTAAGATAATTTTTATCTGTTTACCTCCCTGTCAACTCTTAAAGGAATCCAATCCTGTGATGCAAAGCTAAGCGGCTGCTTTGAAACTGAAGCCTGTGAGAAACCCTATCATTGTGATTGGACGGTGCGCACGCAACGTAGATAGTTTTCTTTTTCAAAGTTGCAAAAAAATTACTTATCAGGCAACAGCGCCCGTAGAAACAAGGGCAGCGTTAACGACAGGAATCGTGAATTGGAAAGAGAGAGCGAATGTCCATTACACCACACACTGCAATCTAATAGTGAGACGCTCTATAGTTCTATCTATAGTGAAAAATACGCCTACTTCAATGACGTCATATATTACGAACCAATAGCAAAAGTCGTCTCATACTTCATCTCGATCTCTCCCTTTGGAACCAAGATCGACGAATCGGAGATCCATAATCATGAAATTTCGTTGGTGCAACACTTTTACATTGGAACCAAGATCAAACTGGATCCTGGTTCGGAACTAGGATCATTCGATCTCGGATCGGGGAAGATGTTGGTGCAACCGGGCATTAGACGTACAAACATGCACCGAGGAAAAGGTTTTGTTGACTGAAAAGAAATGCAGCTACCAAAATAATTGTTTGTATAAGTGCAGTTGAACATATCGTTTACATGTTGCAACTATGTATCGCTTCCCTTTGCCCCGTGCCACTCCAGCGCGCGAAGCACAGCGCAAAGAACATCATTGGTACTGGTAGCCCGAGTACAGGGCGCTCTGACGAACGTGCTACCGCATCACACGAAGTGTGTCGCGATAAGCCTATCGAACCCATGACATCGATACCCGAACGCTACGCCTTAGCGGCCTCTGATCTTCCATCAGTTCTCCGATGATAATAAAAGGGGCCGTGGTCGTACAGTGGTTAGACTACCCTCCTGCCACCTGGACGAACCTAGTTCGGTTTCCGGCGGGATCGCTCCCGGATTTTCACATGTACGAATCGTGCGATGCCACTGGTCTGCGGTTTTTCCCTGAGATCTGCCGTTTCTCCACCGTCCATGCATTCTGGCGCTACCCCATACTCACCTCGCTTCATCCTCATCGGCTCTCTAGACTTCGATGTTAAGAGCCGCCCAAATCTCTCCACTCCAAATCTCTCCACAATGTATTGTCGTGCGGAAATTAAAAAAATCCCCTGAAAAAAAAAAAAACCTTTTTTTGACACAAATGAGGTAAACACATTGTTTGTCGTGCACCACTCCCACTTAAATCATGCGCGGCAGTTTCCTAGCTGCTGCAGCTCGCCTCGCTGTTGACGGCCACTCGCGGCAGCCACTTAGTAGAAAGCCATCCATCTTACCGAGCGTGTTTGCACGAGGGCTATCGGGAAACAGATGGCGAGAGATGGCGCGCCCTTGTCCGAACACGACACAGACGCCGCCGCAGATAGACAAGCCCCTGCCTGCGCTCGGATAACATTTCGCTGTGTGCCTAGAAATCGCGACTGTCATGACACGGTTTTGCCGTGCTTTGTGTAGGGGAGGGGTTGGGGGGGGGGGGGAGTGGTTGAGGTCTAAGGCTCCGAGGCATTAACACGGAACGCCAATTAATCTCCCTGGCAGCTCTCCGTGGTGCATTAAGCGCGCGGCGATAATGAACGGTAATAAACTATAGGGAACACTTCCAGAGTCCCTGTACACGTGTAGCTAGCCACCAGGCCTCGCGCTGAGAAACACAAAGCCTGGCTTTATTTTAACGCTTTCCTTTCTTATTAAAAATAGTAGAAACGATTTTTCTTGAAGGAAAAGTATTTGAAATCATCGATCGTGTTCGCGAGCGCATCTCTCTTTATGTTACACACTATCACTTTCTTTTGCATGTATGCTTTGTATCTATGCGACTCCCACTACCTTAATCCTTCATCCGCTTCAATATATATTTTGTGTTTTACTAACACGCATATTCCAACTAGCAAAGTATGTACTTGTCTAGAACATCAGTCAAAGTAAAACTTCATAATATTTACTGTAGTCACCGTATTCTTAAAGACTCTTCACGATAGCACGATAGAGTGAGCACTTTAGAAATGAACCTTAGAATAAAGTCACTGCCCCTGCATCCATATATTTTAATGGGCGCACTGAGTGACATTCATCAATTAAAGTTGGCAGCGATGGATGGGAAGTAGTTCCATATCTTATCGTCGAATAAAAAGTGTTAGGAAACCATTTGTGATAACTTAAATTCATTTTTTTCGCTTTTCGTTTTTTTTTTTTTTACTACATGGAAACGTAAAGAATTGGCAGATTTTTGAATTATTTCCTTTTCTAATAATTTTACAGTTTCACTTGATTGACGCACGAATAAAGTGATGAGGCCCGTGAAAATGTTAATTTTACCTAAGGCGGATGAACACACAACGTGTATATAAGTAGAACTTAAGCAGGGCTTTCAAAAGGCCTCAGTTTTTCGTGAAAAGCCTATACCTCCTGATTTATAACGTCAATTATGGAATAAAAATCTTCACACCTGGATTACTATTTAATGATATGACATGAAACCATAACTCAAAATTACTATCGAAGTATCCGTATTTCCATAAAAATATTTTAAAAAGGAATCTTCATATGAATCGATTTTAATACCACACAATTTCTGTGGCTATTCTAAGACCAGCTAGTTTCAGCGAAGGTAGATCAAGGAATATACTCATGCAAGTTATCCATGCGCGTGAAGGCTGTTCACGATAAAGTGAGCACTTTTGAAATAAACCAAAGAAAAAGTCACTGCCCCTACCTGCACATATTTTAACGGGAGCAAAGAGCGACATGTGTCCAATAAAGTTGGTAACGATGGAGGGGAAAGAATTTCCATATATTAACGCCGAACAAAAAGTGTTAGATAACCATTTTTATTTTTATCGAAGTATTTAATTTATCGAAGTATAAAAATGAGCAGATTAGTACAATATTTACTTTTCTAATACTTTCACAGTTTCACTTGACCGACGCATGAATAAAGTGATGAGGCCCATGGCAATGTTAATTCGCATAAGGCAGATGATTAAACAACGTACATACGAGTAGATCTTAAGCGGGGCTTTCAAAAGTGTTCATTTAACCGCGAACAGCCTAATAAACTTCAGTCACTTTCGGTCTACATTCTTGTAACCAATGTTATACTAGTAGACATTCATGTACAGTTGAATTAGAGACAAGTTAGGTGTTCGGCAAAATTGTGCCATGGTCGTCCTGTTGAATGGAGTAGTAGCCAGCCATGCTTGACTGTAATTTCGTCAGACATTCCACTGGGCGCCTGAATAACGGTCGAGCACAGAACCGAGAAGAAAGAAGATCTCAGCGCATTTGATTGAGGTCAGATCGTTGTAGACAGAGGTATGGGGCACTCGCTTCTCCGAGGCCGTGCAGATACTGGGATTTCCACGGGTTATGCCGGGATCACATGGCCCCGACGAGCACAGCACGACGCGGCAAAAACCGCAGCCACGACCATTTTCAATGTGCCTGCTCGAATTTACAGCCCGACAATTTGCTGACGCGACACGAGATCAATTTAGAAGGCGCTTATTAACTACGTTAGTTTCAAAGGCGGTGGGCAGACGGGAGATTTCTAATACACGAGGGTGACAAATATTTATAGCTAATGCATACGAAGGTAAAATTATTATTTGTAAGAGTTAGATACAATAATTTTCATAAATTTATTTATTTTAAGCTACGTATTTCTCATTGTAGGGAAAGCTTATTATACGATTTCATTTTGCAAGGTTGTACACTCTGTGCGTAGTGCCGTACGACACGACGAAGAATATAAATAATTTCTAATCCAAAACTGCTGGTCGTACGACAGAATTGTCGGGCTTACGTCAGATCTATCTTGTATCTCATTGGTTGTTTAGCTTTAAGTGTCGTGTCGTGCTTGCAGTATCATGCTGGTCGGGGCTATGTAATTCCGGCATTACCGTGTGAAGAGTGAACCGTGAGTTCATGGATTCAGGTCAAACAACTGCCTCCAGAGACAACTGCTGCGGCGTACAGCGCATCGACATCACATAGGTCGCGGTCAGCTAGCTCCGTAGGTAACAGCAGATAGATGGGTTATATAGGCTATTCACGGTAAAATGAGCACTTTTGAAAGCCCTGCTTAGTATCTACTTGTATGCACGTTTTGTATTCTTCCGCCTTATGTAAAATTTGCATTGCTATGGGCCTCATTACTTTATTCATGCGTTGGTCAAGTGAAACTGTGAAATTATTAGAAAAGTAAATATTTAGCAAATCTGCTCATTTTTACACTTTGCTGCATTAAAAGAAATAGAATGCAAAATAAATAATTTAAGTTATCAGAAATGGTTACCTAACACTTTTTATTCGACGTTAATATACGGAAATATTTCCCATTGATTGTTACCAACTTTACTGGGAGCGTGTCACTCAGTGCGCCCGTTAAAACATATGTAGTTAGGGGCAGTGACATTTTTTTAAGGTTGATTATAAAAGTTCTCACTTGATCGTGAACAGCCTTCCTACGGATCACTCGCCAATTCAGTGCTGAACCACGACGACCTGTGTACAATCAAACAATCAAGAACCATCTCCTCGTTATGGGGTAGAGAAACCGCCGCCCCGCTGGGATCCCTGTGAGACCACGGTGGCGTAGTGGTTAGACTACCTGTGCGAACCAGGTTCGATTCCAGGCGGGGTCGCTGCAGGATTTTCACATGCCGGAACCGTGCCGGACAATACCGCTGGCCGGGCGGGTTTTCTCGGGGATCTCCTGTTCTCCCGCACAATCACGGCACTGTTCCATGCTCACCTTAGGTACTTCACCCTCATCGGCTCTCAAGACCTCAAAACTAGGAGCCACCCAATTCTCTCCGCTCCACTCCACAAGGATACTTCGGTTGACCGCACGTCACGAGGATCAACGATTGACGTGTACTTCACCCTCATTGGCTCTCAAGACCTCAAAACCAGGAGCCACCCAATTCTCTCCGCTCCACTCCACAAGGATACCTCGGTTGACCGCACGTCACGAGGATCAACGATTGACGTGTACTTCACCCTCATCGGCTCTCAAGACCTCAAAACCAGGAGCCACCCAATTCTCTCCGCTCCACTCCACAAGGTTACTTCGGTTGACCGCACGTCACGAGGATCAACGATTGAGGTGTACTTCACCCTCATCGGCTCTCAAGACCTCAAAACCAGGAGCCACCCAATTCTCTCCGCTCCACTCCACAAGGATACCTCGGTTGACCGCACGTCACGAGGATCAACGATTGACGTGGGCACGGAAACACTGTAATTGGACCCTCAGCGCACGCAAATACGTCGCGTGGACGGATGATTCGAGGCGCACGTTGATACGCACCGAGGGCAAGTTACGAGCCCTTTCTCAAAGTACATGAAGCGATGGATCCCTCTTGTCAGCGTGGCACAGTCCGGGCCGGTGGTGTTGGTATCCTCGAAAAATGACTGTTTACTTGGAATGAAATGGATCCCCTGGTACTCTTTCATCCTCTCTCTCCATCGAACGTTACACAGACCTGGGCCCTATCTCATAAAACGTGACAGGTGTGACATGTAAGACAATTATGTCAAATCCGGAAAATTTGCCAATCTGCCATGACAATGCTGTGTTACATAAATAATAAACGTTCCTCTTATTTGACAAGCAAAAAGGTGTAGATTGGCAGCCTTAAAATAACAGTTTCATAAACGAGACAATTATATGTCAAACCGTAAGTTTAATTTATTACGCGCTAGATAGCTCTCAAGTGCGCTTACGATAATCGATCGCAGCCTTATATGAAATTCTTGAACAGTCGATCGCTGCCACAAATAAACGGTAAATAATAATTCCACCCACATAACTTTGTTTACTCCAGCAGCAGAGTGTTGAGTAATGTAGATAAGATTACTATATTAAACCAGATCCGAGAGGAAAAGGATGTGCTATTTGGTAAACAATGTTAATTCACACAATGTTGAAACACAATTGCACTACCATGTTATATAAACATTACAAATTACTGGTTATATAGAAAAGCTTGCCTATCACTTCTGCAGTGACAGTTCTACAAATTTGTAGATATGTCACCGAGTGATCATACTTATTTGTTTCACAAAACAGTATGCAGTGTAATATTTGACACATTTGTCGGATTTTTACCTGTCAGCTCAACACTTTTGTGAAACAACTATTTGTCAAACTATCATACAATTCTACAAATTTGTCATGACAAATGTGTATAAACTTGTCAGCTTTTATTTAATAACATTGATCGGATTGTAAACCTGTGAGACAATTTCCTGTCACCTATCACCAGTCGAATTATAACTTTTATGAAATAGACCCCTTCTGGCAGAAAATGTGCGCCCATTTCTGCGCCTGAAGCACCCTTCAGGAGACTTGCACCTACACCATGACAGTGCACCGATCCGCCGCTCCCTAATCGCGACCAGCGGTTGGATGAACAATTCGCTGGATGAACACTCCATACAATTGAGATTCCTTGCCTGGCCCTCGAATTCACCAGACCTAAATCCTACTGAACACATCTGGTATGCAGACACTTCTGGTATGCAGTCGAGGCGGATATGCGCGCCGAGTATCCTGCACAGATTGACCTCCGTGTATTGTGAGAGGCTGTCTAGCGTCCATGGATCAGTACGGCTTCCCGTTACTGCTTTAGGTGCCTTACGAAGTTAAGGATGTTGGATACGATAAAATGAATTATTTTATAACTGTAACAAACATTGTTCAACCTGTACGCATTGTATATAATGACATTTTCCTCGAATAAAACAATTTTACACCTCATATTTTTTTAATAATTTGATGTCAAATCCAAAATTGTTCCTTTTAATTCAGCCATAATAACAAACACTAATTAAGATGTACAAATTTAAAAAATTACAAAGAAACTAATGCTGCGTGTTACCGCTTGACATGCACGTATAGGCTGTTCACGGTAAAATGTGCACTATTGAAGTATACACGTTGTGTGTTCCTCCGGCATATGTAAAGCTAACATTCCCATGGACTTCATCACTTTATTCATGCGCCAGTTAAATTAAATTGTGAAATTATTAAGAAAGTACATACTTTACAAATCTGCTCATTTTTACACTTCGACGCATAAAAAAAAAACAGAAAGTGAAAGAAGCAATAGTTATCACAAATGGTTACCTAACACTTTTTATTCTATGTTAAGATATGGAACTACTTTCCATCCATCGTTACCAACTTTACTGGGCGAACGTCACTCAGTGCGCCCGTTATAATATATATATGCATGCAGGGGCAGTGAATATTTTCTAAACTTGATTTCAAAAGTGCTCACTATATCGTGAACAGCCTTTAATCACCAAACAAGAGTTCACTCATTTTACAAAATATGTTACAAATAAGCAAGAATTTCTTTACATAGAAATATTTATAATATAAATGATTAGTCGTGAATGCATGTTAACCCGGTGTGAACGAAATCTTTAAGAAAAGTAAATCAGGAAACATTTAATCGACATAGAGCCTAAAGTGATTTTTGAGGGTGGTAGAAGCCCTGGAATGTTGCGATTTGAAATTTGTTACGCAATGACAAATTGGAAACCCCTTGCAATTGAACAACACAAATAGGCATTCAGGCAAGCGTTTACAAGGCAGGTTACCACACAAAACGGCATTAGAGGGAACTCATCCTTTCATACAGTAAATAGGGGGTAGCACCTTCCAATTGTTTAGAATGTAGTAGTAACCATACGCTTGAAGCAATGTGACATAACACGTTAGTAATCAGCGTTAAAAGGAATTTAAAGAAAAAATCCTTTGTATTATCCACTAATCATTGCCGTTTCCTGAGAAATCACATTTTTATTTTGACGGCAGATTAATGTATGCCTGGGAGGTAGGCAGTATGAACCTCTCTCGCTCATGACGTGTGAACTAATACCCTGGGTAATGTTCATGTCGTAAGGCAAAAGGATTATCATATTGTTACAAGACTCCAGAGGGGCGTATCTGAGTTCTTGATGGTTGGAGATCTTAATAAAAATATAGAACAAAAATGATCTTAAATTATTCACACAGCTACTATTTACAACATTAATCCATCTATCTCCACTCTTAATATTTTTATCTATGAATGAGAGCAATATTTAACAATGTTTGCTCTAATTAGCTTTATTCTTAATGTCTCTGTTTGGTTATAGTCAATTAACTCATACTCATCATTAACACACTTCCAGCTTGTATGCTCTCTTCATTTGTAATGTCTTTCACTCACGCATCTAGTCCAATAGTCCAGCCGGCTAGCCACACCCTTCACTGCTTGATACTCGCAGTCGCAGACTTCCCTTCCGCTGGTCACTTTTCCCGCCGCTCGTAGTCTATTGCTGAAACGCAGCCACTTATTCATTCAACAACAACTCGCAGGCCCCATCGCATTATTTATACTTTCCTGGCCTTGACCTGGAAAGTTCGATGCGCCCCGAGAAACTAGGGCGCGTAAACAATATTGTGGATGGCTGAGAAGTTACTGCCGGCAAGCGCCACATTGCATTGGTTCCTGTTGTACCGAGTGATGACTAGGCTGCCTGCCGTCTAGCACTGCATTTGTAATCTACACAGAAGGGAGTTGTTCACAACGTGTGTGATGGAGGAACTGACGGACATGCATCTCACGTACGATGAAATGACGCGCAGTGCATCAGTTGCGCGTCGTTGATGCGCCGAAAAGTTTCCAACTACCAGTTGCAGGTGCATTCACTCCAGTTCATCGGCGTTCGAGTGAAACAGGAACTGTGCGCGCAAGTTGCCACGACGTTGGCCGATCACGATCATGCACATCGAGCACGACGTATTGGACAATGCTGACGCTAACCCACGTGCCAGCACTCGAGGAACAGCTAAAGCACTGAACGCAACACAGTCCACAGTATGTCGCATTTACAGCGAGACAGACTACTACTAGCCATACCAACCAATGCAGACACTTCTTCCTCCTGACCGGCCTGCCTGTTTGCAGTATTGCAAGTGGTTCCAAGGTCACATTAGGCGAGCCCCGGGCCTCTACGACACTGTGCTATTAACCGACGAAGCACACTTCAAGAGGCAAGGTGTCTTCAAGTTCCACGCCGAGCACGTGTGGGCACACAACAACTCACATGGAGAATTTGTTCATTCAAATATAAAGCCAATAAAAAACCCTCATTGAAATACATTAAATAGTTAAAATACAGTTCTTGATTTATATTCTGTAATTACCAGCAGAGCGATAATTTTCTACAGCCCTTAGATAACACAGTTTTAAAGGTTTACCAGTTATTTATACTGATTTACAGTGAAATAGGCGTACCTATTCAGAAAATGCATAAAAACTGAATTTCAGTCAGTCTAATGACGTTAATACAATCCTCTGATTTACAAATTAAAGTAATATTTTTTTATGAAATATTGACAAAATCTGCATACGATATGTTTATAAACTTTTTTTGGGTGTGATTTAAAAAAAAAACACATTATAACATCGCATTATTGTTATGGCAAATTTATATAATCTATTAGCGGTGTCTTCATACTTTCCGAATCAAACCTTTGAGATAGCTTCCCGTGTATGGCATGCTTGATCATTTCCTAAATGTCCAATGTAAATGTCCTAAATGTCTAAAGCGTTTTATACTTCTATTAACATAATTTTTTTTTTTTGGTTAGACTGAACTTTAAATTATATTTTATCTGTAAATGATTATATTTTAGGTACAATTTATTTGAATAAAGACGGAGAAGATGGCTTTGTCGGAAATGCATAGTAAGAAATAGTTCTCATGCAAAATATCGTTCAGGTGAGTGCTCACGAATACGGTGCTTTGTCACTTTGACGTAATTTTCTATACTCGGTTAAGCTTTGTTTGCATGAGAATGTCCTGGAAGTAGAACTTTAGCAGGGTTTCAGAAAAGTTGGAAGTTAATATGAATGGATTACAACTAGAGACATGAAAATTTCGGGAGTTCAATGTCCTGCAGGATAAGACTCCGCAGACTTGCTTGTCGCCTCAGTGGAAGATGATAATTGTGTGTGCATTTTACTGCGTGTTTATTACTGGATTATGGTTGTCCACGAGGTGTGTCAAACAACGGGTCGGTCAACGGCGCAAGCAATACAAACGTTACAGGTTTTAAATTCCAGCTTGCCCTGAAAGGAATCCGCCGAATTTTTCAGGTCTCTAGCGATAACTAGGGCTGTTCGAAATATCGATACATCGATAATTATCGATATGAAAAATTACTTATCGAACGATATTTAACTTTGAAAAATATCGGTATGTCGATATTTCGATACTATCGCTATTTCCGGTGTTATAGATTATTTCGGTATATTATCAATTACTTCGGTAGTAACAATTATTTCGGTTTTATCAATTAATTCGGTATTATCGATTATTTCGGTATTATCTATTATTTTGGTATCATAAATAATTTCAGTATACCAAAAATACCGAGTAACTGTTTGGATAATATCGATATTAAATTTTTATGTTATTTAACAGCCCTAGTGATAACCGACTTACAATTGCTTTTAGTTTTAGAGTTAGCGCTGTTACAAGGTCGGGGACTAGCGGATACATGTAATTTTGGTAACAGTAGCGAGCTGTACGTCTCAGATTAAGGCCGTATGAATTTCGTCCAAGGTTGATTGCCTCTCTAATCAGTATCTTATCTGGAATGGATGTCAAGGGAACGACGCCCTCGTCCCATTATTCTTCCGGTGAACCCCGATTATCAATCATTTTGCGGCACCTGAGTGAGCACACACTACACACGTATCGAACCAGAAGCTTTTGGTTCTGCGGTTGGTATTTCTTATTTCCTTTTTAACTGTCACGGACTCCCTTGCCTTGTAGCTTCATTAAGTGGAGTCTTAATTATTACGTGAACGGAATAAGAATTTCTCTACCGCACAAAATTTATAAATAATAATTTAGCGGATATCAAGACTGCAAAAATACATGAAACAGGTAAAAACTCGGCGAATGATTCATAACGAGTCTAAAAAAAACGGTAAACAGTCATTATATAAACATGTGTGTGTGTGTGAGTGCATATATATATATATATATATATATATATATATATATATATATATATATATATATATATATTATATATGTGTGTGTGTGTGTGTGTGTGTGTGTGTGTGTGTGTTTGTGTGTATTTTGTGTTATTTGAAATTAAATGAAACATTTCAAGATATTTCAAAACTTCAAATGAATGTGTTCTGTCGCGCTTGTTTCTACGAGAAGTAATATTAACATCTTTCTGTAGTTTTAACATATTAAGTAATAGCATAGAGTAGATAAATACACAGAGACGAAATGCCGTAACGGTTCTTTGGTGTGGGAGTACCCATTCTCTAATTGGCGGTGCGAGGCTCTGGTAACGGGCTTTGCGTCTGATTGGATACTGCATGCTGAGGATTATTTCCTATTTTCTTGGCTTCCAGCTGGCGAGTAGGTATAAGGAAGGAGCTGATTGGTGATTGGCATTCCAACCTTTGGCTAGCCAGTGACGCAATTTCGCTGGCGTGTGCTGTTAGAATTCGCGATATAATACTCTGTTAAATAGTACACAGAATGTCTGAGCTTCGAGTGGCGTAGTATATAAAGTATTTTCGCATAATGTGTACGTATTTACAGTTCATATCGGTGTATTTGTGTGTGAGAGTGTGTAGTGTGCTGGCTTCGGAAACGTGGTCTAGCTAAAGCCACCGTAACGACGAAGGTAGGCCAGTAACAGAATTCCAAAACACGCTGAGCCATGATTGTTGACAGTTTTACGCAGATACACCAGCGGTTCTCCCTCCATGTGGCTGTGAAGTCAGGACGCCGGTGCAACACGAAGAGGCTCCGAAACGCACTGCAACGTCTATCTACTCCTTGTCTGTTCCCGCCTGGGTCCGAGAGCTAGGCGTGCCGGCCGCCGACGCAAGAACCACATACATCGAGAGGAAAGATTGGGCTACATTTATATTTCTCTGATGGTGTAGTAGTAATATTAACTGTAAGTTCCATACTTCGTGGTAAATCCCGTTGTCACCGCTAAAAACCTTTCTGTGTCTGTCTCATTAACTAAAGACAGTTAAATGCCATCTAAAATATAAATTTCTTATTTAAATTAAACCCACTTTATTTACTCAGTTTACGCCTCATAAATTAAAAATAACTTACATTTCTTATTAAACATAATAAATATTGATGAAGCCTAACACTCCCCACCTCTTTGCTGCTAAGTGAGCTGTTATCTCCACCTTTTGAATGCTTCCACCGCTAACACTCTATATCGTCAGTATTTTTATTTATTTTTTTTTTTTAATAAACGGCTATCTTCTGAAATACTATCTGCCTTAATTGTACGTCAAAGCCACATCAATAGCTTTTATATTATTAAAAATAATTCGAATTGCACATTCTCTTAGATAGTAAAAACAATTTTAATATCTGTATGACAGAGGGACAGCAGTTGGGAAAGAAAATTTTATCTTATCCAGTGTATTTTTATGAAATAATATTAATTTAGTTTTTATGACTTCTGTAAATACCGTCTCAAATAAATACACGTGTATTTAAATCAATGTATTCCTTCAATAGCGTGGAACAATTTCTTGCCCTTAAACTACCTTTGCCTAAATAATTTGATTCTGCCATTTAAAATAAAATGAATAACTGTGTGAAAAGAAAATAAATAACTTCCTCACCCCACACTAATAAATATAAGACATATATGTTTCTGAAGTACACATTAGTTTAATGCGTGTATCATTTTAATTTTATCCTAGTTTTAGAATACTTGCTTCCACACGGTAAACTAGCAGCGCACAGTTACAAGCACTCGCGACCCCGATGTTTCAAATTACTATACAAATAGTCTGTTCACAGTAAAATGAGCACTTTTGGAAGACTTGCTTAAATCTAATTGTACGCACGTTATGTATTCTTACGCCTTATGTAAAATTAACATTGCCATGGGCCTCATCACTTTATTCGTGCTTCGGTCAATTGAAATTGTGTAATTATTAAGAAAGTAAATACTTAACAAATCTGCTCAGTTTTACACTTCGATGAATTAAAAAACATAAAGTGAAAGAATTAATTTCAAGTTATCACAAATGGTTACCTAACACTTTTTTATTCTACGATAAGATATGGAACTACTTCCCATCCATCGTTACCAACTTTAATGGACGAATGTCACTCAGTGCGCCCATTAAAATATATGTATGCAGGGGAAGTAACTTTTTTTCTAAGGTTCATTTCTAAAATGTTCACTTTATTGGTAACAGCCTTTAACAGTTTTCACGCAAGTTCGAAGTAGCGCTCTTGCGCTACTTCGAGGTACACGTAACCTCTTTTAGACGCAATAATAGCTTGTTTGAAAAAGGCCTTACGTCCTGGAGTCTCGCATTTTAATTAATTACCTTTATTGCTTGTTTCTCTTCCATTTCCCCATTTTTCTTTGTCCTTTTCTTGTTACTTATTTGCAATTTTTCAATTTCTGACTTTTCCGGTATGCGAAAATTTGAACGCAGCAAGAATGACCAACTCCAGGTACGTGATATGTACTGGGGGCCGCTGTGGTATGGTGGTTAGACTATTCGCCCCTCACAGGTTCGATTCCCGGCCAGGCGGCTCCCGGATTTTCACATGTGGGAATCGTGCCGGACGATGCCGCTGGTCGGCGGGTTTTCTCGGGGATATCCCGTCAACCTCCCTCATTCCGGCGCCGCTCCATACTCACCTCCCCTTATCATCGGATCTGAAGACCTCAGTTACCCCACTCGGGCAATTATTTACCCTCATGTTTCGATCTCACACTGTGGTCCACTAGTCCTTGACATCGAGGTCCTCAGAACCGATGAAGGTGAAGAGAGGTGAGTACGGAGCAGCGCCGGCGGAATACAAGGGCGGGGGTAATGGGAGATCTTCGAGAAAACCTGCAGACGAGCGGCATCGTCCGGCACGATTCCCACGTGCGAAAAACCGTAACCGAACTTGTCGGGAATCGAACCCGGTTCGCCTAGGTGGGAGGCGAGTAATCAAACCCCTAAACAACCGCGGCCCCGTTAAAAAATAAAGTTCACGAAATAAGGTTAATGTGTGTGACGTTTGTTTACATGTTGTCCGTCCTTATTTTCAAACGACACCCGTAATACAGCGATTGACTCCATGAGCTATAGAGTAAGGTTTCTTCCAAGCTATAGCTCATGTTAGGAGTGCAGCATATTTTGACCCTCTTTTGGTATGTTCATTGCTGCCTATTCATTACCCCGTGTTTCAGATAGGTTGGTGGTAAGAAGTACTGTACGCATTAATTACTTAAATTCGTTGTATAGTAAATACTTCTTATTGTATTAATGTAGACGGACAGCTGATTAGATCTTCCTTTCTTAAAACTATTTTAACGTATGCAAATCATAGGAGACTATAATACCAGATTGTTGTTCGCTTTCATCTACAATAGCACTGACTGTACACTACACGCTATGCCCAAAGGAGGTAATACAATTTTATTTGATTTTTTACCAAATTTAAAAGGGAAAACAGCATTGAAATATAAATTAATACACACGCATAGAAAATTGAATTTAATAAAATTGTCCTAACCATTTCAAACTTTCAGAATTTTTTTTTTCCTTTTCAATAACGTTATAAAAGTGTTGGAAGTGCACAAGTTTAATTTCCCACGGAAATAAAAGACGTGAATGGACTAAACAGCTGTAACAATAACTTTTCAATTAATTGTTTAAACATTTCCCAAAAAATGTGCAGGTATGGCAGCATGGTTAAATTTTAATCAGCAGTCGGGTATATAATATTCCAGTTAAACTCTAAGTTGTGTCGACAAGGAAATTCACGACCACTTTCAAACACATTGCATATTAGATATTTTCTTAGTTTTTCAGTACAGCCAACGTTAGTTACGTAACATGCCGCCTGTTCCAGCAATGCCAACCAATTGTAGCAATATCAGAATCGGAAACTTCTGGCAGCGAAAGCTCAGATGTCATACGCAACGTCGTACTTTTTCAGCTATAACAGTGGTACCAACAGACACCACTGTCAGCAAAATTCCCGTGTCTGGCGTCCCGCGCATTTCAGTGGTTGCAGGACAGTATAAAACAGATTCTACACTCACTTTTACACTCGACCCGTCGACTACTACAATTACACGAGTCATCACAATCGGGGGCACACACGCGCATAAACACTTTGCATCATTATAATTCGAACACAATACGTATTCACTACACATTACAAAAAAAAGGTTCACAAGTCAAAAAAATTTCATGATTGCATCAACTGAATATTCAATATTTGAACATTTCAATTTCACTGGCGTGTTATCAATAGTTTTGATTTTTAATTTTTGCAGATATTTTAATATGAAATAGGTTAAACCAAAATAACAAATTTCTTACAATCTTTCCCAACAGTTGGCGTATACGAAGTTTTGCGTAGTAACAAAATGTTCATCTTTGGTATGGTCTGTACAAATTCTGACAAACACCTTTAAGCAGAAGGATAAAAATAAAGAATATCTTGTTACAAAAATTTTAAAGATTGGGTTTTTATATTTTTTAACGTGATGTAGCCTTATCTTTGTAATTTTTCCAGAAATAGCATTCACATATACTGTCAATATTCAAAGTTAAGGTATAATAATAAGTGTCTTGAACACTTAAAACTTATAAATTGATATGGTATACCACAGTATAACTTCTACGCCGAATTTGGCAGGAATCGGTTGATTGTTTCCCAAGATATGACATAAAAACTTTATATTTTCATATAGGGCTTTCTTACAAAATGACGTAGAAATGAGGCTCCGTAAAGACATATTTGATAGTTTTAGTAGATACTGCCAGCATAAAAAGTAATGATCAAATTCGTTTCGTAGTTTTGCAGATACAGCATAATAAGATAAAATGTTTAAATGGCCAATGTTTCGAAAATAAGTTTCTGGCCCACTGAAAACATATCATCAGGGTCTGCTGAATTTTTCTTTTCATTGGATTTCTATCTTCCTGTCACTTTTAAATGTAAACATTGCCAACAAACTAATAAACACAGTGTATACATTTCACCACTATCAGAAGTTAACGTCTGGAGCCGCAATAAAATATATTGATTAGTGGTTATTGCCTGTTGAAAGGGCCTTAAAAAGTGCTAACTTTTCCGTGAACAGCCTATACATGTCTTGCCGTAGTGCTAATTATTTGCCAAATTTGATAGGAGCCTGTAAGCTTTTTTTACAGATATAATAATATTTTCATATATTGCTATCTTTCATAATGGCGGACAAAAGAAACTTTATGTAGACACATTTGACAGTTGTAATAAATATATACTGCCAGCATACAAATTTAATAAATACTGCCAGCATGCAACGTTAAGTCTAAACCCTTTCCAAATTTCTTACATTTTTTAAATTTTTTATATACGCTCATTATAAAAAAGGTAGCTTTAAACATCTGGGAACGCTTATTCATATTTACATAGCAGAAAAATATGATATCTTTATAATTATTTTTACTTGATTTCCTATGTTCTTTCAAAACAAAAATATTAATGCCAAAAAATTATTTGTTAGAATTGTATATTATAATTCTAGTTCTCATCTAGTTAACATATCCTTGATATTTATTTTCATCTATAGTATTTGAGTTAATGAAATACAGAAGGATATTCGTTATCACGTTAATATTAACATAATTACAGTACTGAATTTTATGCATTCATAAAATAACTGAAGCTAGAAAAATTGCATGATTTTATTAGAAAATAGGTACTTACGTTTGCAGTTTTGTAAGAACATATAATCGTTACGCTAATATATCTTCTTTTATGTTTTTGTGCAAAAATTAGTAAATTTACAATGTTGATAAGCGATGGAAAAAATTGTAACTAGGACCCATTCTTCATATACTACTTGTTACTTCTATCTGTAACAGCTGAAGCAGTTTTATTAAAATTTGTTTGGAATGATGTTAAATGTTTTGTCGTTTCTTTAATAGGATCTTTGTTCTTAATAAATTGTGTTTTTATTCTACCTTAAACAACACTTTGCTTTAATTTTAATGTAAAATATAGTAAATAGTTACTGTAAATTTTGGAAATTGGGCGGATTATGATTATATATAAATTAATTCACAATAATTTTAATACCACGTACATTCATTAAATGATACGGAGACAGAGTAGTAGGAATAAAAATATACTCTGGATAGTTAAAAAAAATATATGGCGGTGTGTTCTGTTAGAAAAGGCAAAAAAATGTTGACATTTATTATTGCCAGAGTGAGCATATCACTTTACTGATCAAAATAACCAAACACTTTACCAGTTTCTTCGTGCAACTGGCCTCCCTAATGAGGTATTTCCGCTTGTTAGCAAGTAATTAAGAAACACGAAGCAAATGGAACTACTCTCAAAATAGTTCGTCTTTCACAATACAGTACTATCTGATACAGTTCACAATATTTTATTGCTTCATGGAATGGTCATTCCAACGGCACAAAACACACTAATTAATAATTTCGAGCAAGCGATTAGCGTCAAAGGCATCATAAAATGCAACTGAATGTGATTCGATTTTCCGGCTGTCAGGATTTATAATTAAATTTCGGAAGGAGAACAATCTATGATACAGCTACTCTGCGAGAGGACACTTCTGTTGTATTGCCCGCTTTTAAGTAAATTATGAAATATTTAATTTTAGTTCCAAACAATATTCTTATAACTTTAAATATATTAGTAAATTAATTACATCTAACAGTTCGGGTTCATACTTTACTTAAATATTTATGTGAATTATTGTCCATTACATAATTTTGTACCATCTTAATACATGGACGAAAAGTTTAGATGACACATATGTTTTTGTCACGAACTCGTAAATTCTTGACAACCTGTTACAGAAGTTTCAGTGGCACGTTTGTTAAATGAGTGTTCGCTGTCTCTTTTCCCGCCACAAAATCTTTTGTCGTAATTGAAAGCAAATAAACGTTCGTAAATGTTGCGAATTTTTAATATTATCTCCAAACACTTCACATGAATGTAAAAGGGAACTAAATGAGCTTGTCCTTAAATACAATGTAGAAAAGTTACTATGTATGTTAACAAACTAGAGTCCAGCGCTGTTATACCGCACCGAAACGTCCCATTAGTAAATATTTAACCGAGGTGTGAGCAAAATTTTTCTATAGATGATTCGCGGCAAAGTGAGCACTTTTTAAGGCCCTTCTGAAGTTTTATTTAAATCAGATTTCTATCTTTCTGTCAGTTTTTAATATAAACATCGCCATTAGACAAATAAACACAGTTTATATATTTTACGACTCCCAAAAGATAACGTCTGGAGTTGCAATAAAATCTATTTATTAGTGGTTAATGCCCATTGAAAGGGCCTTAAAAAGTGCTCACTTTACCATAAACAGCCTATAATCCAGTATATTTTGCTTTAAATAGAAATATAAAGGTTGCCTATCATTGAAACATCATAAAAGGTCTTCTTTTCTATACCACGAGCAAAATGCAGCATTTACACAAAAATTCTACTCAATATAATTCGCAAAAATATAATTTTTACTTCTCCAGATATGCTACTATGTTGTCATGCAATATTCAAAATGTCACTCGGAATTTGAACACTTAATAAAAAAAGGTAAATTTCGTCTGTCAAAATAAAAAATAAATCTTTTAGTAATTTCAGCTAATGAACATAAGACATCTGAACTTCAAAATTACTACTGGGCGTCGTTATATAGATATCGACAGTTTAAAATGTGTATCTCACAGTAGATACACTGTACATCCACGTAATTTCACAGAGAATTTTTGAGATAGCAAAAATTCCTGCTTAGCGATGGGTAAAGTTACCTAACGTCCTATTGATAATTAAACACATTAGGGGCGTTAAGAAGACAAGAACAGAATTTACATTGCTTCTGAAAATTTGCGCACAATGTTGTGTATGTTGAGCCAATGCAGAAATTTAAACACTCGTACTGGGTGCTTGTAATTTCACGTAACTTTTTAGGTTTATTTATGTTGACGTGTATTACAATAACAATTCCCTAATATTTGTACTTATACACAGAATGTATGCGGCAGCAAAAAGTGTCGCTCAGTGAGCATGTAAATTTTCACAACATAACACATGTAATTTAACACTGTAATACGGTTAAGGCACTTGCGCAGTTTTAAAATATTTTCACACTGTAGTTGTAAATTTGCACACATAGATGTATAATTTAAATTGATGATAATATTATAAGATAAATACAATGTTTGTGTCAATTCACAAAAAAAAAAAACGTTTTTATTTAGTGTTGCTGAAATTTTACACCTACAATGTCGTGTACTGTGGCTATGGTAAAATATAATATTTTATAGAAATAAATTAAGTCACTGTTATTATTTTTATACATGCCTTCGGGGAAATTACAAGCACAGCGATGGAGAAAACATACCTTTTAATTGTTGTTGTATTTCTCCCCTACGTCAAGCAACTTTACATCCCTACTGCACACCAATATTACAAACCAAAATTTCAGTGTAAATTTTAAAAATTAAATATTTTACTTTCATTGTTTTCTCACAGACTTCTATTCCTTATTGTATCATTGGAGAACTTGTCTAACAGCTCGTAAACGAGTTTTTGAATCCTAAAAAAACCCGGACCTTAGGGGTATCGAACCTAGAGTCCTCCGAGTGTCAGCCAGACGTCGTAACCACCATTTTTTGTAACTTTCGTTTGCAGCTGTGACGTTAACGAGATCAAGTTAGACTGACTTGCTAACAAATTCCCAGTCCACGTGCACGCGACAAGCGAGCTGAAAATCTGCCGCGGAAGGACCAGGGCGCGAGTTCACAACCCTCCGACTACAAGTCGGCCACCCTACCCCTGAGCTATGGAGACACGGCAACCAATAGCCCACCAAAACTTCGTGCCAGTTAACGATCACAATTTTGAATAGTCATATTACTGCATGCGTAACTTTAAGTTGGCGATACCTGTAAGCTATTTGTTGTCTATGATCTGCCGTCTGGTGATGTTTTCGAATTCCGTCGACCATTCGTGAAGCACGTTTTTATTTCACAACATACTCGTTTTCTTCGAGTTAAACTAGTGAGATTATTGAGCGAAATAGAGGTTTTAGGTGTTGAAACCCCTCCCAGAGCCTACAGACAAAAACATTTTAGTGGCATAAAAATATTACAAACCTCATGCTGAATAAAACATAATGTCCCCAATAACTAAAATTGAAGTGGTACACGTAAGTTTTATTTCAATTATGCATCCCATGTGTTAAATGTTTAGAATAAAAAGCAATTTTTTTATGAAACACGTCCCAAAACCAAATTCTGGCTGCGACACACAATGAATACGTGTTTTTATAATATTGTCTTCCAGAGATTATAACTATCAAAGCTGTAATGTTTAAATAATATTTTAATTGGCATGAACGTGTTTGTGAAAATACCGCCTTGTACTTGCTTCAAACAGAAGTCAGAGGTTTCCTCTAAATGCCTAAAAAGTTTTGTAAAAATATTTAGGAACTCTATTGGTGTTTTCAAATTAAGGAAGACAACTTTGAGATTTGCAAAGATACTGTTACGCTCTGCAGCTCGCAACGGCCGCGAGCTCACGTTTTGGCACCGCAGCCCGGCCCTGGTGGGGAATGACTCACCTCGATCCTCCCCTCCCTTCTAAACAGAAGCACTCACTGCCTTGTCCTCCCCCTCCTCCCCTGCTGGAGAAGCCGACAAGTGTAGAGGATGGACAAGAATATTCTGGAAATTAGGACCCTCGGCGCAACGCGGGATTGAGAGAAATTTCTGGGCGATGGCCTACAACCCTTTAAATATTGCAGTGGTCCAACAGCCAGGAGTCTCTGGTGGAGACCATCTGGCTGAGTGCGGAATGCGAAGTAAGGTCTGACAACGACGGGAGAGGTATTCGCATTGTGAATGGAAGAGAGGGCGTGAAACCCGACAAATGAAGCCTTCTGTGTGCGAGGGTGCTCGGAGAACTCTAGAACATCGCGGACTGGTTGGACATGGACAAAACTGAGGTGGGATTGAATAAACATGTAATGCGGATTTTATTGCAAATATTGTAACTGTCAAATATGGACAAACAATTTGTAAAATAATTGAATAGGTTTTGATACACAGTCTATTCGGCCTGATTTCTAATTATTTAATTACGTTAATTCCTTTGAAGTAATTGTAAATTTTATTGATCGAAGTCATTAATTGTAAATAATAAGTTATACCAATTTATTGTGAGATGTTGAGTCGAGAAAATATTGTTTGTAGTTATTGTAAATAAAATTATAAAATTATAATTAACTAGTTTATTTAAATAAGACCTCCATCTCTTAACGAACTTGGTTTAGCCCACTGACTCTGAGAGAGAAAATTGTAACAATACGTTCAGGTGAATTCAGCCTTTATTTATTCGCATTCTCACTCAAGTTAATTTTAATTTACAAATTTGTGGTTTCGGTAAAATTACAATGTGGAACAGGTACTCTTTTTTACACAGATATAATCGTGTTAATACTATGACCTTATAGTAAATTAATATTGCCCATTACGTAGTAGGTTTACGTTTTACGTTGACGTATTTTTGCTATAATTTGGTGTAATAATTTAACACCAAGCTAGATGTCACTGTATAATATGTTATTTTCTTGTCTCAACCTACATGCCATGTACGACTCTGAAACAGTAGTCAACATTTAACACTCGGTTAGCTGAATTTCGTGTGGTCGAGTCGAACACGAGAATGAGTCATGAGAGTCACAGCAGCCAATGAACTAATGCCACTGTTGCTCGAGATGGAGAGAGATGACTGTGACATCTACACACTACGGAGCTGGTTTATAACGTGGTGTGTACAAGCCCTACTTTAAAACGTGTAATTCAATGCATTTGTTATAGTTTATAACTCTATATCTGGGTGTTTTATATTTGTATTCCTTTATGGATTCTTAGAGAAACATTTGTGCAAATTACTCATATTGTAGTTGTTTTTGAAAATTACAAATACAAAAATTTCTAAATATAAAAAAAGTGTGTAAATTTACACTTTTTTTTTTACAGTGAGTTTGAGACACCAGGACATGTTCTCTAAGTCATAGGTTAAATAGTCTAAAATTTCAATTTATTTTAAATTATGAAATTTGTGCCTGCACTGCTACTTTACCTGTCGGAAGGTAAAATCGATGTGGTAGTAGTCAATTAATATTAAAACCACCAGGACTATACAGAAATATGGACGCTTTGTTCTAATATAACTTAGTGAAATTTATCAACATGTATCATTTGACAGCGGCAATTTAATATAATTTTACATAGACTTTAGGGTATATAATATTAACATTCCAAAATAGTTTAGATATACAAACTTCCTATGTATTAAAATATTCAATGAGAGGTAAAATAACGCAGCGCGTATAATATAACTACTTCATATCTTGGAGGATTCATGCGGACTTTAGTGGAGTTAATTTGAAGCATATGTTTTGTTAATGTACACAATCTTTGTGAGGTGATATAATAAGACATTTGTAAATATACCCTTTCGTGTTGTTTACCGATATTTACACTGGCAACCGCACGGTAATTTCAAAAATGAACACGAAGTCGTGAACACATCATCTGTAATTTAACACATGTTACTATTTTACGTTATTTTACATTTACAGGCTTGGAGATTTAGATTAAACGACATGTTGTTGTTTTTGAGAATTCTTAAAAAACTTCTTGTTTATAATTACACTGTCCATGCAGATGTAATTTCACGAAAATTTTTTACTTTGTACTTTGTTTGTTCTGGATATTTATCAACATTATATAATACGTACTAACTATTCAAAAACTATTTTTACTAGCCTACACTTCATCATTTACAAATTGTTATTTCATGAAAAACAATATTTTCTAAGCTCTTGAGAAAGCGTAATAAACAGATATTCAATTTTTTTTAAAATAATACTTCGGATATATGACCTGTTTATACTTTTAATTGTTAAAAAAAATTAGTCTCATGAAAAATAATATTTTCTGAACTTTCGTGATGGCTTAAAAAACCAAATATGAGCTGTTATATTAATAGTTCGAATAAATAATAGTTTTAACTTGCAGACATTTTCGCGTGTAAGAGTTCCCGTGGCAGAGCGGAAAAATTTATTTTACCCTATTTAGACCCCGGTTGGCAAAGGCTGGGATGTTATATTTTGCAAAAACATCGTGGTTGTTGAAACAAAGGCAGTGCCTCTAAAGTATTTCGTCAGAATTATGCGTTACGATTTCTCCAACAGGCGAATTTCATATCTTTATAAAAAAAAAAACGCGTAGCTATTCATTTGCCAGACCGCACGAGATTATGTGATTCCTGCATTCTGCATAGTCAATCGCGTGAGGCAACATATAGGCCCAGTGCTGCTTCCGTTGTGCAATCAAACTTGCAGCGTAACACTACTTTCTTCTAAATTATACCTAGCGACATCTAAATCATTGAATAATTGGTTGCAGATGAGTTAAAGAATACTCTAAATATTTCATGCACAAAGAATGCTGCGCTGGAATAAATAACGACCACAAGCAAGCGACGAGGTGGCCAGTTCACTTGCGATGCTTCAGCTGCAGAACGGTTTATGGCGGAAAATTTAAATTAATTTACCCAACAACACATTTCAGCTCTTGCAATACATATTTTAATCCTCGAGTAAGTACACAGATTGATGAAGTTCATTCACGATATCTTGACACTCTAAATACGAATCAGTGATCTCAATCGGTGAAATAACATCCACTGAAAGGCAGTTGAAAAGATACTGTTAACCGCCGAATCAAGTAAATTTACTGGGAAAAAGTGACATATCGCAGTACAATTCTTGACATTCAGTGGGAAATCACAAATAAATCAGTGAAATTCAGCTACTATATTAGCATAAATTAGTTATCTGGCACTGATTATCAGTTGCTCAATTCTCACTGTTTTCACAGATTTGGCTCAATTCTCACTGATTCAAGTTTAGAGTGTACACATTCTGAATAAAACATTTTAAAAAATCACCCTATTTATGACACGTCAGGTTACTCTCTAAGTAAATAATGTATCACAAGTGTTTTATATTTTCGTTAACATTAGCATATCTTCTTTTATAGTTAACTGAAACTTTATTTTATATTTACGTTTATAAATTAGTCAACAGTCAAAATCGATTAAAAACAGAAAAAAAGGCAGTATGTTATTAATAACTAATAAGAAATAGTTATTATTGGAACAAATTATTATTTTATGTAGAATGAGTAAATTTGTAAAATATATTCTTTGCTAACAACTCCACAGTTTCGCTTGACCGACACGCGAATAAAGTGATCAGTCCCATGGTGATGTTAATTGTGCATATGGTGGAAGGATATACAACGTGCATACAAGTAGATCTTAAGTAGGGAATTCTAAATTAACATTGCCACGGGCCTCAGCACTTTATTCATGCGTAGGTGAAGCGAAACTTTAAAATTATTATAAAAGTAAGCATTCTATAAATATGTTTATTTTTACACACTGAGGCATTAAAAGGAACAGAAAGCGTAAGAAATAATTTAAATTATCACAAATGGTAACCTAAAACTTTTTTCGATGTTAACATATGGAACTACTTTCGATCCATTGTTACCAACTTTACTGGGCGAATGTAACTCAGTGCACCCGTTAAAATGTATGCAGGCAAAGGCAGTGACATTTTTCTAAGGTTGATTTCAATAGTGCTCACTTTCGTGAACCGAAAGAAAACTGCAGTGCGACAGATCTCTCGCCAGGAGACTAGCTAGCATCAGCAATTTTTCACTGCGAACACTCGGCGACGGCAAGGATTAGGATCGGTAGGTGGGGGGGGGGGGCGGAGGGAGTGAAAGGAAGTGAAGTTAAGTGGAACGGCCAGCTTCCTGTTGCGCCTGGAGCAAAGTAAGCACTCGGGATCGCATGCTTCCAGGATGGAGCGTGTTGAAAAAGGGTGGGGGGGGGGGGGGGACGTCTTCGAGGAAATCCGCCCTCCAGCCCCATGACTGTTCCCCTCCGACGCGATGTATTACTCACTCTCTCTCTCGCCACCCTTCCCTTGTCCACCCTTGCCACTATCAGGTTTACACGCGCACGCGCGCATCACTGCAAGAGACGGCAGAAATTCAACCCCTTCCATCTTACGAGCTCACATCTCTTTCTTTACTATCTCGTACACCAAGTGTGACACCCAGACAAGGCAACACTACGAAGAAAAACATTTCACACATAAGAACTACTGGTTCGTTGTATTTGTAAATTTAAAAAATGTTACAATATTTTTGGCCATTCCCTATCCTTCACTTCAAAAATATTCTGTAAACTTGCCAAAATTTAGTGGAATTTATTAACCTATACACAGTGCAAAAAATTTGCCATATACCAGGCGGCAAATGTTGGGTATATTGAGCATCAGTCTTAACTACACATTCCACATTTTCCTAAACTATTGTAGGAAAGCTTCTGTGAGTTTTCGGAAAATAACTTTTCTATCAGATCAATGAGTGAGTGATTTAGTGAAGAGATTTGGGCGGTTGCTAACAGCGAGGTATTGAGAGCCGATGAAGGTGAAGTAGATGAGTATGGAGCAGCGCCGGAAAGCAAGGGCGGGGGAAACGGGAGATCCCCGAGAAAATCCGCCGACCAGCGGCGAAGATCCGGAAGCGACACCGCCGGGAATCGAACCCGGTTCGCCTCGGCGGGAGTTTTGTCTTCTAGTATTTCTCCGAAAGTAGGAACGGACTGATATTGCTTGGACCTGACAAAGCCACAATGACAAACATTAATGTTTGCCAATGCATCACCCCTAACTCTAAAAATAAACCAATTTAATTCGCCACAGATTTACTCATTGCCCTTTCAATGATGTGCCGACATCCCTCATTCGCTACCAACGTAACTAAAAGTATCCCAGCCAAACTTATGTACACATATGTGCTCTTAAAGGTTGTCCTACGATGAATTCGTAGTTCGTAGCATTAGTGAAGTCACAGTGGTATTCACAATGCAGTGCGGAATGCTATGTGTAGTCTATTACCTTGTTCATATCTCTTTATTAGAACTAGTCACAAACATACAGAAATAGTGTAACATGGGAGAGTTCCAAGTTAATAGGAAAACCACTGCTGCTCTTCTTTATTGTAAACATAAAAGTACGGCTATTTTCATCAATCAGAAACAACTAATTTTTTGCGCGTTGTTCCTTTGTCGTCCATTATATCTGGTCTCGTCAATGTGGCAGTTGTAGTTGCAAGATTTGGATTTCATCCCAGATGTACGACTGGCATTCTACCACTCTACGAACCACCCTAAGGGTTAAGCAAATGACAGTTATAGAATTGCACAGCAGGGATCGAAAACCGCGCTGGGTGGCCTAAAACCAAATAAGTAGTTTGTTTACACATGCCCTCATAGCAATAATCTGGATATATTTTACGAGATAGTGACAACTAGTTTTTGCCGGTCCACACACGAACTCTGGTTGTTATCACTTAACCTCAAACACTTCTCAATGACGGTTGAGTTAACATCTATTTGAAGACTTATCAACTTGTTAACAGTTTCATCATTTTATTACGCCGAATGTTAGTGTCAAGCATACAATATTTCAGTAAACATAAGTGCCAAACTAATTATTTACCTCTACTCGTAATTTTGTGTGGATTAAAAAAGGAAATATATTATTTTCTCTACTTACAAAAACCAAGTCGAAGAGGTCTTTGGATGCTAGGAAATTTTTAGAATAAGTACTGAAGTGTGGCAAATTCATTTTAAAGAAAATACCATCCCCTTTTAAAGTAAACGCTGTATGTTACTACTTTATCTATGCCGTTATGTCACCATTAAAACTTCCATTGCAGATTTTAATAGGGAGTTTATTTCCGTTTATGCACATTTGAATAACCGAAAAACTAACGTATAACGTGGGTATATGCGTAGGTAATTGCACCGCCATTTATAATGTCAATACAAAACCAAGAAGCAGCGTGATCACTAAAACTTGAGATAGGCACATCCGTAACAAGTTAAACAAACTGCACATATATTGCAAAGTATTTATTAAAAATATTTCTACAACAACTTGATATTTATAACGCCACAAATTTTATCAACAAACTTCATATTCAGAACTGTGATTTTGTGCCGTATGAGATCGCTACAGTTATATGATATAGGATATTCACGGTAAAGTGAGCACTTTTGAAAGCTCTCTCATTGGGAATAATAGTCAATAAATATATTTTATTTTAGCCTTGGACGTTGAATTCCAAGTTCGGTGGAATCTACACACTGTGTTTATTACTTACATGTCATTATTTGTTTAAAAAGTTAGTTAAAGGGTAAAATCTGGCTGAAATAAAAAAAAGTAACTAGGCCTCAAAAGTGCTCACTTTACCGTAAACAGACTTTAAGTTCTCTTCACTGCTGCTTAAAAATTTGCCGGCATCGCTGAGTTAGATGCGAAAATTCGGTGACTATGTGTGTTCTCGTCCACTCAAGACATGTTTCTTTGTTGTGGCACGCTCGTGCCGTCTGCCATGGCGTATTCCGTGCTTGTGAATCGTGTCTGTCGGTAGCGAATTTTTCAGTTCACCAGGCGACGCGCGATATGTTTTGTACAGGATATTTTAAGGGGGCTATGTACTGTAACTGCGCGTCTGAGGTTAAGAAGCGAGGGAGCGATACGGGCGACACTAACCGGCACGTGCAAAGCCTCGCAGCTCCTACGAGCAAGGCGTGCAGTGTTTCCGTCGTAAAACTTTACTGTGTAAATTAGATCTGTAACAGCGTAATCTTATTACACGCGATTAAAGTCCACAGAGCAAACTACCTGCGTATAGTCGTGCTTTTCTCTCACAGCTTAAAGAAACTGCATAGGCGAGCTTTAAAAATGCTATATATAACCACTTTCACGAATTTTTTTCGCCATCAATACACGTAATATGATACAAGTAGAAATATAGGGACATAGCCAACCGTTTTTAAAATCCTTTCTGGCAAAATTTTGTATTTCCAGAACTTTTATTTAGCGAGATACGCGTTTACGCGCAAACAACGATTTCACAGAAAACGTTTCAGTGCATAGGAGCCTTAGCGCAGACGCTGAGTGCTGTTCCAGCCGAGAAGCATTCAGACAGTCCCCGGCTTGTGTCGGGAAAGCGGCGGAAGAGCGACGAATCTCGTTGAGATCACCTGTAAGGTTACTTGAAGCGATGTCGTGTGACCGAGGTTCGGAAATGAACTCGCGAGCTCGTTAACTTGTATATAGGCTATTCACGGTAAAGTGAGCACTTGTTGAAAATAGTCAACAAATATATATGGAATATAGTCAACAAATTAATTTTATTTTAGCTTCAGACGTTAATTTCAGAGAGAAGTGGAGTCTACACGCTATGTTTATTACTTACATAGCAATATTTATTCAAGAAGGATAATTAAAGAATTAAAAAATTACAAATGAAAGTTACTAGAGGTTCAAAAGTGCTCACTTTACCGTGAACAGCCTATACAAAGAAATATGTGCATTTATAAATTAGTATACGCGAATATAAAATAAAAAGCATATAGGCCTAAGTTTTTACATCTTTGTCAAAGATATATCTCAACAGAAATTTACATACTGATTGTGAATAATGGTTTCTCGGAATCGTCTAAATTTCTGTGTAAATAATTTTGCTTTAGAATTTTTCTGACTGGTAGCCTACCATACGTATACAATTTAGGCCTATACGATTTCACGCAAGTGTTCTAATAAATTTCGTACATTAAAGTGATTGAAAAGCCAAGCAAATGGTTCTTCAAATAACAGAGCTCTGCTTGTTTGTGTAAATACTCCCTCGACTATTGTCGCTATGTCACTGCGTCCGAATTTGCTTGAGGTGATGAGATGGAATGTTCTGTGTCTGGATAGCATGCTTGGGATTTCGGATCCATCACTTTAATGATGGGTGTGTGGAGGCTCAACGGGGGTCGTGTAGGGGTATCGATGAATGGGTAGGAAAAAAAAAATGGAAATGAAGATCAGGTTTATGATCTCCAAATGGGCGGGTGCCAGTTGGTTCCTACAGATTGTGGTTTTGCATAAATTACAGTAATTATTGAACATATTTGTATTATTTTGATATTGTAAATATTGTTACGATAATTATGCTCTTAAAATTTTTAAATATCATTAATTCCTCCTTTAATTTGACAGTAACGAGGAAAAAGTGTTGTTTGGATAGCAATTTGTACCAATTGCCAGAAGTTTTAGACAATAAAGTCGTCTTCCCTTACTTTCATCTCTGAGGAGAAAAGGGGCGATGATGTGGTGTTGTATATATACTCTTAGCCGAAGTGTTTCAGCCAATAGGAATCGACAGCCATGAAGTAATGCTAGCAGTAGGAAGAGTCCGTTCTTTAAAAAAAAAAAAAAAAAAAAAAAAACCTGTAACGAGAACTACGATACTACCGCCAACTAGTGGATATCATTGTGTTATCATTATTTTACAAATCCGTACAAATGTTATTTACTGCGGTGATTTAGAATAAAAAGTGCTTAATTTTCTGACATCCTCCAAGAATGCACGTTCGACTTCTCATTTTCTCTCTTAACATTCCTGTTTAGTTCTGTATTGTTAAATCTTTACGTTTACAGACAAAAAGTAACTTTGAAAAGCTTGGAGCCATGAAATGAAATAGTTACCTCGCAACGACATAAGAAAAGAAGAATTGCCGTAGCTTTTCTAGTCGGTAGTTAACTTGGCCTTTGCATTACAAGAAAAAGATCAAGCAATACGTTTTCAACTCCTTGATTGCGCCCTCATGTCGTGTTATTAGATCACTGTTTCCCAACCAGAGTCCCGCGACAGTTTGGCGTGTGGCAAGCATTTGAGCGGACAAAACTTATAAAATTTATTACAATATAAAGAAAATAAAGAAACAGAAGAAATGTTACCCATTTAATATCCTTAACATGACCACACACAGGTGATTCCATATATCGTTAGAAAGATGGCAAGCTGTAGTTGATTCAAGACCTATCCAACACATGGCAAAAGGTTTCCTACTTACTCGTGACTTCAGGACAGTATTCGTGTTACATTGTCAGCAATTATACTTGATGTCAAAAGTTTGTGCTCTAAATATCAATTGCAAGGCTCACGCTGATAGCTAAATTAATTTTTAGATGTCTCACATGTTGGTGGTCTTAGTTGTACTAGTTAATTGATCTCACGTGCCAGTCTAATTTCATGTGCCTAAGCACATTTAATAACATCTTATTTGTATTTTTAATGACATCACTAAAATAGTGTGAAAAAAATAATTTGCAACACTGAATCTTTAAATGTTTTTCCTTGTATTTTCCTTTCAAATCAAAATAAAATAGGTACGCAAAACAAATTTGACTGAGAAAATTGTAAGTAGGATGTCCAATGTTATAGCCACCTTCCCAAAGGCACAAAAAGGTTGGGAACCTCAGCAGTAGTGACAATGGAGTGGCTATTATTGCCGTTCCCTGGAAACTGGATATTTTTCTATAAAATGTCGGAAACCCATAACAATCGTTCATAAATTACTAGTGTTAGTAATGATTGTAACTAAGTAAAATAATTTCTATGCAAAGAAATTGCTTAGTAGAGACTTGCCCCTAAAACGTAAGTTCCTGCTGGGAGGTGTATCTGACTGATTTCTTATAGTTTTTCAATAACTTTAGTGTGGTAAATGTTTATGATTTTGTATTTAATATTATATTCTAATAATGTACTACTGTTTATATTATATATTGTTAAAGATAAAGTAATTTATTTTTATGACAAGTCACAGATTTTCGTTGAATTTATTTTGCATAAAACACAGTTGTACATTTCACTCTCCTCTGACGGGAACTTACTACGATTATGTTTCCCCTTGGAAAAATCTTGGCAACGCACATGTATATATAAATGGGTTATATAAGTAAGGTCGGAAATTGTCCTAAGATACGGATATCCGGCAGGGAAGGCACGTTCGCGACACCCCTGCAGGTCGGCGTGCGGTATTGTCGACCCCTGCTCGCTCCTGCTAGATAGCGTTCCGCTAGATAGCTGTCCTACTTGCGGCGCCGAAACTCCTAATTTGTTTTCCGTGTTCCCATGCAGTTCCGCCGTAACATATGTACACACTATCGTCGAACACTACCAACGGCAACAGTCCCGCTGTAGCGCGGGGGCCCGCGTTTTCCGGTTGCTGCAGACGATCTGTCCCGACACTTGCCAGCTCTTGCGGCCACAAAACAAGTAAGATAAAGAGAAGAAGCTCAGTGCTATTTTGGTGGGACTTTATTTTCCTCTATATTTGGCCTACTAAGTAGAATTTTCTGCCAATCATACAACTATTAAACATAATTATTTCAATTTTCAGACAGACGATTTGGTTACTGCTAATAACAATTTGGTAAAAATGTTATAATTAAATGTTGTATTTACAAAAAGTAACAGGGAACAAAATATGTGTTTATCAATAAATTAATGTCAGAGAATGCATAGGTTGGCAACACTGTTAACTGCACAATCGTTTATTAAAATGCTAATTGTACATATTTATTATATTAAAAAGGTATTGTCAGTAGTATAAAACGGCGTGTTTCTGGTTCACCTGGCTCCTGGCTAGTGACACAGGGATGCAAAACTATGAATTAGGGTGTCATCACAATGGCGGCCATTTTTTCAGCCATTACGGAAGGCGGCTATTTTACTGCCAGTACGGAAGGCGGCCATTTTTACAGCCAGAGCGGCGATTTTGGCAGCAAGTACCAATGGTGGCCATCTTGGATTTCCCTTTTTTTCCTTTTTTACTGTCCAAAGTGGCCAATTTGGGGTAAAAAACCGTCGTTTTTTCCTTTTTCCCGCAAAAAATTTCCGAGTGTCCTTCCTGCTGATGGCTACCATCTTGGCAACCAGTTCCAGAAAATGCCTTTACCCATTGTGGCATTACTTTGCTCATTGTGGATCATGTTTGTTCAATGTGGATGAATCGTGCAGAAATTGAGAAATTCATGCCAAATTGAGAAATCATTCCTGGCAGTAGCCATCTTGGTGTCGATGACATATATCTACTCAGGGCAATTGATGGCCAACTGAAGATGTCGACCATTTTGTTGGCCAGCAGTGGCAGTGGGCACCAAGTCGTCGTGAACATTCGCTGTCGGATCTCGTATAACACTGCCCCCACCTGAAGTCTGTGTGTGTGCTGAACACTTGTAAGCATAGTTGGCTGTAATATCCGAACTATTTAAGTTATAGTTGCTAAATTAATAACATAGACATCAACCATGACTAGGAGAAGGGCCACATGGTCAAGTTTGCCTAATGTCAAAGTATAAGCATAAGTGGGAGTAATATCCGAACCATTTGAGTTATAGTTGCAAAATTCATAATATAGGCATCCACCATGACTAGAAGAAGGGTCGCAGGGTCAAGTATGTCCTACGTCAGAATATGAGCATGGTTGGGTTTTAGTTTCCGAACCATTAAAGTTATAGTTGTCAAATTCACAACATAGACATCAACCATGACTAGAAGCAGGATTGTGGGGACAAGTATGCCCTATGCCAACTTATAAGCATAGTTGGTTGTAATTCCCGAACTGTTTAAATTATAGTGGTCAATTCATAACATAGGCATCGATCAGGACTATGAGAAGGGGGTTGCAGGGGCGGCCATTTTGACAGCAAGTGATATTTTCGAATTTCATCAAAATCGAATACTACTACAGTTACCACATACGACCACGGCATCCATGTTGGCAACCGCCATTTCGCCAGACAGTGACAATATCTTCGAGATTCCAGCAGCTGCCTTTTTGCCAGCCAGTAGCCAAAATGTTATTTTGATTGACAAGAATGTGGTGGCCAGAAAACATGTCGATTTATCGTGCACATTCATCGCCTCCTTCAGTGGTCTGTCAGACAGAATTTTTTTGTGTTGAGACCTTAAATATATCGAACCTTCCATCCTGATCCAGGAGCCATGCAAGCCAGAATTCCTTTACACTAGTAAACTCCCCCTACAGTGGTCTGTAAGTCACTACAAAAAAATCTACTCACATGCACCATGTCGCAGGTGGCCATGTTGTTGTGATGACCAACCACCCACTGCCGATGTCCGATCACGACGAAGATCCCTCCAACACTGACCCTCCGCAGGCACCAGGCAGGCATCTTGGTCACACAGGATACAGCTGGACCAGAATAACAATGACCAACCCAGCCTAGGCAGGTGGTCGAGAATGTAGCCGGGCCTGCACGGAATACTATAATAAGGAGAGAGGTAAATGCCAGTGACATAATGACAGCACACAATGAAACCTATCAAGAAGAATAATGACCCACCACCCAAGGAGGTTGAGAACATGATATGTAACACCAGTGGTATGAAATACAAAAAAAGGGAGAGAGGATAAAACTCCATCTTGAACCCACACAAGATGTGGCATTCCGAACGACATATGATATATTTTTCAAATCCATACTATAGACATCACCTAGATTTCGAGTCCCCACACATACATCAACACATGCTAGAATTATAAGCTTACTCTTACTATTATGAAACGAATTATCTCCTACCTTAACTAGTGTAGCAGTGATACCCATAGACCACAAGCACATCTCGCTGTCTACGACGTTCCATCACTGGAAGTGGAGACTGCAATGACCAGTCCACCTTTTCATGCATGGTAGATACAGACCAAGTACTGCATCCCCATTTCCCCTTTGTCAAAGTGCAAAACAGTATTGAAAGGAAACAATGCATGTAATCTGAACCAACATCGAGGTATCGCAATTTCGATTCTTGTAGAGAGGGATAACAATAATAATAATACCCATCGACATAAAAGCTGTCATTTTGTATACAAAAGTGTTAGTAATTACAGTCAAGTCCTCAACTTGCACTCGTGTACCAAGCCCATCACATACACACAAACACACACGTAATTAGAGATGCACAAGTGACGACTAGGCAAGACCCTACATCGTATGTCATAGAACAAAAACCATGTAATTTCATCACTAATAAGAATTGTTAGGTTGGCCGAGCAGCCTGAGACATCTGATATAAGCTCTGGTTCCAGTAAAAGGGAGCGTGGGTTTAAATTCCCGAACCTGACACTTTTTTTTCTGTACACTACTTGAATAAATAAGGTATCATAGGTTTGATTTTCCTGTTGAGAGCACATGCAGATATTCGTCAGTCCCACTGCCCAGGATGAGACTAGTAGCATGACAGTCATACTCTGTCTCCGACCTGCACGCATGTACCGACTCTTTTTGCAATTACAGACAGTCATACTCTGTAGCCGACCTGTATTCATATACTATCCCTTTTTGCAATTGCAGACAGTGATACCATACATAGTTGGCTGTAATTCCCGAACCGTTTAAAATACAACTAGCAAAAAAACTACATGAGCCTACACACTCAACAGCATCTCCACCCTGCACTCGTATACTAAAGCAGATAATAATAATAACAGGGAGGATCAGGGCGAGGTAATGTAGGGGTCGGCGAGGGTTCAGCCTCCTCTGTAATATGAGCCACACCCACATGTACAATGTAAAAGATACTAGACAGCTTTGGTCAAACGACCAAAGAGTGCATCCTTGTGTAGGTCAGCAGTTACACAACACATGCCACTCTAGCGGACCACGAACAAATAGCAGTCGGCACATTCCTTAGATAGTAGGAATTAAGGAAAAAAAATGTATTGTTAATGTTTTTATCCACACATAATAACCAAATCATACACATATGCATATATCTATTATATCATTCAACAAAGCCTCTGGCTCTAAGTTCATCAATAATTGCATTTATCTCTCCGATGACAGAAAGTTCCTCTCTGCGGCAATGAAACCAACAAAGTCTACCAACTAGAACATTCGGGTATTCGGAACCGTGTGAACGCCTTCGCCTAGCAAATGTTGACATCTCATCATCATAAGTAGAATATGCATCATCGCCAACAACATGTATACATGTTTGCTTTGCAATTGTCGTCACATCATCGTCATCAGTAGAAGACACATCAGAATCACCAGCAGACTTGGAGGTCACAGATTCGTTGTTAGTGTCCTGGGTAGCATCTTCGGTTTTCACTTCAAATGTTAGTGGTGCAGGTCTAATATTTACAACTCCTGATGGTCTATCTGGTCCATGCTCTGCAGCACTCGTAGTTCCTTCTTTGCACACTGGTTTGGAACACCGTGCAGGCCTTCAAAATGTCAAGGGCTTTGAAACAAACAATAGTTAACATGTCGAATGAGCAGGAAGGTTAGCCTTGCCTTGCAACAAACATGCTGCCTGGTGCCAAGCAGGGACACATACCAGTGTGCTTTGGATAGTATCACCTCTACCGAATGTTGTACCACAGATATATATTAATATTGGTTTAGAGGTGGTTGCCTTTGTACACTCGCTCTGTTCATTACGATGTGCATTGCAACTTTTACTGAAAGCCTTGTCACAGTAACTGCATTTTTTACCACATAGTGGTTTTTGTTGATCGATTGTCAAATTTTCACATGTAGTTGTACCTGATGGCACTCTGACTCCACACTGCTGACTACACACTGCAGATGCCACACCACTGATCCACACTGCTGACTCCACACTGGTGGATCCACACTGCTGACTCCACACTGCTGACTGCACACTCCCCACTCACAGATTACTGATTATGTGTGTGAATGTCTGTTGTTGCAATTTATACCTCTTCTTCTACCAGTCGAAGACAAAGCATTGTTGTCATCCTTTCAGTAGCAAAGGAAAAATCAGTATGTACCTATCTGCTAATTGAACGCCTCCCTTACCTCTCCCTGACCCTCCCTGTTATTATTATTACCTGCTTCGGTATATGAGTGCAGGGTGGAGATACTGTTGAGTGTGTTGGCTCATATGTTTTTTTTTTGCTAGTTGTATATCAAACAATTCGGGAATTAGAGCCAACTGTGTGGGGTATCACTCTCTGTAATTGTAAAAAGGTTTGGTATGTGGGTACAAGTCAGAGACAGAGTATCACTATCATGCTAGTTTCTTCAGGGACAGTGGGGCCGACGAATGTCTGGATGTGCTCTCAACGGGAAAATCAAACCTACGATACCTTATTTATTCAAGAAGGGTACACGATTTGAACCCACACTCCCTTTTACTGGAACCAGAGCTTACATCAGACGCCCTAGGCCGCTCGGCCAACCTGACAATTTGTATTAGTGATGGAATTACATGACTTTAATCGAATGACATACAATGTAGGTTCTTGTCTAGTCGTCACTTGTGCAATATGCATGTGTGGCTTGGTAAGTATTTGTTGATGTGAGAGAGCACACAGAGCAATGCATATATCTATCTCTAATTATTCATATGTGTTTGTGTGTGTGTGATGTGCTTGATACGTGAGTGCAGGTCGAGGACTGACTGACTGTGATTATTAACAGTGTTGTAAACAAAACTACAGATTGTATGTCAACTTGTATTATTATTATTATCATCACTCTCTATGAGAATCGAACCTGCAATACCTCGATGTTGGTTCAGATTACATGCATTGTTTCCTTTCAATACTAGTAAGCACATTGGCAAGGGGGAGGTAGATATGCAGTACTTGTTCTGTATCTACCATGCATGGAAAGGTGGACCCGTCATTCCAGTCGCCACTTCCAGCGAGGTCGCGTCGTCGACACCGAGATTTGCTTGTGGCCTATGGGTATCACTGCTACTCCAGTTAAGGTAGGGGATAATTTTCTTTGTAATAATAAGAAGAAGCTTATAATTCTAGCATGTGTTGATGTATGTGCGGGGACTCGAAACCTAGTTGATGTCAATGTTAAGGATTTTAAAAATATATCTTATGTCGTTCATAATGCCACATCTTGAGTGGGCACAAGGTTGAGTTTTTTTTTCATATATCCCTTTATTCGTATTTCATGCCACTGATGTTACATGCCATGTTCTCAACCTCCTTGGGTGGTGGGTCATTATTATTCTTGACAGTTTTCATTGTGTGTTGTCACAATGTCACTGGCATTTATTTCTCTCATTATAGTAATCCACACAGGCCCGGCTACATTTTCGACCACTTGCCTAGGCTGGGTAGTGTCCTGTGTGTCCAAGATGCTTGCCTGGTGGCTGCGAAAGGGTCAATGTTGAAGGGACCTTCTTATTGATCGGACATCGGTGAGTGGGTGGTTCGTCATCACATTAACATGGTCGCCTACAACATGGTGTGTGTGGGTAGATTTTTTTGTAATGACTAACAGACCACTGGAGGGGGCTGTGTACTAGTACAAAAGAGTTCTGGCACACCTGGCTCCTGGTTCAGGATGGAGGGTTGAAAATATTTAAGATCTCATCACAAAAAAATTCTGTCTGACAGAAAACTGTGCACGTTCATTCTAGATGTTTCCTTGCCACCACATTCGATGTCAATAAAATAACCTTTTTTGTTACTGGCTGGCAACATGATGACAGCTGGCATGTCGGAGAAATTGTCACTGGCTGGCGAAATGGCAGTCACCAACATGGCAATGTGGTCATATGTGCTAACAATAGTAGTGATCGATTTTGATTGAATTCGAAAAAGAATATCACTTGCTGCCAAAATGGCTGCCCCTTCGACACCCTTCTTATAGTCATGATCGATGCCTATGTTATGAATTTGGCAATTATAATTTAAATGGTTCGGGAATTACAGTCAACTATGCTTATAAGTTGACATAGGGCATACTTGACCCCACGACCCTTCTCCTAGTCATGGTTGATGTCTATGGTGTGAATTTGACAACTATAACCTAAACAGTTCGTAAATTACAGCTAACTATGCTTACAAGTGTTATGCCACACAGACACTTCAGTAGGGGGCAGTGTTATACGAGATCTGACAGGGAATGTTCGCGACGACTTGGTGCCCGCCGCCGCCGCTGGCCACCGAAATGGTCGACATCTTCAGCCTGCCGCCAATTGTCCTGAGTAGACATAGGTCATCGATACCAAGATGGCTACCACAGGGAATGATTTCTCAATTTGGCAGGAGTTTCTCAATTTCTGCACGATTTATCCACATTAAGCAAACCTCATCCATAATGAGCAAACTGACGCTACAATGTACAAAAGCATTTTCTGGGACTGGCTGCCAAGATGGCCGCCGTCGGCGGGAGGGACATTCGGGATTTTTTGTGGGAAAAATGAAAACACGATGGTTTTTGAACTCCTATTGGCCATTTCCAATAGTAGAAATAAAAAAAGAGAAATACAAGATGGCCGCCATTTGTACTTGCTGCCAAAATCACAGCTCTGGCTGATGTCGGTACTGGCTGACAAAATGGCCGCCGTTGTGATGATACCCTAATTTACAGTTTTGTATCCCTGTGTCCCTAGCCAGGAGGCAGGTGATCCAGAACATACATATTTATACTACTATTTTCGTTGGAGTCAATAACTCTTGTACCATTTATTCTTACGAAATCACCATTTGAAAATTAAATAGAACTCAATCCCAATTCCTGCAATTGATTGCAAACATTAATTCCAACTTCTCCAGGAAGGAACATAACAATGGAAACAAAACAACTCAATGTTCAGTCAATGACAGTGCATACGTACATAAAAATATATATATTATGAATGATAATAAGAATAATTAAACTTAATCTACTTGTGACATAAGTATATTTAGAAATAAAATTATATTGTTTATAAAATATGCAGCATTAATAATAAGCATTATTTACATTTTTTCAACAGTTGGCGAAATCATTCTACCCTAAAACTTAGTGGTCTACGAAAACCCTATAGAGTTTCGACCTCCTGGTTGCGGCCGCATCAAGGGCTGGTTCCCACGCTCCGTCGTCAGCTGCCTGGCGCACTTGTCACGTCTTCTCTGTTCACCGCGCTGCTTAAGGTGCGATTCCTAAGGCGCGACTCGTACAACAGCCAACCGCGTGCGTCACGAGGTACTGCGCATGCTCAGTACGAAAAACTGAGCTGCGGGCGGCTGTCGCGCGGGACGAGATCCGACTGATCGAGGAACGAGTCTAGCCGCTGCGTCGCACGTCGCAGTGTGTGATGTGACAGCTATCAAGAAGTGAAATATGGCGTTGTACTTGCTGAACTAGTTGCCCAGCATAAATGTTTGTACGATTTAAGGCACTCACAGTGTAAGGATAATAACGTTCGGGAAAATGTATGGTCTGAAATATGAAAGCAAATTTGAGAAAACAGGTAAGTGACGTACGGAAATTTGACAAATATGTATGTATGTTTTAATTTGTTTATATATATGTACATATTCACATGCATGCATTAATTCACACGTGTGCACTTGTAAGCAATGGTTTATAGCGCACATTTAATTATTTACACTAATTTAAGACCTCTGTTTTCCTAGCTGATCTGTATTGCCATTGTACGCAGCCTTGTGGGCTGTTGATAAACTTATTGAAATTATATCTGACTACAAAGCCCTCCATATGTGCGAATCCGCCTGGTTTGGTCAAAGCTAGCATACTGTCCACAGGTGCAGGCACTGAAGGGTCATAATTATAGTAGCATCGGCTGTCATTTTCTAAGTAGGCATCACGGAGGAAATTATGAAGACGGCAAGCCGTCAGAATCATCGCATTCGCAGTTTCATGATTAATTACTATAGGGGTGTAAAACACTCTGAAAACTTGGCTTAACAATGCATAACTATTTTCCGAAACTCTTCTTGCTCGGGAAAGTCTGTAATTAAAGATTGCTTTTTGTACACCTTCTCGCGCCTCGGATTTTGTGTACGGTTTCATCATATGATCACTTAAGCGAAATGTCTCATCTCCTACGAGTACATGAAGAGTAATAATGTCCGAGCCAGGCAAAGGTGTAGCAGGTGGAAAACATTCATTACTTTTGATTAATCTTCCCATAACTGATTTATCAGGGATCCCACTATCACCTCCCTTACCATAGCAACCTATGGCAACAAGAAAAAACTTGTAGTTAGAGTCTACAACTTCAAGCAAAACAACTGGAAAGTAGTCTTTGCAGTTGTAAAATACAGAGCCACTTTTAGCGGGACACATTATTCGAATATGTTTGCCATCGATAGCAGATATGCAGTTCGGGAAATTCCACAGCTTCTTGAACTCTGTTGCTTTTTCAGTAAGAATATCATTGTTTGGTTTTGGCATCATAATTGGAGGAAGTTATTTTCGGATAAAGCAACCAGCGTTGTTTCACAAAGCACCTTATATAGTTATATAGCTTACTGTTATGCGAAATGCAAATGCCAACGATCTGAATGACTCTCCAGTTGCCATAAACGTGAAATAAATGGAAAATGTTGACATAGCTTAATAGTTACAAAATACATGATTTGTACATAAATTACATTCTGCTATATGTTAATCACTGTTTTTTTTTTCATTACAGCTGACATGTGCAAAAAGAGGTGGAAGAACATGAAAGATTCGTACAATAGGTGCAAGAGTACGTCCAACATATGTAAGAGGGACAGAAAAGTGGAGACGGGATCAGCATCAGAATTCAAACCTACGAAGAGGCCTCTTTCTGATGCTTTATCATTCCTGGATAGTGTACATTATGAAAAATAGTCAGTACTACCTGACCATCTAAACCATTTAGCAATACGTGATTGCAAATATTCGAAATATTATCTCTGTAAGTCTCTTTTGTCATTTTACGTTCATATACAATATTAAATATTTGCAAGAATAGGCACTAGCAAAATATTTGAAGCTACGACCTTGCAAGAAAATTGTTTAACACCCTCTCAATGAAACATTACATGTTTTTTTTTTTTTACAAAGGTCATGTTTTCATTAGGGCCGTTAATGTTGTACAGCTACAAATAACTCAAATTTGATTTACAAAACTACGTTTTCGTTGATTAAAGTCTATGACAATCACAGAGAAAATTATATCAGTGGTAATGGAAATTAATTCTTAAATGTGATAGATTTAACCATACGCACAATATACAACTAACCGAAAAATTAAACTTGTTTCCATCACTTCATTTCTTTTGGAAATAAAAATAAAGTGATTTGAAGTGTTGCATAAAGTATACAGTTCGTGTTTTTCATTGCAGGTCTCTTTCCAAAATCTCGCAGAAAGTCGAGAGAGAGAGAGAGAGAGAGAGAGAGAGAGAGAGACGACGAGAAAACACACTCCCATGTAAACGGTGCTTCTCGCAGGCCAGGCGATGATGAAAACGATGCAGCCAACCACGAATAAAATGCAACGCACTCACTGCAAAGAAGAGATTACTGGAAACTCAACCATGTAGTCCGATCTGTGACGAGTATTCTCTAGAAAATCCCTAAGTATGAGACGATACACAATTGTTGTCCGATTCATATAACCCTACTTCTATAGAGCGTCTCTCTCTTAGATTGCAGTGTGTGGTGTAACATACATTCGCTCTCTCTTTTCAATACATAGTTTCTGTCTTTAACTCTGTCCTTGTTCCTGCCTGCACTGTTGCCTGATGTATTATCTTTAACCAGCATTAAAAAATTGCCATTTTCGTTGCGTGCGCGCAATGCTATCACAATGATAGAGTTTCTCACATGTGTCACTTTCAAAGGAGCCGCTTAGCTTTCCGTCGCAGGATTGGATTCCTTTAAGAGTTGGCAGGGTGGTAAACAGATAAAAATTATCTTAATCAGGCCGTTTCCTTCACCGCCCATTTGTTTGTCAGCTTGCCAATTACGTCACAAAGCTGAAGCAATCTGGCAACAGTGAGCGCCGTAAGCTCCTTACTGCAATCTAAGCGTGAGGCGGACTATAGTAGGCCTACATCTGGAACGTATTCGAATAAACGTAAGCAGTCAGTGGGGAAGACAACACAAGAGGTATTGGAAATGCTGACACAACGATCAAAGGATAAAGATGAAATTCTGAGAGCTGTTATCGTTCGAAGCAAAGGAAGTGAACGCGAAGATGATGCAAATGATGTGTTCTTCCGAACTATGGCTCTTTCATTGAAACAGTTGCCACCTCCTCTACGTGCAGAAGCTAAGATGCGTATATGCAGTATAAGTATTGTTTCCGAATAAGAAACAAGAGCCCTCGAGATTGCACAAACCCACATATTGCTTTCAGGTGCTCCTGCGCGACCTTCACCCACATCTTCTGATACCTCGTGTCGTCATAGTCAGTCGGCAGGTGATTACTACGGACACGATACAAATGCTGGCGCAACACACCACCAGTCGCAGTTATTGTTAGCAGGCTGCTTTCAATACAATAGTGCAACGGCCGCCCCAACAAAAGAAACTTTCATGTGCGAGAAAAATGTACAAAACTTATCATTTGAGTGATATTCAACATTGTGTTGACCTTGTGTATAACAATGTCTTTGTACTTAGCTTACATATTTTAATATACGAATAATATTTTATCTTCGTGCAGTTGGTTTTTCCACCTATTAACATCGTCAATTATTGGAACTAATTTCAGTCACCATTTCACTGTGTGACATTTATAATATAATTTATTTTACAGCTACTATTAAATTTTTAATGAATTCTGTTTTGCTAGTGTAATTTATAAATTACCTTAATGTTAGTGCCAATTTCTTTTCAGGTGTTATTGGTTCTCTTACTTTACTGCACGATTGACACTTGATGCCATTCCAACTAGATTCAAAATATTATTTGACTGTCTTTCATTTAACCTGAAAAACCCCCGCAATTTTACTTCGTCTTTCATTAAATGTCTGTTAATAAAAATTGTGTAGAATCCCTCTTCTCTTCTTGCTTTAAAAATGCCATGTGCATCACTGTTTTTGTTACTGGGGCTCATTAACAACACAAGTACACCAGCCTCTGCCTTGTCTAGCATTAAGCACTCAACAATGTTACGTACATCCATTGCAAGCTACAATACAACTGAATATTATTATTTCCTCTGTGCGACTACAGTCGCGCCGTAGGAAGTGCTGTGTTCAGCCGCGCATTGTGAATGGGGCGGCCTCACCGGTCGCGCGGCTAGAATCGCGCCTTAGGAATCTTAGGTTAGCACGACGCATCTCACGAACATGCGCTTAGCGGAGCTGAGACCGTGCGTGTTCTACTAGAAGTGGTCGTCTCGTTTTTTTTTATGTTTCGGATCTCCCATTGCTGAAGATAAGGTAGACCGAGCTCGCTGGCTGCGCACAACACCAGTCTCCGTGTCCCAACATTTTGTTGCTTTTATGTCAATACGAGTAGCAAAAACCGGTGTGGTTTGGATTTGAGGTTAGAACACTGGTTTGTATACAAGTGCTTTGAGATGTTCCCCGGCTGGGTCACTCCGGCGTTACTCCATACTCACCCTCATTGGCTCTCAAGACCTCGATGTTAAGAGCCGTCTAAATATCTTCACTTCACTTCACTTTGAGATGTTTGTATAGGCCTACTTCCTCTAACCAATTTGCAATGCAGTTTGGTGAAAGCATTTTATTCATATAAAAGTGTTTGTCTTTTGATAAATTATGACATTGACAGAAACGCTGATTACTGTTGATCATGTGACTTTGTTAGTTATGTTCCTTTGAGGTAGATCAGTGTTGGGTACATGCACAGAAGACAAATAAGCGGTCTACCTCATAATTGGTCTATGGAGTCTCCGAGAGAAAACATGCCAGTGTGTGTTAACTGTTATACATTCGTATACCTCCCAGAACGATGGCCTCTCGAATCCCTTGTGGTACTAGTAACAGCATACTAATGTTAAAACACCCCTCCTCTTGATACCCAAAAACAACTGGAGAAATTTATACCAGTCGTTTTGCAACTCGCGTATTTATGTGAAGTTTGAATGATTCATTCAATAGAGGTGATTATCTAACACATTATTATCGACATTCGCCACTGCAAAGTTCTGTTGCAGTAAAAAAAAAACTATCGTTATTTAAATTTTTTTTCTGCAGTGGTCTATACTTTCTACGCTGTTTCCGTTTCTTATGACTCCGTCGTCGTCTTGATAGCCGTTGTGGTGAAGTAATTAGACTACTAGCCTCACACCTAGGTGAACCGGGTTCGATTCCCGGCGGGGTCGCTCCAGGATTTTCGTGCCCGACGATGCCACTGGCCGCAGAGTTTTCTCGGGGATATCCCGTTTCCCCCACCCTTGCATTCCGCTGCTGCTCCACATTTACTTCACTTCATCCTCATCGACTCTCAAGACTTCGATGTTGAGAGCAGTCCTAATCTCTCCATTAGAAACGTTAAAATATACCTAGAGGTAGCTACAAATTAGGACCATGGAAAATACTTTATTCAAAATTAGGAAGCATTTTCAAAATTACATAACCAGTAAAGCGAGCTACGTACTGAATAATAAATCCTAAATCCTTTCAATTTCGTTGAAAATATGCCAAGATTTGAAACTTAATTAAAGGAGAGAAAGGAGCGAAAGAAAATTAGACAGCGGGTTAAAAGGTCATTCCTGCCGCTAAACGTAATTCAAGAAAGATTCTCCTTATTTCACTAAATTCATTCGAATTTAAATTATATTATCGAGTTACCTTAGTCTCAAACATTGCGCGAAATTCAGTTTTTTTCTACAATTGACTTTGACAAGCAGGATAGCAGAGACGAAATAATATCCCGCAGAAAACCAAAAATGTATATTCCTAAACCTTTATTTCTATTTTAAAATTTGTTTAACTGTGTACCAGTCTTTGTTACGGTAAGGATCCAGTATGATGCAGTAGGCCTGTATGTGACAGCGAACGAAAATGATGAAAAATAAAAACCGAGCCTCTGAGGCATTAGAAAAGGAATTTAAAATGATGTAAGGATAGGAATAACACGAAACAAATTTACTATTCGCGGAAATACCTATTGCAGTCACACCATTTTTATTCACAATTATAAGAAACGTCCCGGGTGTCAGGTTCAGTATCGGCTGAGTGACAAACATAACGCGGTACTATCATAACTACGGCAACTTCACAAAACGAATTAAAGCAATGCATGCAGCTTGCATTCGACGTATTTTACGGAGATTTTCGCAGTTCCCCAAAATCTTCACCTTGGCTTTATTTATTTATTTATTTATTTAGTGTTTGTAACGTAATCAAATAAAACAGTTTTTACCACGCGGCCTATTTTGGTCTCCCTTTGATAAATATTAAATATTACATTTTCCTTACAGAGACACAGCACTAATTTTACCAACACTGGAATCCAGGATTTCGTAAATCTGTCTCAGGGCTACTTTGATAAAAGTAGGGTTTACTATCTACTCCCCTATTACTTCCCGCATATCTGGGAAAATCTTGTAATTTTGTTGTGACTGAGAATGTGCGTTTCAATACTGATCAATTCCTACTATTGTTTTCAAAAATCATTTTAAGCCCGTTACATGTGACGTGCGCAAATACCACATATTGACAACAGCCTGTTCGGAAAGAGAATAGTTTGCAGCATTTTAAAGTACTTTTCTCGGCAGCATCCAACGCTGCCCTTATGAAAGCAATTGACTTGCAGCTGAAACGTCTGGCGTGTCTAGTGATGCTTCCAAGACGCGGGTGGAAGTTCGTCACAATTTGTTTCCCAAATTGAGAGATATATGTGTGCGCTAGTGCAGTCTACAGAAGTGTGCGCAATAACTGCAGGTATAGACTGTTCTCGGTAAAATGAGCACTTCTGAAAGAACTCTTGAGTTCTATAAATATATTTTATTTTAGCCTTAGACGTTAACTTCCGAGTGCAGTGGAATATACACACAGTATTTATTACTTCAATAGCAATGTTTACTTATAAGGGGGTTAAAGGATAAACAATGGCTAAAAAAAAAAGTAACTAGGGTCTCAAAAGTGCTCACTTTACTGTGAACAGCCTTGTATAGTCCGAGTCAAATACGTCGGAGAATAGCTCCAGGAACCGCAGTTAGTTTTAAGGCTCGCCGGTAGATCGCAGCAGTTGACAGGATGCTCAGCAGTCGCCACTCCACGTTGTGTACTTGCATTAATTACAGCGTGTAGGAGGGGGTGGAGCTGAGGCGTGCCTAATGGGTTTATAGAGTGCCTGTGGTTTTGGGAAGGGGGGGGGGGGGTTCATGGCCAGGAGGGGCACGGCAGGGGGATGGTTAAGCAGGTGAATGGTGATACGCTAGCCAGCCCGCTTCCAAAATGGTCGCTGCAACGCCAGACACTGAAGCTGTTGATTACGTTCAAACACGCACAAGTATAATGCAAATTTCAGTAGGAATTTGCGTGATGTGAGTTCGGCGAAATTAGCATGTAATTACATAACGGGACGAGTCTGCGGAGAACGTAGGAGAAAAAAAAAGACGTTATGACAAATTAGTTTCGTGTTTTAGCACGTGTTTCATTTTCCTGTCACGGCTCAAGCTGCGTGCATGACAATGCGTGTTTTAGTGTGTGTAGGCCTACGCCTAATCTTTTTAATTCGGAACAGACGCTTTATAATAAAGGCGACTCGCAAAAGTTGCTCCCCTCCCCCTCACCTAACCTTCATCGGCTCTTATTGTTAAAATGTTATGTTTAAAACTACGCATTATTTATTGTAAATCATCGAGTGAATAACATCAGTGAAACAGCTTTGTTATCTCGGTCTACACCTCATAATAAAGCAACGTTCAAACAGAATGAGTTTCGCCAAATCGACAAATAAAATGCGCTCCATCAATAACGGTGTTTGCAGGTTTCGGATTTCGGGATAGTGGATATAACAATTAATCTAACCGTTCACCTAATAATGTGCTGTAATACGTCATGCAAAGTGTGAATAATTACACTTTGCATGTGTATTTTTTTTATTTACACATACAATAATTACACATTACACAAAAAAATACAATCAAATCGGAAAAGCGTTTCGGAGTGCTTTTATACCTATTAGCAGTGTGAGAAAATGTTCAAATGTGAAGTAGAGTTATAAAACTTATTCCAATAAAAATAGTCGCAGACAAAATAAATCATCCACAATATGCGAAATTTGGTATACAGCAACATCAGAATCAAATATATTATAACTAATTTAAATTTTACTCCGATTAGTCGTGTAAATTCGTGACTAAGGAGCGCTAATGTTGCTATAAATTTGCTAAATGGAACTGTTGTAGGACTAAGCTAATAAGAGAAACCCTTGGGTTATAACAAACAAAACCAAACCACATTTTGTCTGGTAGTAAAAATAGTCGTGAATACATATAACATAAATAAAGGTTCATGAAGGCCAGTTATGGAGTATATATTTGCTTTTTGATACTGTGCTAAAATTTAAAACACTCAGACAGTAATTTTGCTAGGAAAATTTTTGTTTAATGTCTGTTTTTTCTTGGCAGGCACTTAACATGACAGCAAATTATTATATTGGCATGACTGGACTGTGTCCATTGCCGACCATGATGAGACTAAATAGAAATCGCACACATACATAACTCATTAAAACGAAAAAAAAAAAAAAAAAAAACTAAAAAACTAAAGACAAATATTTTACAACTCAGACAGGTAATTAGGAAAAGCCGTTTCCCTGTCAATAGAAAACAAATATGTATATAATTAAACGACAAAAAGGCGGGCGAACAACTTGTTATTACAAAACAGGACAGAGAACAAAAGCAAACCGAAAGAAAAGACAACACAATGACAAAAACGAAAACACCACACAAGTGAACGAAACAGTGCAAAAATAATATCAGTGGACACAGCTGAACACTAAAAACTAAAAACACACACAGTATAATGGTCGGCTATGGACACAGTCCAGCTATACCAACATATTAACATGGACTCGCCATTGCCTTTAAATTTCTATACATAGTGTAAAACAAAGTCGCCCGGCCGCGTGTCTGTGTATTCAGCCAAGGATTCTAAAGTAAGTGATGGATTTTGATGCTGTTTTCACCATCATTTAGATAATTTCTTCAGGAAGATTTAGGTATAGAATACATTAATATTTTATGTAACGATCGTACAGATATGTCGACGTTTTCTAATCAAATCGGAAAAGCTGCTTTTCGGGCGCTTACATGGCTTGCGCTGACGAAACCACAAAAGATACACAAAATTAATGTACTACAGAATTGCAGATCTCAAAAAGGTCTACAATAAAGTCCGTGACAGGATATGTGTATCTTTTAAGGATGACCCACAAGTAACTATTTTTGTCTTTTTAAAAATGGGATTCACTTACGAAGACATTATGAACAATACAGTACCCTGGAGGAAGAGGGGAAGCGGTTAGGTGTCTCTAACCGCCAGTATTTATGATATACCTCCATTATCACAATGCGCACCAAGAAAATACCGTATAAGTAGATGGCTTGGTTGGGGACAAGGGCAAAATTTGCAAACACTTTGGAGGCAGACACTATGTCCATATGCCTTCGGCCCAAATGTGTAAATAAAGTGTCATTTCATTGCACTGCCAGTATCCTAGTTATAGTGATTGCCTACTGTTATATACCCCCTAAGTGGTATATACCCTTATAAGTACAATTAGGGTTGATCAGGAAGTGGAATTAAAGGGCTATGAAATAATCTCCAATTAAAAAATATAAATACCCTTTATTGAAGTTAAAGTAACAGTATAAACAATTGTGATGTGGTTAGAAGAGGTTTGGCTTAAGGAGAGTTGTGAATATATGTAAGAGGGATAAGGTCAGGGGTTCGGATTAGCTCTCTCACCGTAGCTGGTCGAGATTCACCCCCAATCGCCGCACGGCGACCCCTACCTCGGTGACCGCTGACCTCGGTGGACCACCGCCGCCGACTGACACTCTGGCCCACTGCTGTCCTGACCACCACAATTTTCATCCACGCCCACCTTCACCGAAATCCCTAACTCCCATTGGCTTTCCTTAGCAGCCTGCTGAAGGAGTTGCCGCAACCTCACTGTGTCAGCCAGACCCAAATTTTCTGCTAACATCTGTAGAATGCTGTACTTTCTGCCGTTGCGCCACTGTCCCTGTTGTCTGCGATTATATTTTGTAAAACAACCATTGACCGCATTACAGCCTTGCTTCGCCAGCGAAATGCGGGCCAGGCGAGTAAAGTGTGAATAGCCTTCCAAGTGCAAGCAGTTGTAAATGAAGCAAGAAGTGACTTTGTGGATTGGTGTGTGTTTTTTCTCTTCTCTCTTCTTTTGGAAGGCAGACAGATTAGTCTGCTGACGTATGGGACGCGGTTGGTAGACGTGAACTGGCTGTGGTTAAAGATGACAATACTGTAGTATGAGGCAAATGTGCTGGGGTAAGCTATGGTGTGGGAGCTAGCCCGGTGGATGGGGTGCAGTTAATGGAGGTAGTGGAGGGAGAGGATAGGACTGGTGTTTTACATACATAAACAGATTACAGTTTTCACTCTGTAACATGGTCCAGAATTTTTTGTTGTGTAATGTACCTGGTTTTTTTTTGTAGAAAATATATTTTCGCCAAGTAGACTTTCACCATATATAAGTACATAAAAAGCAACTATAATTACATAAAAACATGACTAGTAGAACATAACATTTACTGTTAACATTTAAAACTTCCAGTTAAAAGAACATCTATGAATCGTGGGAGGCCTCTGCACTATACACGTAGCAAATTAATATACTATGCATGAACCAGTTATACAAGTTTACCACAAATATACTGTTATTACTATAACGCAGAAGTAGAACTATAGGCTAACTATATACAAAAGAGTAAATATTATTATTAATAACACATGTTGATATTAAAATGGTAATCACAAGGTATTTTTAGAATGCATTAATGTTAATCGGAGAAGCCGTTTCGGTTACAATACAGTCGATAAACTGTCTCTGTGTGTACATTTCCCTATGTTTTGAACGATCTTAGAATTAACATGCCAATTCCCTGCTGTGGAGTCCGTGAGTCCGTCACTTAAGGGATTCACTTTGAGTACACAGAAAATACATAAACTAAGTATTTTTTTGATTTACCATTCAGTAAACACATTCCTTGTAAGTTCATAAGAGTAACGTTATGGATTTCCTGTGAAGGAATTGACCCTATTGTGTTCTGATTTTGCACGAGACTATTTCCATAATCACTAGCCTTAACAATGTGAAAGTTACAATGCACGATGCTTCGCAGTCCTTACTCAACGTTACACATTATCTGATCCTTTGGTAATCGAGTGGTGTAATTGAATTTTGAATGTAGACGATAGATTCGGAGATGCAATACCAAACTGTGTCACCGATATTGTTACCATCGGATTTTCTGGATTTCCTCCCACTATGGTCGCAAATTTAAAGACGCATTCACGTCAAAAAGTATGATGCAGCCTTTAATAGGCTTTTAAGATGGACGATAGGCATAGTGAGAAAAAATAAACTATACTAATGATAATCTTGGTTTGCTATATTTTGAAAAATCATTTTTTTTTGTGATTATGCCCATTGACTGTGTAAGGAGGATTAAGCTGGATGTCCAATATAGATTAGATATGGGGAAAAAAATTTTTCGCGGTAAGTTAGTAAGGATTTGTTGGAATGTAAAGATAACATGTGAGAGCTCTCGGGAAGGGAAATATTACTTGAAGCAACGAGGACGAGTAATGTGCAAAGTGCTGTCAAGTTGGCGCCCTGCACCTCGGGCTCATTTACCCGTGGGCATCGAGATGCACAGCGCTAACCTTGCTACATCCGGTGACGCGTTGATCTGCAAATTTCAGAAACAATTGCGAAGCGCGCGAAGGACCTTTCGTTACGGATGCGGCTGTCCTCCATGTTTGCTCGTTGCTGCATGCAGATAAGGGATGGGTAGGGTTTACTACGGTAGGGACACTGGCGTGTATTGGCGGTTTAATACATCTTTAGATTCCGCGTAATAGCGCCGCAATTAATACCACACGAATGTAGAGAAAAAAAATATATAGATGAAAGACTGACCGCGAATGTGGACATACATACTTAGGAGAACCAGGGTTACGTGACTGAAGGAAAAATCATGGCAGAAAACTCTGTCGGTTGAGATGGAAATTTTATTTCTCCAGGAAATGTGTTTTCCATGATGTTGGTACGAACATCCCAAGCAGTGTCGATTAAGCGGGTAATGTTGGTAACAATGATGCCATTGGAAGTGCTCAGGTGTTCTGTGGGGAAATGAATATACTTCAACCAACGAATAGGAATGCCCATGTGTACTGTTGTGTTGGGAGGGGTATGCACATTGCATATATTCGTTGCGCGAATCAAAGTAGTTGGGCCATTTTGTAATTTGCATCTCCAAGGCAATGCAACTTCTAATGTACCGATATTATCATGTACCACGGTATGTGAGCCGTTTCTCTTGATGCAACTTATATATAATTTGGTTGTCGCGTTCCAATTTAAGTATACCTGCATGAGGTTCTATTTGCAGAATATTTATTTTATTGTCGATTATGCAACGAAACGAACAGTCTATCTGAATGGCTGCCTTAATACATGTAGCTTGTTCGGCTGGGATAAGCGAGTGAATGAAGAGATTTGGATGACTCTTAAAATCGAGGTCTTGAGAGCCGATAAGGGTGATTGAGGTGAGTATGAGAAGTGCCAGTAAGAAAGCGCGGGGGAAACGGGAGATCCCCGAGAAAACCCGCTGACCAACGGTATCGTCCGGCACGATTCCTACATGCGAAAATCCGGAGTAACCCGGCCGGGGAGGCGGGGATAAGTATTTCAGGTATCTTATATATTGCGAATTCATTTTCTAATGGCTTTGGAATGTCGTAGATATTGCGACTATTATATCTACCAATATAGCCATTTCTCGCTGTATTATAAAACAGGACTGGTTTCCAAAACGGAAGGCTTTTGTATAGTTTCCAGTGGGATTGTTTGCGAATGAAGGGAACCTGAGCTTTGAGAACAATTTTAGTTTCTGTAATGGAACATTCAGCCATGGGTAAATGAAAAAATAATTTGGCTTTATCTGTTGGGATTGACAATAACTTATTACTACTTGTTATCGAAGTTTGGAGATTCTCCAGGTCTCTCTGAAGGGTTTGTAATGGTATGATATTTAGTGGAAGGTAATTATTTTTGCAGTACGTAATATATGTTGATTTCATTACTGTATTCCGCGAGGAGATGTGTCCGTAATTCAATAATTGTTTTTAGAATCAACTGTGCGTTTTAACATAGTTGAGGACTGTCGAGTGTACAAATTTGTTGTGTCCATATTTCCAGATTGCGTGACTATTGTGGAACCTGGAGTGGTATTTGATAAAATAATTGAATTATTTCTTCATACATTACTTGTGCACTAATCGGTCTCCAATACAAACCTGTATGTATGCGGTAAGGGGCATTGTTTAGGGAGAGCGAAAATAGATAGGAGTAAAACGACCGGAAGCATAATTTTGTTTTGGAGGTCTGACCTGCAACAAATATCGGTGAGTAATATTACATTTGCCTTTCATGTTACTTTACTTATGTGTGTTTACGATTGTTATGAATGTGTGAATTGAACTGCACCTTTGTGTAGGCGGAGAGGGGAGAGATGTTTAGTGGTCTGTCTGTGAAAAGGGGTTTTTTGATTATTTAAGTTATTTATCAGTTAAGGATTTTACTGAGTGTTCTCGTAAGTAGGCAAGTTTGAGGTGTCTCGAATTAGCGGCATCTGTAATAATTTACCCTTATGAGCTCTAGATATTAGTACCGTGCTGGGCCCTAAGATTTTTATAAATTTAAATGGCCCCACATACTTGAATTTTAATCCCTTAGTCCTTGTTGGTTCCTGAGCCATACCATTTGGTTGGGTTTATAAGTTATAGGTTTGTATTTATTATTAAAATTTAATTTTTTTATTTGTGTTTCGTTCTTTGACGGGTTTGACTCAGCGTTTGTAACCTGTCCGGGGTGCGGATATGTGGTTTATAGAGAACGACTTGAGTACGTGGGGGGGGGGGGGCGTTTACCCAGTGTATTAGGTAAAATGGGGAGAATTTTGATGACGAATTTTCCGTAGTGTTGTAATTAAAAATAATGAAGTCGATGTACTTATGCCATTGTCGTGGAGATTCATAAGCATACATGGTTAGGTGTTGGCCAATAATTTAATTCATGTCTTCCATCAACCCATTGTTTTTTTAGCCATAGGCCGTGATTGCTATGCCTCTTTGGGATGTAGCAAGGATTAGGAAAGGCAGCAAAGAGTAAACAAACCTACGGTCACACCAGACACACAATTCAGAAAAATTCCCATATATTGAGCCATAAATTATATAAAAGTAATTTTTTTTCCCAATATACCTAATACTGCTTGATGCTGCCAAACTGGGGGAAGGCAGGAAAATATACTGCAACATACAGAAAAAGAAAGGTCTTAATCTGTTCCAACAAAATCACAACAAAGATTATGCAACTCTTTCAAAATCAACCATGAGATACAAAAGGAGCAAACCCGTAACAAGTAAAACCTTAAACACACAACACTGGAATAAAATTGACATTTTAAATAATCAATATAATTCCCTCTATTGGCAGATAATACATAACTGAGGTAGCTACCACTCTTCAAAAATATATATACCAATCTTCAAAAAGTATTTCCATATAAAACACATGCAATGGACCACGCAAGATTCGTTGCAAAAGAAAAAGCACCTCTTACAAAACCTATTAAAAACACCAATTTATGATTGTTATAATATTGACGGCGAAGAATCACTTCCCCGAATATCTAAGACACACCAGAAAATCGAAACTTGCTATTAAAAAAGACCTACACTTCAAAACGCAAGGAAGACATAAATATTTCTACAATTCAACACTCCAACTATATAAGTAATCTACAAATTACCAGGGCAATGTACCAAAACAACACAGTTATGAAATTACTTAGCTTTTCAACTTTCAAAGTTGCCGCGCCTAGTGCCGTGAAGCCTAACTGCAGATTCAGATGTCGACGTCATCCCCTCGCAAGCCAACCCGCATCACTCGCAGAGGAATACTGCACGATTATTCAGGCTGGCAGGCGCTTATTTATACACCCGAAAATGCGGTTCAAAATATGAAGGAGGGGCAAGAAAGTACAAGGAGTTTATGGAACATGACATAAATATTAGTAGTTCCGAGTGATGCCACGAGGGGGCGCCTGATGGCCTCGCGAGCGCTGCTCGCCACCGCCAGTATTAGCCAAAACGCCTGGTTGAGGTTAGATGTGGGTAGCGGATGAGTCAACTTGAGAAAAGTTTACAAGGTATTTTCCGCAGCACTGCAGCGTTAAATCTTGACTAACATTAGGCCCACGTGCAGTACTCACGTATTTTAATAATCTATAATCAGGGTTTTTAATGCAGGCTAATATTTTCACGTCTCTTGAGTGTAACATTTACGTGAACGAAACGTCTATTTACAAGTGTAGTTTCGTAAAAATGTACGTGGAGGCAAGTAATGATCAAGTTCAATCTGAGCAACTTAGGCTATATTGGAATCACAATTTAGGAGAAGTTTATTTTCCACGACAATGTTCAATACTCTCTCGGCCCAATTCACTAGGTGTAGTGCATCGTTCATACCAGTCCACACTGCGAGTTTTATAATGATTCGAAACCAGTTCAGCCATACTTCGTGTAGTAATTACAAAATATATCGACGTATATTGTCACAGTTTGTAGCACCATAAATGGGGACAGGAATTAAGCTCTTCGGACTGGCAGGACAGTTTGTTTGGCAGGAAATTGGCGTACACACTTAATTTCTTGAAGTAGATGAGTTGACACGCATGTCAAATTTGAAGCAAGGCTTCAATCTTATAGATCTGAAAGTAGTTTTGATATAATTTCATTGTCGAACGACATTCCCCTATCTGTCAGTATATATTTGGGGCAACCGAATCTAAGTATGACTGTTCTTATAAAGTCTGCACACTTTGGAGCATCTATATTTTGAACAGGCCGCGCAACTACATATCTGGTTGCGAATTCGGTCATAACAAGAGCGTATTTTTACCAGCTTCGGTCTCTGATGGTGGTCCCTTGGCATCAAACGGCCACATTGTGAAAATTGGCGGGGTCGATTGGTTGTAAGTGGTTTTGCTGTTTGATGTTCGCTGGTTTTGTTTTTTAACAAATTTCGTAAGGTTTGACGTAAGTTTCAACATCGTTATACATGGTTTCCCAGAAACATGCTGCCTTAGTTTTCTGCAGTGTTTTTCGTTTTCCAAAATGCCTCCCACGTAAGAATATATTGTGGTGTGCTGATATAATTTCCCCTACATTGTATTTAGGAACGACCATCATATGTTTTTCGCCTGTTGGTGTGTGTATTTTGTATTATATTGTAGTATATTACGCCATTACCTGATATACCATACTAGTGCAGCTTCTTTATATCCATGGGTGTAGCTTTGTGTGGTTCTGTAAGGGCTAATTTAATTTTTTGTATGTTAGGGTCATTGGAATATTCACCTCGAGATGGGGATAAGTTATACTGCAGGTGTTGTAGTTGAAATAAGAATAATTGTTTATCATCCTCGAACTCTTGGGTTTCTGATAGTTTTTACAATACTGGCTTGTAAATAGTGTGCTCATCGTTTTCTAGTTCTATAACTGTTATTGAATATAGTGGTTCGTGAACTGTAATCAAATTCTCTGGTTTTTCATTTCTTGGGATGGTTCTAATATTAATGTGGTAATACTATTCTATAACTTGGAAAATTATTTGATATGTATCTCGTCGATGGGCAGCATCTTTTGTTTTAATTTGGATTTATTGTGGATAGAGGTGTTTTCTGTTAATAGCTGGGAATATCCATTACATTTGTTAGATATGTGTTTAAATATGCATAAAGGTATTTCCTCTGATTTTTGTAAATTTTTAAAAATTAGAGCTGCTACCACCTCATACAAAATATTTGGTGTGCTGGAGACTTATATTGTGGGGTATGTTTTGCTGTGTATAGATAACATCGTTTGAGAACTGATGTTGGTTTCGGGTAGCCGGGAAAGTGTGCCTGCAATATTATTATTTTGCCTTTTACAATGTTAGCTTCAAAATCTAAATCAGACAGTGCTGTTGCAAATATTTAAATACATGTGTTATGTTCGGCCATAGAATGAAGATATCTTGTAGATGGGTGATCTGGTTCTACGGCGAATTTACGTCCATAAAGGAATTGTCGGAAATGAATACTGAAATGCTTGATTGCTCCCAGTTCCCTTTTGTCGCACTCCAGTTTCATTAATTTTGTTTCAAAGTTCGTGATCCGTGTGCTATGATGCGTCATGTTCCGGTACTATCTTGTTGAAGTAGGGCTCCTCCTAGGGTTGTTTTTGATGCTTCACATACCAAAATTGTTTTCCTGTCATTTCTGACTGGTGCTAATGTAGGGGGTTTTGTAATGGTATTTTTTAATGTTTGAAATGCTTCTTGTTGTATGTTTTCCCAAGTAAACTGTGTGTCTTTTTTTGTGAGTTCTGTAAGGGGTTGTGCATTTTTTGAGTAATTTCTAATTAATTTACGCAAATAAGAAGTTAGATCACGGAATGAACACAGTTGTTTGACTTACTTGGGTGGTGGTATTTCTGCAATTGATTGAATTTTCCCTGGATCAGAAAATAAACCTTGTTGTGTGACTTTATGCCCTAAGAGAGATAATGTTTGTTTAGCAAATCTACATTTTTTTCTGGGTTTAGTTTAACTTAAAATTCTCTCATTCTTTGGAAAACTCTTTCCAGAGTTTTTATATGTTCCTCAAAAGTATCGCCTAAAACAAAAATATTGTCTGCATGTAAACTACAGTGTTGCATCGAAGGTCACCTATAAGAATGTCTACAAGATTTTGAAAAATGTTGGTACTAGATAGTCCCATCGGTAAACAGCAATATTGAAATAATCTGAATTGATCAATGCTGAATGCAAGCTCATGTCTATTTCCTTTTTGACCGGAATTGTGTAGAATCCGCTAAACATATACAGATTGGTGACATGTTTTGTATTTTGAATAACTTGGAGTATATCCTCTGTTCGGGGTAGTGGGTAATTTTCCTGTTTAATATATTTATTTAAAGTGCAGAAATCACTAAGGAAGCAGATAGTGCCATCATTTTTTGGTACTACGAGGCACGGTGCTGCATATTGGCTTGTGGAGGGCTCGATTCTTCATGCTTCTAACATTGCTGGATTTGTTCCTGTATGGCTTCACGTATTTTTGGTGCAAGTTTGTACGGTTTGCAGTGGATTGGCTTATCTGTGGTAAGGTCAATATGTATACTATATTTTCCTGTTTCTATGAGATCTATGTATCTTCATAATTTTTCTGTAGCTTTTGGACTTTTTTTTTTTCTGGTGGTAAAGCTGGATTAATATTTTTTATGGATGCATATTTTTCATCTGTTTCAAAATGAATTAGTTTCTGGATTGAATGAAGTATACATTTATTCATCTATAAGGAGTACAGTGTTAATCGAATTGTGTTTATATCTGAGTGTGGCAATGTTTTAATGTAAGCGTGGTATTAACTGATGATGCCGAATTAAATAACACCATAGTATAATGTCAGTTTGTAAATTTTCAATAACTAAGAAATTGTGTTCGAATGTATAGTCAGAAATTTGAAATGTTAATGTTGTGTAGAATTATGGGGATGGTAATTCTTCAGTTGCTGCCACAAAATTTATATTGTGTTGTATAGGCTTCAATTTATCCTTGTTTGCTATTGTTTCTGCTATGAATGATTTTCTGCATCCTGTATCTATGCATGCAAGAAAGTTTTGTTTATTATTTTGAACCATGATTTTTGGAATGGACAATATGTCATCTGTCAGTGACATAATATTGATATTATCAATCTTTTCTCCTGCCAGTGTGTTCCTACTGGTGTGTTTAAATTTGTATGCTGTAACCTGTTTTTTGCAATTGTACTTTTTGTTTCTGTTTTTATGTCTTCAACCTTTTTTCTTATCGTTCTATTCTTACTTCTGACAATTAGATTTGCATGTTTATTTTTAAACTGTTTAAAACGTCCTGAAATGTCGGTTTTCCATCTGATGATTTTGTTTGGAAGCACGAGGCAATTTGAGGCATGATGGCCTTCATAGGAGCATAGTGCACATGTAAATGCAAATTGAAGTTTACATTCTAATTTAATTTATTTTTCTGATTTCTCTTTAATATTTTGTGCTGACTGTGCGTAGTCTCAACTGGAGTAATTTCGATGTGTTTCTCTATCTCCTTTAGGCTTGTGAAGTGTGGTTTCCTTACTTGTCTTTTTAATAGTTCTTGCCTTTTTCCTTTCAGCTGTTCTACTTTGAATATTTTTATTTTGCCACCAGGTGTCAGGTTGTTTTGTGTAATCTATTTTGTTTTTGCTATTATTATTCTTGTAATTTGCGCTATTTCTTGTTGTATGCAAGCTCGTTTTTCCCAATACTGGTGTAATATGTTTTGGATATTCTATACAGTAAGTATTTTGGTCAGGCCTACAGTTTCTTGCCGTTATTCCTGCGCATGTAGGCATGTTGCCTCTCTTTAACTCATGATTATGTTCATAGATGTATGGGAGGTTTCTGCATTCTATAAAGCAAGTTTTTTGAGTGTGGTGAATTTTTGGAGTGTGGGTGGTCGTTTATTGGGTGCTGTGACTGTGGTGTTTCATACGTTTGTGTTGAGTATGGGTTGTTATATGTAAATGGTGGTATATCAAATAGGGGTGGTATATTTCTGTCTGCATTGTGTGTGTTTGCTGATGTGCAACATTGTTCTAGGGGAGTTAGATAACATTTATTATAATATTCTTGATATGGGCAATGCATGGAAGTGTGCTGTGGGAAAAATTCTTGTACTGATGGTGGGTAGGTTCTTTGAAATCAGCTTTTGTTTTTGTAGTGATTTTGAGTTATGTTTTTACTGCTTAGAAATTTTGTATTTTCTGTCTGTGTTTTTGGGTCTTGTAGTGTTAATCTGTTGGTTTCCTCCTCGATAGTTCGTGTCTCTTTGTGTATGTCAGGGGAAATGGTTGTTGGTTTTTTTCTAAGTTATGTTTATATTTTAAGAGCCCTGATTCGATCTGTCTGATGTTGTTTTTCATGGCTGCCAATGATGGATTATGTATGACAATGAGCTTATCAAGTATTGATGGCAAGAGAGAATTCCATAATATTTCCAATATTTTCTCCTCTGCCATTGTTGGTTTTACTTTAAGGGCTAGATATAATATTTCCTGCACATGTAGAATTGCAAACTCACCAGGTTCCTGTATTTTTGAATAGAGCTGTTTCTTATACTGTATCCTTGTTGCATCTGTTACAAAAATTTATTTTAGCTGCTGTATGATATATTCTCACGTAAGTTGCTGTTCTGCGGTTGATGCGATTACATTGTGGTATACTCATTTTGCTGATCACCTTATGTGAAACTGTAACTTGTTAATTTTAATGTTTTCATCCCACCCATTAATTTCACTGCATTTTTCAAAATTTTCGAAAATTCTGCTATATCCTGATCTGCACTGCCATTAAAGGGCTCTATATTTACAGGTTGTTGCAAAACTATGTGAAGAGGTTGTGAATTTTTCATTAATTCTGTGTTGTTTGAGTGGTTTTGAATTGTATATTTTCACCGGTGTGTAAGTTTATGTGTGTATTCTGTTCTAAAATTTTGGTAAACATTACTAGTTATGTGAGGACGAGGTCTAGATATTGTTGTTTGTCCTAGTTGACCGTAGTCTGGGATGTTGGTATGGACTGTAAATTGTGTAAAAACCCTCTTCTTAGAAGTCCATTACTGAATGTAGATTCTTGAAATTCTTCCAGATTAGTGCTTGGATTACTGAACTGTGTGTTCTGGCGGTGTTGTGTATTTCCTGGACTGGCAGCTAAAAGGTCAAAGAAATTTTTAAATTTTCTTGTTATATTATGTTCTCCTTCCATTGAAGTGATTAACGATTCCTAGTTTATTCAATTAGTTAAACGTTTTAATCAACTTAAGTTCATGTGTAATGAGTGTACAAATTATAAGTGGGTTAGGGTTTTTGCATACAAAATTATAATTCTGAAGCTTTTCTAACTACAGTTCCCTCTAAGCTACAATATAATAAAAAAGCCCCCAAAGGTTTTTTTTTATAGCCTGGTGTAGTATGGGTGAGAGGGTATTTTACCGAAATGAGGGGGTGGACGGTAGAGCAGATGCTTCCATGCAGCGAGAGAGCAGGGAGGAACTAACACTTCACCACTGTTATAGTCCTTCTAAGTGGTATTTACTCTTATAAGCACAATTACTGAAGTTAAAATAACAATATAAACAATTGTGATGTAGTTAGAAGGGGGTTGACTTAAGGAGAGTTGTGGTTATGTGTAAGAGGGTTAATGTTAGGGGTTCGGACTAGCTCTCACATCCTAGCTGTTTGAGACTCACCCCCAATCGCCGCTCGGTGACCGCTGACCTCGGTGGACCACCACCGACTGATACTCTGGCCCACTGCTGTCCTGACCACCACACTTTCCGTCCACGCCCGCCTTCACCGAAATCCTCAACTCCCATTGGCTCTCCCTAGCAGCCTGGGCGGAGTTACTGACATGATTGCTGAAGGAGTTGCCGCGACCTCACTGTGTCAGCCAGACCCAAATTTTCTGCTAAAATCTGTAAAATGCTGTACTTTCTACCATTGCGCCACTGTCCTTGATGTCTGCGATTATAGTTTATAAAACAACCGTTGACCACATTCCAGACTTGTCTGGCCTCGCTTGATATGTCGCAAACATAACACTACCTGCCCCTGCACATTGCCACTGCCATTGGTGGTTTAACCATGGACATTATACTATTGGTTCCTTGTTAAAATATGCTTCAATGGTACTTATCCACCACATACTGGTGTTTATTATTATTTGTTCATAAACACCAGGTATATGCCAATACATAGCCACTTTTGGAACCAACAACATTGGGCGTACAATAATTTTTGACAACAGAGTGTGTCACAATCGTACACCGAGAAGGTTAAACATACACAGTCTAATAAAGACAAGAGATATCTGTGTGTCTTGTAAAAATGGAGCAACGGTTACTGTCATTTTTTCCGTAACCTTTGTTCTAAATGTAAAATATCTGTGAAGTGTCACACAAAGATAACAAAACAGACAGCGAATTTCAAGCAGCCAGACAGCCGCTTGGTTGCATAAGACGACCTTTTATCAATAAAATGTCTGTAAGTGAGATGTTGAAACCGTTGTCCAGTTAGGTCACAGCCAAACCGCCGATAAATCTAATGGCAATAAAATTTCTCTATTTGTACCGCATCTATTTTCAGCTCTTATTCTGTACAATTTTGGCTTTGGTGGTCGATTTTCCGCATCGATGGAGAGGTTCACAAGCCAGCAGACGAAACTTCCAACTTCAATTTAAAGTAAAGGAAAGCCATAATGTCCCCTTTTCATGCTGAGCATAATTATTTACACTGGAATGCGGAAATTTTACGGTCGTGGCTGATAAGGTTTTTAAGGGAGATGCCCAGGTGTCTCAAATTAATTTTCAGCATCTCTTAATCGGTTTTTCATGGCACTCCGATAATGGAGCCTATGTGTAGTTTTGTCGTATCGGTTTCAATAGATGGCCGAGGAATGGTGGCGCATCGTATTTATTGACGAGTCCAGTATTTATCTGTATACAGACTTCGCTGTAAAGAGACACGTTATCAGAACTGGCGACGTCGGGTTGTATGGTGCAATCTCCTGTAATTTTCTGTCTTCTACGATAACGATCAGGGAAGCACTGGTGGTACAGTCGTACACTCAGTAGATCGTGTGACATCGTGTGTTTCCTTCCATAGTGCTTCTACATGGGATAACGGTACGCCCATATAGAGCATTGGTTTTCTAGAACTGCGCATTCATGCTATCGACACTCTTATTCGGCTGGTCCAATCTCCAAACTTCCGTCTACAAAACATCTGTGAAGCCAGCTGAGATGGCATCGTCAGCCTTCTATTGATCTGCAGAATATGTAGCAACTTTTGCAGCAGCTTTGGAACGCTCTTCCACAAAATAGCACCAGACACCTCTATGATATCATACTGCAATGCAAAGCTGCGTCTCTCATGTTTTGGGTGGCGCAGTAGTGTAATAATGGTCCATTGTTTCCTTCAGCTGACTTGCATACGACTATATTCAGACGGAATGGCAACGAGTTTTAATGGCTAGCGAATTCAGTTTTCGTACGCTTCAGTGAAATTTAGAAGTTGTGTTCTGTTTCTTTATTTTGTCACTCCTTCTTTGGAGCGAATATATATGGTTCTGCATGGCCGAAGAAGTTCTAGTAACTTGTCTCATTGGCCTGTACTCGTAAGTCTAATATGAAAAGACAGAAATAAGCAATATACATGGTTGTAAAACTGGGCTTGCACTTTCTCTGACTTAACCAGCACCAGATTATCAAAGTGAATATCCATTCCCTTAAAGTTAGGATGGCCAACCAGTTCTAACGCCCCATATAGGTATTGTGTCTTATTTGTAAAACATTCTGATGTCATGTTGCTAGAAAATGATCTACAATCTCATTTCTTAGTGTTATTCGTCATTTTAAAACCTACATTTGGCAAATATTCTGTAACTTATAGCATTTTTCAACAAATATACTTTATGCATATACCTTTATGCTGTACCCATGGTGAACAGAGCCCTACTTAAGTTAGTAATGCATTGTTTCATCATAAGTGATATAACTGGGTCTTTCATGGCATGAGATTCATAAAACTTTTTGTCAAAACATTCGGCCGTACTGCAACAAGAGGCAGGTCAAAAGTCATGATATTAATCCGGGAAAAATGCGCGCACTCGCAAAAAAAAAAAAAAAAAAAAAATTAGGAGAAGGAAATAATGCGGGGATGAGACCGGGGAATACATTAATGGTTCGAAGAAAAGTTCAAGTTTTGATATGTAGACGAGCCGGCATATAGTTGATAACTATGTATTTATTTTGGCTAAAGCTAGTTGGTCATGTTTCAAAACCGATATAACGATCAATGTTCACAAAAGCTGCCACCTGTCGCATTATGTTATATTCTTGTTAAGTCCCTATTTTTAATAAGAGTCATTATATATTAGTTTTCATAAGTTACTTTTATCCGGAATTTAATTATGCTCATTAATAACAATTCCGTACCCAAAATCTCAAAAATGATAGAAACATAAAAAATGTTGACCCTTTTAATAAAATTAACATAAAGTTATATAAATAAATTTATGCTAGTGTATTAGTTGTTATTTTTTAATGCAGAGTAAAGTTGTAAAAATAAACTAACACAAATGTTGATATGGTGGAAAGGAGAATACTTTTATGTGTACCTATAAACAACTTTACAAATTTTGATGTCTTTTTGGAAGCTGCATTTAGATAGTGTGCAAGAAACAAACGAAGAAACAATTAATACATACTAATATTTCAATGTTATGCGTGATAGAGAAACCGTTACCCTTAAGCTTACACATTATTGAAGACTCAATCATTTCATTAAATTATTACTGAAAATAAAAAATGTAAAATAGAAAATTTGTTCCCAAAAATGTATTTCTTGTTAGGTAAATGCTATTGATGACTCACCAAATTGAGAAATTCTTTGTCCATATTTATACTGTCTTGCGTATTTTATTTTTACATCTATGCGATTTTTAGTTATTGGCACGTGAATGTAGTATTCTAATAATTTTAATTTCACATTAACTTAATGTTCTATTATTAGTGTGTCTAATAGATATGTTCAAAATCATGTTCTGACGTGTCTTATAATAAGTTAAGCTTATCATAAAATTTGCGCACCGAGAAAGAGCTGTTAGATTCAAAGTCATATTTATAAGTGTGGTGATACAGAGAAAAGAAAGAAGTGGTTGCAAGTTTATTAAAGCACAAACGTGTTAGTCCACATGTGGAACAGAAGGACACATTCAGTAATTACTACATCAGACCAGCTCGTGCCCTAGATACATAGTAACGCCTAGCGGGGAACAGCGTGGTGAAGCCCAAGTGCGGGCAGGCCGATTGACTGATGCACAGGGTCTCGACGTGAGATGTAAACGTCCGGAGGGCGCCAGCTAACCAACGAGGGGGATCCACTCGGGTTAACACGAGACCCTTGAGGTGGGGCGTGGTTGAAAAGCCCGGGCTAAATTACCCTGTGTCGCCTGGCTTCTGAATACGATGATGTTGTAACAGCGACATATACTTGCATAAACCGTAATATTTAGCACTCGATCTGGGATATTCTGGCCTCCCAGCACGCCTTTTCAAATACTGAGATACACTTCAAGACAAATACACATGCAGCGCTCAAGAACTTACGTGGTCGTAAAGACGTGGCAGGTATTTGGGAGATATCTTGTCCGTCGGCCTTAAACCTCCTCGGGAAGTAAGAATAAATATACTCAAACACTTCCGTTCAATAAAATTGGTGATTAATCAACACTGGTGATGTGATGATACAGGATTTAAAACGTAAGCGGGCATGCGGCACAAAGCTTTGCATAGGACTAAGCTGCTAAAGCGTCGTAGACGTAGTGACAAATATTTAAGTAATACATATGTCGGAAGGGCACTGAGTCTGCTCCGGATAGGAGGTATACTCGGAGGTGAACGAGAGAAATGAAAGGTTCCAGTAAAATTTAAGTCTATTGGAATTCCGTGATGAGTGCTAAGATGCTTCACCTCCGAGTTGCATGAATGTGACCTGCCCTGACGACCGTTTAAAGCAAGACTAAAGGCAGAGATAAATAAGGTGTTACTAGATCGGTCTCCTATGTTAATATCTTTGACCGAGGACGCACTGCGATCGTAGCGCCTTGCGACTTGTCATGAACTAAAGATCAAGATGACGGCCAGCAGCGGGGAATTCAAATACAGTCTAATGGCACGGAATTTGAGTTTATATATATATACACACACACACACATTACGTACATGAACTAAAATGATAGTCAATGGAATATCAACAGAGATGAATATATATTTGTGTATATAATATATTAGAATAAATAAAAACATTTATATAAATTAAGTATATATAAAAATTTACATATTATATATTTTTATATATATTAACATATTAATATATAAACATATTTACATAAAATATATCTATATACAAATTGTATATACATATAATATATTTATATATAAACTTAATTTCTATAAATGCATTTATTTATACAAATTTATTTATATGCATAAATACATATTCATCTCTATAGGGATTCCATTAACCGTCATTTTAATTCGACCAACCACAGTTTCATTTCCGGCGCATGTGTTTTTATTTATTTCCATCTTTTTCTTTTATATATTGTTTTGTTTCATATTTTAAATGGCATCCACTCACACTTTTATACTGGATTTACATTGTCGCGACTGTAAATTGTGGTTGTAATGAAAAACACTGTGATTTACGACATAGGGAAATGAATATTATTTACAAACTACAAAATGTGTTGAAAGTGCGGTTTTATTAGGCCACATACCTTTCAATACATTATTTACAAAACACGCAAACTTAACTGTAAAATTCGCAACCCCTTGAAAACGTTTTCCTATGGAAATTCCTACACGTTTATTTCACTAAAGTCACGTTTATTCGTCACCAGCTTTAAATAATCTATTTGCAGAACCATTCCATAGAATCAACATTGCGCAAATTTCCTGAAACCAACAAACTTTACCACTTAAATTATATTTGTCGCTTCATTGTGGACGGCGGTTACAGTACGAAAAATGGCAGAAACGAGCAGTTTTAAGAAACGGTAAACACAAGACAATTAATAATACCTTTCACTTAAGACGACACACTACAACGGTACCTACAACCAACTATGCTTGAAGAAAGCAGAAAAAATAATTTATGCCTACAGATAAAATATTCCTACAACACCAACGAGATAATATCTTCGCATATTATTACAAATGTTACCAATTAACATTGCCACGATTCTTGCAGCAAGAAAATACACTTGTTTTTTGACGATTGTCGCACCCGTGACGTAATTAGAAGTTATTTATATTCAGAAAATCCATCGTGCCCAAGATTTCTGTCGCGTTGTCACAAATAATAATCTGCAATTGTGTGAAACGTTACTTGAACTAGTATTGGTACATAATTTGTGTGTATTTTTTGGGCTTGCTTATGTTACGTGTAGGATCATTGTATATGGTATCTGACGCAATTTTATAATCATCCTTCGGACTTGTAATATGATACATGGAAAGAATGAAACAAAATACAAAATGCCAGAAACCAAACCACTCAAGTCTACTCAGACAAGTGACAAATTGAACATACATATGTAGGCCTAAGTAGAATTCAAGCACAAAATATAAAAAAAAATTCTAAGACACATACACACCATAAATAGTCCATATCGATACTATACTATAAAATTAATTTTCTAGAGGCAATTTTGTTTACTTTAAATGCTGAGAGATACAATATAGCCAAAGTATCTCTGGTGGGAATTGTGTGCATATTTACAGCATCACCTTTCCTCCTACTAAGTACACGTAGGGCCTAATGAACTTCGCCCATTTCTTTCAATATAAATTAATCTTAGATAAATTTACAAAGGTGATATATTTGTATAGCCTGTTCATGGTAAAGCGAGCACTTCATAATACAATCTCATCAGACATATTTTAACCAATTAAAACATTTCATTATGGCCTTGGCCTTTAGTTTAGAGAATGGGGAAATGTATAAAATGTTTTAATTACTCGCATGGCAGTGTTTATCTTCACGTTACAGTACTGTGTTATATTTTTTCATAAATGACTGAAGGTACAGTTGAAAGTAGCACTGCGGCGGAGTTGATTGTTACAATGCAAGCACAAATATAGCAGATGAGAAGCCAAATATTCCAAATTTTGTTTCTATAAGTAAGCCAAATTTAAGAAGTGTATTAATAAAAATAGTGATTCTTATTTAAGTCCAGTAAGCAAAATTTATTTAAGTAAATTCACATCCCTCCACTTGTTAATGTAAATACTACCATGTGAGTAGTTGATTTTCAGTGCAAGACCATATATTTTCCCATACTGTATAAAAAAAAGGTCAATGAAATGTATTAATTGGTTAAAATGAATGACGAGACTGCATCTAAGTGCTCACATTACCACTAACAAGCTATAAAATAGTACCATCTTTGTAAATCTATCTAAAACTAATTTATACTAAAAGAAATGGGTCAAGTTCATTATGCCTACATGTTACCAAACAAAAAAATTAGACTAATGCATTTTCATTAGGCCCTTCGTGTAGTTATTAGGAGGAAGGGCGATGTTGTAAATATACACATAATTCCCACCATAGATACTTTGGATATACTCACGACGCTATCCATGTATTACATTACAAGTCCTGGTTAACTAAATGGATGTTTATAAAATTAGCGACAAATACTATCACGCGTAACATAATGAAGCCCAAAAAGTACACTCAAATTCTGCACTGTACCAATAATAATTCTTACCTGGCAAATTCAGGTTAGGCAAGGAATTAGGATTCAGCTTTTCGTACCAGGGCTGAAACACTCTTCCCCGAAATGCTAACTACAAATCTTCAATTTCGTGTAGATATCGTCATTACTGAATTCCTTAAATTTTGGCGACGCTAATAAACGCTTCCACAATCCGAACCGATGTGCATAATAAAGATCAGGAAACCTGTGTTTACTTCCCGATTCGTCCTTGCAACCTGGAACAAGGCACTTCGTCGTCCTGCAGATCACATCACGTACTTTATTTATTTTTTTATACTTATACGTGTTATCAGTAGGCACTTAACACAATCGAGGAATAACCGCCATTAATCTGAAACACAATAAAAAAAAATTAAGAGGGCGGAAGTGGACAGAGGTAAATAAACAACACTAGCGCCGAAAATGAAATTGCAGTTGGTCATGAACTAAATTGACAGTGAACAGAATCCCTATAGAGATAACAGGCCCTGACTAAAGTGTTGGCGTAGTGTGGGGGACGCTTGTGCCCGAGGCCACACCAGAACAAAATTGACAGTGAACAGAATCCCTATAGAGATAACAGGCCCTGACTAAAGTGTTGGCGAAGTGAGGGGGACGCTTGTGCCTGAGGCCACACTAAAACTAAATTGACAGTGAACGGAATCCCAAATAGAGATAACAGGCCCTGACTAAAGTGTTGGCGTAGTGTGAGGGACGCTTGTGCCCGAGGCCACACCAGAACAAAAATGTCCCTGGGTAAATATTTTATATGATTGACGTGAAACATAACACTGGATGAAACACGTATTATTTTTGCATGTCGTGTAAGACACTTGAACAGAACATCAGTACAATATATACCAATTACGCGTAACTGATTTCTTTATATTAAATAATTTTTGCAAATGAAGTCTTTCTTTGAGCTGTAAGAGAAAAACATACATGGATACCATTGATATTTGAAATTAAGTATTTTGCATTAATTTGGCGCCTTACAAATTAATGTAAAAATTTTACAAATATTTTTTAAATAATTTTGTTTTGCGCAAGTTCGAAGGGTGCTCATCTACTAGAGACATCAACATAACAATTTAAATAATTTATTAGAGTGCTTTCATAAATGGGTTACTTGCTAGTCCTGAAGTACCCGTATTATGATTCTAAAGAACTAAGCACTTTTTCATAATAATACGGGATGGTCGAGATCCACGTGACCAGGTGGTCGGCATTTTAACGCCTTCACTACTACATGGAATTATGTCACATTTATTTATTGGGCGCTACTTTATTATTGGGTTAATTTTACTATGCGTAGCACTGTAATTTACATACGGTATTAAAATTTACGTCGTGTGGCATAGATGGTGCGCGCGATTCGACAAAGACTAGACTGCTAGGCGCGGACGGTGTCAATAGATTAAATAAATTCCATATGCTCCCCTGCGACTGACTTTCCCACAGTGTGAAAATCATGATCGAGACCACGAACACTTCGCCATGTAGGAAGCTGACTCCCCATATGGTTTCACAAATCTGCTATGGGTGAAAAAATCTGGTAAATTACCAGCTAAAAAGTTGTTAACATTTGGTAAACACTTCTGAGAAACCGTCTGAAATGGTCTGCAGGCGAGCGTTTCTTGCTGGGTACTGACTCCTGGACACTCAATCAGGAATGTAGCACATAAGGCAGCATGATGTATCCAGTGTACTGCCGTACTTCCAATTTTACGCGTCGTTATATACCTCGCTTCAACTTCATCGCCTCTCAAGACCCGATGTTAAGAGCCGCCAAATTTCTTCGCTCTTTCACACACGATCATATGTGATGAGTTCACATACCATCACACTAGTAGTAGGGATATGTGCCACGTAAAGTAAAACACGGATTAGACACGGATTGACGTGCTCTTAACAGCGAGGTCTTGAGAGCCGATGTGGGAGATTGAAGTGAATATTGAACGGCGCCGGATTGAAGGGACGGGGGAAACGAGAGATCCCAGAGAAAAGCCACCGACCAACGGCATTGTCCGGCACGATTCCCACTTGCGAAAATCCGTTGCCCCGGCCGGGGATTGAACCCGTTTCGCCTTGGTGGGAGGCGAGCGGACTAACCGCTCAGCCACCGTGGCCCTTGTTCCCATAGGAAATCATAATATGGTACTAGAGATTATGTTGCCGGTCTCCGGACTTTAGGTTTTTTTTGTTATAGTTGTATGTAAATTCTTCTTGTAGAGATACAGTGTTCAGTGGTGAACAAGGTCGTTTCTGGCAGTGTTCGTATGTATCTGACAGTGAGTGTCTTCTCCTCTGTCGATTGTCAAGGTCGTTCACATCCATTCCACTGTGTATGTACCTTCTAGATGTTCATTTTTCCGAACACAATCCGTCTGTGAATTCCGAGCGACTTAAATACAAAGGCGATTCGACGCACCGTCCACCTTGTCTCTTGCAGCCTTATTATCTTCCTTGTCTCAAACTCCGTCGCTCGTTGGTTTGGCTGTCTCGTACGTTTTCGCGACATTTTTATATCTCCTTAATCACGACTGGTAAATATCGCGCGTTTCACATCGCATATGCTGTTATTAATGCTGTTCGTATATACAACATGAAGATCAAGAATAGCGCCCTCGTACGAACGTATGTGTAAGTCACATCACATTAAACTTTTATCGATTACACATTATCTGCCGAGGTGCATCTTTTACCAACTTTCGTGTTTGCAGAATAATTCTTAAAGGTTGAGCAAATTTCTATGTCAGTAAGTGTATGTTGCTATGTTACGTGTGATAAACCTATATATTAGTATTGGTGTAATTTTAACTGGATGCCGCATTAATAATATATAATTTATAAGATGTACGCATAGATTTTCAAAGTAATGAAACAAACAAAAGTAGATTACCAATATTTCCTTACAGTTGTAGAAGTAATGTGGAAAATTCACGCTCGTGTTCCTTAATTACGTGAAGACTCATATAAATATGAAAAAATTGCATTGATTTGTTTTTGCAGTAATGGGTGCATTTTATACGGGAAAAAATAATTCAGAACTTTCAAATAATACTTATCCACTTTTGGCGTTCCCCCGTAAATATCTGCTTTGTGTTTATAGTGACCAACATCAATAATACGAATACTCATTAACTATGAAAATACTGAATTAAAATGTTTCAATGCAGGGGATATTTTATAATGGCACTAAAGAAATTTGGTCATGATTTTTAACAATTTTTATATTCTTGCGGAACTGTAAATATCTGAACGTTTCTAGCGATACATAATGAGACACTTTAAGTGTCTTCGTGAAAATAAGCAATCGCGAGGAGTTCGCACTATTTTTTCTTGACATTTTTAAATACGAGTATACAAGCCATAAAGCGCTTACAAATTCTTAATTCACTGACACATTTTTATTGGTTACAGTGTTAGATAAAAATTCGTTTATAGCTTCGTGGGGTGTTTCGAGAGAACAACGAAATGTGGGGAAATGTCATTACTTTCCTTCGTATAAGTTTATCACTACCCCGAGTTTAATGTTTATATACTGTATAAATTTTCTAAATGACGCTAGATTTAATATTTGTCAAAAGTTGTTCAATTAAACGCTTTTAGTTTGACAAATGTTTGTTTTGTCAGATTCCAAATATGGAATTTTACTTTTTTTTTTTTTTTTTTTTGTGGCTTGTGAAGCAAAGAAACATGTATAAAAAACTTACAAGAAAGCTAAATTGGGCCGAAATTAGTTCCAAAGTTTTAATTTTATGAATTCTCACGATACTTTAAAATTTTTAATGCAGGTCTCGTATCGAAAGCCTGTAGAATGTAATTAAGTTAAAAAATGATAATAAATTATTAAAATTTTTGTTTTCTTTTTTTTGTTCGCATATCGACCTGTAACTAGTTTAGGAGGCCTAACTTTCGATTAATATATATTTTTTTGTGAAATTTTTGTGTTTTGTTACTAATGTGATATTAAAACACTAAAATTGAAAATTATGTATGTTATTGTGTGAAAAACTGCCAATTAGATATCAAGATAAGTTTCAATGAATGACGTTACATAATTTCAACTATAACACTACAGTAAGTATACAATATAAGGTTGATTGGCTGTTATCGCTTTCAAGGAAATATGAGGACACCGATATGTACACACAGCATTTACACGCCTACTTCCTTGCAGTAAAATGGCAGTTCGATAGTAATTTATCTACAAAGCGCGAAGGCCAACGTTGAGTCGGTAGTTGAGTTCAGCTATTGGAGTGGGAGAGGACGTAGCTACCGCAGAGGAATACATGCCATTGCAAGTACCAGTGAAGTTTTTGATTTACATATATTAGCGCCTTCTTTAAGCAAACTCTCTTACGATGCCTTTTAAAACATTAGTTTCTGGAACTTGGCTTCATTTCACTAGCTTTGTGCTATCTCAAAACGTCTTGATAAAGAGCCTAGTCAACAGAGTTATTTGTAAATACTCTATACGTCAATCGAATTGTCGGCTGACGACGACATACCGTACACTGTTAAGTGAGTTGAATCGTATGAAAAATGTTTGCGCTATTTTGGAGAGCTGAAATTGTGAAGGCTGTAAGCGACTCGTCTCTTCCAAATATGTCTGTGTGAGGAAAGGTGGTGATGTTAACCATTACATACGTAGACTTATAGAATGTATTTTGGCATTTTTTACCTCAAAGAGCTTTTCACTCGTTCGGTGCATTTAGAGAAATATTTATTTGCAGATAACAAATAAATTTACTTGAGTAATTGTTTGTGATGGACAATATTTTGTTCACAAAACTGTCTGCACTTGCTACAAACATCTGTATTCATTTCTTTAAAACAAATGATGCGTTCAAAATTTTCCCATACGCCTGTTTGGTTGTTCCGAAAACATTTTACAAGTACGTCCAACTAATTATTTTGGCTAACGTAAACAATATAAACATCATGGCAGAGTCACATTAATGTAAGTGAGTGATTAAACATATGATTAGCTGGAACAATTTCATATAAGGTTTATTATTACCGTATTTGAGGCGGAAATATAATTAGCTTGGCCCAGTAACCAGTATTTATTTGGCTGACTGGAGATTAACGGGATAATTTGCTTCGGATCGAAGAGAGAACTTGAGAGATGAGATTACTCGTGATTTTTGTGACCATTAAATGGTTGTTCAGTTGTTACTGTGTTTAGTTATGCTTAAGGTTCAACTTCACCTATTATAAACAAATTCTTGTCATAATTTCAATAAAAGAAAAATTAGTACAATTGTTTGATTATGGAAAAATGTATACTTCAAATTTTCTAAATATTTTGGTATCTTATTTTTACTGATTGTCATTTGCTTGTTGCACAAAGGCAGAGATGTATTAATTAATTATATACATAAATGTGTGTGCGTGTGTGTTCCTGGCCGTTTACAAGTAGCAAATAACACACACGGAAAATTAAACGTAGAAAAAGTTAACAACTTGTTAAATGAAATTTTTTTATGTTCACAAATTGTCAATAATAATTACTCTGAAACCGTGTTATGATACGAAAATAACTAATTTCTTAAAATAGGTGAAATCGAGACTTAACAGCGGTATAAACCAAGCACAATGAAATAATTTCAACCGATAGCAAAAAAAATTAAAATATAAAATTAGAAAATGTAAATGTGGGTAATTATTATGCATTCGAAACCAGTGTAATGTAATATACAGTACGTTGCACGAGTCTATTCATTTTATGAGGCACCGAGTATAGTGTGCTCGCTGCAGGAAAGTGGTGTTAAAACTGACGCGTCGTGTCAGCGTTCTAAGAGCGCAGTGGCTTGCACGCGCGATAGCGGAAGGTCTGCTTCCTATACTTTAACAAGGTCAAAGGTCACAAAAATTGTTTTTTTTTTTTTTGCGGATATCACACTTCCTATTGGTCGGACGGTAATTACTATTAACACTGTACACTGCTTCATTCGCAGTTTTGAATGCTCGGCGAATGATTTATTTATCCAAAGTTTGAGGCTTTTCGTAGGTATACTGCAGCCAAACAATGCATTTTACTGGAACTTCTTCTGTTAATTGATTATATATTATATATATATATATATATATATATATATGTAAAATTTATACATTAAATTTAAATTTAAACTCTTTAATTTCTGGCTGATGTATCCTGTCTACCTTCTCAGGTATAGAGAATATCATGGCACTTGTTTTAGCCACATATACATAGGCTACATTTAATAAAATCCGAGTAGGATAGTTATGGCTACAAATCAGTCAAGGCAGTGATTAACATGCAGATTCTGGCATTGTGTAGTATTTAGTCTTGAAGTTAGGAGATTGGAAATGAAGTTGAGAGATCTTTTGCATAATTTCGCAATACTCTACGTACAATTTAATTACAACTTAAAAAATTTAAATACATTTTGAAATCGAATAATAAATACAGATGTTTTATTTTACATACCCAAGTCTATAAAACTAATATAGTTACCAGAAAAAATGCAGGTGGCAACATCAGTATTAGTAGACATATAAGTAGGTGGCTTCATTTTTCCAGTGTTTTTGTAGTAACAATTTTTAATAAATGTTAAAACATTATAATGTTATATTGTATTTCTTAATTTAATCATGTATCGTAACAAGTCAGATATAAATTGTTATAGTTAAAAACTTCACTATGAAGCAAATATTGTTTGAAATCAAATTTTGTTCGATACTGTATTCGTATAATTATATAAATCGGTAATATTTTGGGATAAATAAAAATGTGTTTGTTATTGAAGCTATTAGTTGAAGCTATTAGTAGCAAATGTTTATGCGTCTCAAGAACGAATAATATACATCACACATAAGTAACATGGGGATTATTATGTCATCTATCAAATCCTAAAGATACTACCTCGTCATGGACATTAGAAGTCGATAAAAAGGGAATAAACCGTGATTATTTTCATGAAATAAATTAATGGCCGCGGTATGTGCTGTGGTATTCCCATATCCACACACTCAGATTTCCATCTTAAATATTTTCTACGATATTTGTAATAAACTAGTGCTCCTGGTTCAACTTGTGTACCGCCCTTAGCATTATTTTTAGACCATAGGCCGTATATACTTGTTTTTACATTTTTTTCGTGATAAACTTGCAGCAGAAGTTTGTTGGCAGAATTCAGATTCATTCTGTATATGACACTATGACTGAAAGGGGTTACTTAACGCTTATGCTGAGACATTTGTAGCTGTGCACAATTATCCTATAATGTAAATGCTGCACCAAATTCATACTAACGACTGTGGGGCTATATTAAATTGATTGAACTCTTTATGTCGTATAGATCTCGTATAAATAGTCACACAGAGTAAACTCCGCCTAGCCCACAAATCTAATTACAGCGGCAACACACGATAGACGAATCACTAAAGCTTATTGATAGCTGGCGAATTTTAATCATACTTAATTAATAGCCGCTTGCCACGCGGATAGGACATTAAGGCCACGATCCTTCATTTCTACATCTTAAATCTTTTGTTCCCAAACGAGAGCCAATATTGTAAAACCCTCTTACAGTTTTGTTATAAATCGTTTTTGTTATGTAGTCCAATTTTTCCAACACAAAAAGTGTATACTTTTATCCAATAAATTAATTAACGAAAATGTTGTTTAATTAATAATTAATTAAAATTATACAGGTTATTGTGTTAAAAAAGTAAGACTACATAATAAAAACTATTTGAAACAAAATTGTAAGAGGATTTTACAATATCGGCTCCCATTTGGGTACAAAAAATTAATTCTCGCAAAAGCTCCGTTCCTTCTGCTGAAGAAGATTTATCGAGACATTTTCTGCAAGCAGTACTGTTCATTCTAAACAGCACCTAAGCAACTCAATAGCTTCATGGGTAATCCCGAGCACGTCGCGCTAGGTGTCATGAATGGAAGGCGGATGAATGGACGTCGGCGAAGAAGGTAGTCGATCCGCTTTTGAAACCTGGCCGAGGACTCGAGAGACAGCGCTCGCTGTTTCGAGCCGCCACGTTACGACCACCGTCTGCATGGCATCACATAAATTCGTGGCTGCTAACGCTTCAGCAGCCATTGCAGCACACGCAACGGCAATACGGCCTTCTGCGCATTCCGCTGTAATACTAGGAATCTGCTTATAACACAAAACGGTATGCACCTCAGCAGCGAAGAGAATCTTATACGTTTAGATATGAAGATCGCGTTGGAAATCGTTGAACAGAACTGCCTTTCCCCACATATCTTTGGTCGTAACCGATGTTTTCAGTTACCCAGAAATACGTGATACGGCGATTTGCAGATTTACATCCCCATGATTTGTAATTGTTGCTTCATCGGTAAACAGTGACATCCTCGTAAACTCGCTGCAGATCCCACTGGCAGGAATTCCACACAGTGCTGGAGGTCATTTTCATTCATTTCTCGGTGGGGTGAGACTGTATTTTCAATTGGCGAGTGGGCCTACTGCACAGTTGCAACAACAACTACCTTTCTTGTTTCGTCACGCTCCTGTTTGCACCCTCTTTCATAGGAAGCGACGGCCAGCTATGCCAAGTTTCTGACAACATTAGTGAAGGTGGGCAGAGTTGGTTGGTATCTATCAGGAAAACGTTCTGCATGCGATAGTTCTGCTCTTGTGGCTTTTTGGCGGAATTTCTCATAACTAAATATCGTGTCGAACATTTGTTTCACTTCCCACAACCGTTTCAAGCGTCAGTGTACGGAGTAAGTAATGATGCCATGTTCTATTTAATCATAGTAACTATGTTTTATACAAATGAAAGTTAGTTTAACCTATATATATTAACAGACCAAGCTTTTCAAGACATGTTCTATTGTACGGTTTCTCTGAACAATATCCTATCACTCTCATGTCCCATGTGGTGCGTATTGTATCGAATTCTACTTTCACGTTGAAACGTGTAAGAGGGGCAGGAGGGGTGCGTCAGCCTCCTGTATTGTCTCTCATTGCACCTTTACCGAACCTGGGCGATGAACCAGACGCCGCTGCGAGCCGGCGTTTCTCCTGGGTAAGTTCGTTGAGCTGAGTTAAGTTGAGAGATTGGGCAGCTCTTAATAACGAGGTCTTGAGAGCCGACGTGGGTAAATCAGGTGAGAATGAAGCAGCATCGGAATGCATGGGTGCAGGGAAACGAGAGATCCCCAAGAAAACCCGCCGAACAGCGGCATCGTCCGGCACGATTCCCACTTGCGAAAATCGGGAGTGACCCGGCCGGGGATTTAACCCGGATTGCCTTGTGGGAGGCGAACAGTCTAACCACTTCACTACCGATGCCCATAAGTCTGTTGGCCTCGGTCGTTGCGGGAGGGGCGGAGTGGCAATCAGTGCAAACGATAGCTTTCTTCGCTATAGCTGCGTGTACTACGTCAGCGTACATGCGAGGAGCAGATTAAGATCTGCAACTGTCGTATTAGTATTACTTCCCAATATTTTAGCCTACTTTCCGAAGAAAAGAAAGGCTTATGGGATCATTTTCCTGTCTGCCTCTGTGTGTATGTGTATCTGGTGTGCGTATGTGTGTGTCTGTGTCTGTGATTATCAGAGTACACACTACTCTTTCAATTTCTGAACGCGTGAACCGGATTTCACCAAACTTGGTACACACACACTACTTAGCAGGGATACTTGACTTTTATAATCTTCGACTTACTATCAAAATGGAGGCCACTTTAAAATCGATGTTACATGTCATATCTCGGGAACCATTCAACAGATTTAAACCAAATTGTTTACGTTGATAATTAATCGCGTAAACATTGAATTAAGAGATGCGAATTGCAGTTTATCAGCTGTTTTGTAAGCTAGTGCCACATTAAAAAAACTAAGTTATTTCTTGAAAACTACACAATTAACTCTCGCCAAATTTGGCACGTATGTAATAATATTGTAGGCCATGCAAACGTATCCAATTCAACTTACTTTCAAAATGGTAGCTATATAAAAATTTTTATTTTTACTTGGTACAAATACCATACCGATCAACCTTTCGGCAAAATTTTACATGATGTCGGTATCTATTACAAGTATCATATCTCTTTTTGTTAAAAAATACTTAAAAGTACCATATCAAGATTGTTCACACATTGTGTTTTTGAAAACTACTAAGGCAAGTTACGATGTTGTGATGAATCTGTTTTTTAACGGTAGGAATAAATGTACTCTAACATGCGTCGTGATCGCTGTGTGTGAAAGAGTATTGTTGTCTTTACGTAAGGCTGGACCAGTGCGTGTGTGTGTGTGTGTGTATGTTTGTGTGTGTGTGTGATTGCAAATAATGGACTTGCGAAATTTGTACCTTATAACTGTAAACTGGTTTTTGACGAGCTTGATTTTTTGAAAGTCTCGTCTGTTTATTAATCACAATGTAACTTTGCCCTGGGTTTTTGAAATACAATTGTGTAGCATGTTTACGTTTCTGTGATTTGAATGTATGCCACAATACCAAAAAATACGAAGTCTAGTCAGATAAATTAAAATAAATAATGATAAAAACCTAGAAATCAGAAAGTACCAATGCATATTAATATGAGCGAATTAAAAGTGTGTGCATGTTCCCGCCACTATCATTTAAGTTTGTCACTGTTACGTACAAAAAACGAGCGACACGAAATGCGTGCTTGAATTTACTGTGTCTTTTCGGTGGACTGGTTGTTCCTTCATTTTAATATTTGTTCCAACTGAGGCCATCCTTTTAAAGAAATAGCCAAACACATATAAATAATAAGAGGTTAAACACTACAGTTCTTTCCCGCAGTTGTACCAATGTTAAACACAGTCGCGGCAAAATATTAACGTGTGCTACGTGTAATGTGATATGTCTTGTATAACAAATATAGTAGATATAATATGCCGATACGAGGACAACCCCCAGTTATGGTTCAAAACCACCATAAAATAACTCTAAATTTAATGGTCCACCCACACCATTCTAGTAGTGGGAATGCCGATACGAGGACAACCCCTGTTACTGGTTAAATATCATCATAAAATAACTCTAAATTTAATGGTCCACCCACACCATTCTAGTAGTGGGAATGTCGATACGAGAACAACCCCTATTAATGGTTAAATATCACCATAAAATAAATCTAAATTTAATGGTCCACTTACACCTTAAAATACTCCCCAATTTATTCTCAGCGCCTTTTCAGTTAATGGTTAAATATCACCATAAAACAAATCTAATATAATGGTCAACAGACACCATTCTAGTAGTTATTAATTACACCTCTGTTAATGGTTAACAGGCACCATTGCGAACACACCACTTATTTGACCCGCATATGCTTGTCTTAGTCCATTAGCATTTTTTTTAATTTCCTTATAAATTTAATGGATAACAAACACCATACAACTATTTTTTAATTTATTCCCAACTAATGGTTTAAAATCATCCATATCACACGCAGCACTTATTTGAACTCTGTATGCTTACCTTCAACCATTATAATTTAAATTTATATTTTTGATTCAATGCTTGCCAAGGAACCATTAAATTTTTGACATCCTTCCAATTATCATTATGGTTACCTTCATCATACCTGTGGAATATTTTTTTGGTTTAAAGAAATGAAAATGTCATATAAAGCGATATGAGGACAGATAAAAATCAACTGATTTATAATTATACGATGACGACCCCAGCAATGAAAAAGTCTAATGCAAATGGAAATGTTTGGAAAGAATATAAGTTCAAGGGTGATGTGTTTGTGAAAGGAAGGAAGAAGAAACCTCAACAACCATTTGTCAAGTGTGAGACTTGCAAACACTATTACAAACCATCTCTAATTAAAAGCCATTTGAGAAGCAAAATACATAAGAAATCACATGATTCTATAAATGCTTGGGAAATTTTTAAGATGCCACAACATCTAATACCAAAACAAAAGTCTCCCCGAGAAAAACAATTGCAGTGTGTGGTCTGTGGCCACTATTACAAACCATCTCTAATTAAAAGCCATTTGAGAAGCAAATTACACAAGTATACACTAAGATTCGGTGTAGAAGAAATTGAAACAGCATTTGAAAATAGGCTCAAGACTTATGCTGTAAAGAATCTGAATGCGTACAAGGACCCTAGTCATTTCTTAAATGACATAAAGCAGACTGTTATAAAAAAAATTATGGAAGAATTCAAGCGAATGGACCTTAAAGTAAATTTAAAGTTCTTCACTGAGTACAAACGAGGAACTGGTGAGAATATTGAATATGTAGAACGTTCCTTTAAAACAAAGAATGAAATTATACTGAAATCAACTGACTTGGAAGAATTTTATACGAACAGCATATTGAAAATCATAGCTGAGATGGGAGCATTTGAGGCGAAGGGCTCTCAGTGGGTGCTCAATAGGATATTCAACCTAGAAGTACGAATAAACAAATACGTTCCTTTTAAGGGTAGCTCATATGCTGAACTTCCAGAAATGATACGAGCAAAACAAGCAGTTATTAATGTACAAAACATGGATGAAAAATGTTTTTTGTGGTCTATTTTGTCTGCTCTCCACCCAGTGAAAATTCATCCAGAAAGAGTGAATAAATATACAGCATACGAACACGAATTTGACGAAGCACTTAAGGGTTTGGAATTTCCTATGAAACTGGATAGCATACCAACCTTTGAGAAAAGAAGTGGATTATCGATTAATGTATACGCATATGAAGAAATAGAATATGTAGAAAAAGAATATGAAGAAATAGAATATGAAGGAAATGAACATGAAGAAAAAGAATACGAAGGAAAAGAATTTGATAAAAACGAAAAATATGACGATAAGAAGGATGTAATTCGCCTAGTTAAAAGAACTAAAAAAAAAAAGTATATAATCTGCCCATTAAAAATAACAAAAAATAAGACAGATAATCATATAAACCTACTTTACACGAAAGACGAAAAGAACGACCACTACTGCTGGATAAAGAGTCTTTCGAGGCTTGTTGGGGCACAGGTTACAAAGAATGGTCACAAAATATATGTATGTGATAGATGTCTGCAATACTTTTACTCTGAAAGCAAGCTAAATGCTCACGAACAAGACTGTCGAGATCATGATGGAGTTAGAGTTGTACTACCATATAAAGGAGAAAATGACATACTAAGATTTAAGAACATAAATCATTCTTTGAGAGTGCCTTTTGTGATATATGCTGATTTTGAATGTTTGTTGTCGAAGATAGATACTTGTGAACCAAATCCTGACGAATCCTACACGAAATTGTATCAAAAACATGAACCTATTAGCTTCAGTTACTATGTAAAATATGAACATGGAGACTATAAAGCACCTGTAACCTATGAAGGTCCTGATGCATCAGCAGTATTTGTAAAAATATTAATGGAGGAAGCAAAGGCAATCAGCAGTGTTTACAAAAATAAAAAACCAATGCTCCCCTTAACCAAGAAAGAACAAATTGATTATGATACAGCCACTCATTGCCATATATGTGAAAAGTCTTTGGATGGAGACTCTGTAAGGGACCATGACCACCTTACAGGTAAATTTAGAGGAGCCGCACACAATGATTTATCCTATAGAAATCCATGTTTTGTTCCTGTGTTTATTCACAACCTATCTGGATATGACACACATTTATTTGTAAGGGAGCTTGGCATCGATGAAAATAAAATTGACCTAATTCCCAACAATGAGGAAAAATATATTTCTTTTACGAAACATGTACGTGGCAGTGTAAATTTAAGATTTATTGACTCCTTTAAATTTATGGCATCCAGTATCGATAAGCTCTCTAGCAACCTTTCCAGAAGCCAATTCCGGGAAACTAGTAAGCATTTCTCTGCAGACCTTCTAGACTTGGTTATAAAGAAAGGTGTTTATCCATATGACTACATGGAGAGTGCTGAAAAATTTTGTGAAACATCACTGCCTCCTAAGGAGGCATTTTACAACAAACTCAATAAATGTGATATTAAAGATGAGGAATACGAATTTGCACAAAAGGTGTGGGAAAAATTCAACATAAAATCCCTAAGAGAGTATACACAGTTGTATAACAAAACAGATGTTCTTATTTTGGCCGATATTATAGAAAACTTTAGAGATGTATGTCTCAAAACATATAAGCTAGATCCTGCATGGTACTTTACAGCACCTGGATTGGCTTGGGATGCTATGCTCAAGCATACAAAAACAGAACTAGAACTACTGACGGATTACAACATGATTTTGATGATTGAAAAAGGTATTCGTGGTGGAATATCACAATGTTGCAAGAGGTATGCCAAAGCAAATAATAAATACATGAATGACTATGATGCTAAAGTTGAAGACTCTTATCTGACATACCTGGATGCTAATAACTTATATGGGTGGGCTATGAGTCAGTATTTACCTTATGGGGGATTCAAATGGAGAAATACAAATATAGATGTAAGAAAAATACGAGACAATGCCCGAAAAGGTTATATATTGGAAGTTGATTTGGAGTACCCACGTGAACTACACGACCTTCACAAAGACGTACCACTGGCTCCAGAGAATAGAATACCTGAAGGTTCGAAAATGCCTAAATTATTAACTACCCTATATGACAAAGAAAGGTATGTACTGCACTATGTAAATCTTAAGCAATATCTATCCCTTGGAATGAAGTTGAAGAAGATCCATAGAGTTCTGAAGTTTGACCAATCAGACTGGCTCAAGTCCTATATAGATCTAAACACAAATATGCGAACAAAGGCATCTAATGATTTTGAAAAGGACTTCTATAAACTAATGAACAACTCTGTATTCGGTAAAACAATGGAGAACATTAGAAACAGAGTGGATATACGGTTGTGCACAAGCTCTATGCAAGTGGATAAATTAGTGGCCAAGCCAAACTTCAAGGATAGAACTATATTTACAGATTCTCTGGTTGCAGTTCACATGCATAAAACAAAACTGTGCTTTAACAAACCTATTTATGTTGGAATGAGCATACTTGACTTGTCAAAGACCTTAATGTATGATTTTCACTATAATTTGATGAAACGAAAGTATGGGAAAAATATTGAACTGTGCTACCAAGACACAGACTCGTACATATATTGTATAAAAACATCAGACTTCTACAGTGATATGAAAGAAATGATCGATCATTTTGATACGTCCGACTATAAAAAAGACAACCCTTATGGACTACCTTTAGTTAACAAGAAGATTATTGGTAAAATGAAAGATGAATGTATTGGTAAAATATTGGAAGAATTTATTGGATTGAAGTCGAAAATGTATGCCATTAATGTGGAAGGTGATGTAAAGAAAAGAGCAAAAGGGGTAAAAAATACTGTAGTCAGGAATGAAATTAGTTTTGATGACTACAAAAATTGCTTGTTTGGCAAAGAAGTGGTGTACAAAAGTATGAATCTCATAAAAAGTAAAAAACATGAACTGTTTTCAATAGAGTTGAGAAAGAAAGCATTAAGTCCAGAGGATGACAAACGGTATATTCTTAAAGATGGAATAAATACACTGCCATGGGGGCATTACAAAATTGAAAAAGAGTGAGACTATAAAATATTTTTTCCCATATAATAAAATGACTTCCTTGATGATTATCCTCTTAATTTTAATAACCTCTAGCAGAGGCGAAAATCAAACACTTTCCACAATAAAATATTTAAATGATTTTGGATACTTAAAAGTGTCCGACAAAGATATTACAAATGTAAATTCATCAATAGTTTCAAATGCTCTCCGACTTTTCCAAGAGTACCACAACATAACAATTAGTGGCGAAATAAGTAAGGAAACACTGACACTAATCAAAACTCCTAGATGCGGGGTACCAGATGATGTATTTGGCTTTTCTACATCTATTACCAAATGGACAACGAAAGTAATAAAATGGCATTATGTGTTAGCCAATCATGACATACTACAACTAACACAAGAAGTGTTTCATATGTGGGCTAAAAATACTGACATTATGTTTAAACATGATGCTCAAAATCCGCACATTATAATATCAAACAAACGAGGTATCCACACATTTCAAAAGTCTCGACACTTATGTAATAGCAAATTTGATGGGGGAGGAGGAGTGCTGGCTCATGCTTTTTTCCCGAAATCAGATAACTCGCCTGTTGAAATTCACATTGATGCTGAAGAAGACTGGTATCTTAAAAAAGACAACAAATCCCAAGGTAAAAAAAGTCTTTTCATTGTACTATTGCATGAAATAGGGCATGCCTTAGGAATACATCATTCGAATGTCTACGAGTCTGTTATGTACCCAATTTATGTCTCAGATCGACTAGCATTACAAACTGACGATATTTTAGCAATACAGAATCTTTATGGCAAACCTAAAAGACCTGTACATTCGTTGCCACCTCCTAAACCAAACATTTTACCTCCTACAAAAGAAGTAGATTTGTGTGACATAAAAAACATTAACACATTTTTGATAGTCAACCAAGTAATGTATATTTTTTACAAAAAGTATGTTTGGACTTATGACATGGCAGATAAAATAGTTAGTAAACCAGAGCTTATCACTGACTGGCTGTTTTTCTTACCTGCTAATTTTGAAAACTTTACCTCGATTTATCAGAGACCTTCAGGAGAAATTGTAATGTTTATCGATTCAAATGTATATATATTCGAATATCCTAGTCTGCAACTCATGTCTGAATATCCAAAGATTATTTATGACTTGGGTATGCCCCAGAATTCCAAAATTGAAGCAGTTGTAAACACCTACTCTGGTCGCACTTTTGTATTTTACGATGAAATGTATTTTATGGAACTGGATGAGTGCTTATTCAGGTCTAAATCCTTCGGCTTAATTTCAAAGAAATTTCCAGGCTTACCAGTGGGGTTAGATTCTGCCTTTAGATACACCAATGGATTTTTATACTTTTTCAAGAACACGACATACTATGAATTCAACGAGTTTACGAACATGTTGAACAAAGCTGACAGATTTGATCTTTCAGTGTTCAATGTAAAGTGTCCTACATTATCATCATCATATTCAGATATTCTTAATCAGTTCAAAAAGCTAGTGCTGCAAATGGAGACTGTCTCCGTACAATAAATTTTATTTAAGTATGATTATTATTTAATGGGATCCTTCCCATAAAAAAAAAAAAAAAAAAATGGCTGGCCAGTCGTTCCAGATAATTTTTAACATCGGGACCAGAAAGGCCAGCCATATTGATTGTTGCTATTTGTTTAATTGTATTTCCACTTATAACAACATCTCCTGTTGTTCCCGATGTTAAAAATTTTTATAAATAAATTATCCATTAAATTTAAAAGATGATTATATAACAGTAAATGTTTTTAATGGGAAATTACCCATTAAAAACTAATAACCATACATGTTTGCACACTAGTTGACTTCGGTGATTCTTTCACTTTTGATATCATAAATTAGGTTTCTTTGACTTATTAGTATCACATTGCAAATAGTTGTAGCCTCGATTGGCTTATTAAAATCAACTGTAAGTTTCAGATTAGTTCTATCTTTTACAATAGAGGTTTTTCTGTAAGAACAATCAATAACATACAATGGGCTCCTAGAAATAAATGCATCAGGTTTAAAATATAGTTCATTGTTACGGTAAGACGTCTCTATCTTAGTCTTTGAATTTCTAAAATCATTGTAGGCAATGTACATCTTGTCGAAAATTTTATCTTCGATATCCAGGTTCCAATTCTCTTTAGGGAACAATTCATTCCTTCCATTCTTAATACAAATGTTTTTGACATGACAATGGTCAAAAATTGAACCATGTTTGTCTTGATCAACATCTTCTTTTCTGTTTAGCTGAAAGCCAACAATGACAAAGTCAGGCATATCGAATTGGATTGAATTGAACTGATCCTTTATATCAAACTGGAATGAGTTTGCACCAGTAGGTACAGGTTTTTCAAGACATTGCCAATAATTGAAACCTATAGGAATTTTGGGGTGTTTGTATAGTTTTGCTTTAATTTCGTCTCCATAATTAGGTTCGTATTCAACAATTGGCCACAGGATTTCCATTTTATCAATAACAATTTTACCAGCATCTGGGATAATATCAACAGTTCCATCTTCTTTCAGTTTAGGCCTTCTGTAAACAGAAACATCATCATTAGAATTTCGAATGAATGTGATCTTGTACCCACCTTTCCAGAATATTTCATTACAATCCCTCATAAACCCAAACAAATATCGTAGTGGATAGACAATTTCATTAGGCTCATCTGCCCTAAAATATTTACCTTTTTCTATCCCTGCTAGTTGCAAGTACGATGATTCCGATCCTGAGCTAAGCAGTGCATGCATCATAGTTGAAGTGATGCCAGGATTGTCATTACTTTCAATTATATTGCCATGCTTAGATATCTCTACTCTGGAGAACTGGAATGGGAAGAAATTCTCACAAAGGTCAATAGTTGAAGTTTTTTCATAACCTGCATTTGTATCTCTTTTAGTTAGCTTATACTGTTGGTATACATAGGCCTCATTCGGATGCGAAAATGCATCACCAACAGGAATATCAAACTCAATACGTTTGTTGTATTCATTCAAATTGTTTTTTGTCTGGTCGTTAGGTGGAAACGACTGACGATCATAGCTTTCAATTTTTTGTAGATTCATTTATTATATAGAAAAATAATAATTTTTTTTAAACTACTACACTTTTCTTATCAACCCAAGAATTATGACTACTGTCAAAACCTAACCATTTAACTAGCACCTTATTTCCTTTCCTTTGTAAAATTTTCTCTACTAAATAGTCTCGATCATATTTGGTCTTAAGCAGCTCTGGCTCATAAAATATACCCTTAATGGATTCACTGTTCAAGTCTTTTATTCTGTAGGTTATGGGGTGTGTGTACAATACTTCACATACCTCAAACACTTCAGTGGACCAGTTTGGTGTATACCCCTTTTCAAACAAACCTTTACTCTTACTTATGCGTACTTTATCTCCTATAGCAAACCTTGGTTTAGCCATTTTTCTTTCCCCACCATACATGTTGATTAGAATAGACCCTTCATTCTTTGCACTTACATTGGTAGGTTTCATTCCGATTGTGCTGTGAACAGTGTTATTGTATTCACTTATTAATTTAGGTAATATATCAACCCATTTATAACTTCCCTGCACAGTAAATATCTTCCACATTTTCTCCTTCAATGTTCTATTAAATCTTTCTACAACACTGGCTTTTTTTCCACTGTATGTTGAGTAGTGAGTTATGTTATTATTCACCATTAATGTCTTAAATGATTTATTGTAAAATTCTTTTCCTTCGTCTGTTTGTAAATGCATAGGTATACGACCATTCAAAATAGTTTTAAATGCTAAAGTAACATTTTCACCTGTTTTATCTTTGACTGGTATTGCCCAAACATACTTGGAAAAAACATCAATCACGGTCAGCATATATTTAAACCCCTTGTTAAGTCTGTGTATACCTTTTAAAGAGCCAGAGTCCATCTCAACCAAGTCAGCCTGCCAGAGATCGTAGATGCCAAAAGATAGAACAGCCCTCCTGGGAAAGTTTTTTCGAATTGGTTTATGAATTTCATTTGCAATATCGTTTTTTATACCCCCACCAGTGAACATAGACTTATTGGCGCCACAACATCTACAAACACATTTAATTCTTGCTTTACCATTATTTGTAAGTTCATATGAAACCTTATCACTTAGTGTATGCTTCCTACACTTGAGACAGTACACATTTAAGTTATCATTACTCATTTTTATTTTATTATAAATAAATGATTACCGAAGAACAAGCTAAAAAGAATATAGAGAGAAGAAGGCAGCTAACTGAAAAGTTTAAAGCATTCAGGAAACTACGAAAAGATGAGTATGATCGAAATAAGAAACAAGAGCAACCTTTGATAGATGCTATAGAAGACTTGGGGCAAAAAATTGAGCACATTACAAACAAGAATAAGAACCTAATCGAGGAACTTGTTCCATTTGCTGTAAAGAATTTGGACTACCCACGGACACCTACGGAAACTTCATTTGAGAGAAAGCTGTTTGGTAAAGCAGACACTGATGACGATGGCATTGAACGCTATGACGATGGCGTTGAACGCTATGACGATGGCGTTGAACGCTATGATGAGGTGTTGGGGCATTTGAAAACCGATATTGTACCGTTAACCAACTATAGAACAACATTTATTGGAGAGAAAGTGACTGAATTCTTAAATAACTGTGATGACCATGTTTTTGGGCTAAGGCCTGAAGGAAGCAGAAGGTATATTGGTGATAGCGAAGTAATATTCAACAATGACCAGTTTACTGTAAAAGGTCGAACATACATTGGAACTGATGGTTTGCTGAAATTGCTAACACGTAAGGACGTATCAGAAAGTGACTACACTGCAACCGACTATGAAAACTATAGTCATATCCTAACAGATACAAATGCAGTTTTTCAAAAGAATGATCCAAACTCAGGAACACCAAAATCAAGCAGGGGTGACAAATGGAAAAATATTGTTAAACCTATTTACGAATTGATTAAAAAGAAAAACCTCTCACCTAGAACAGGAAAAGGTATTAAGAAATATACAGGCCATCCCAAAGAATACATATGGATGGACGATGTTAGGAAGCTCATTGATCGACTTCTCATTATTTATGGCGAAGAGAATGCTGGAAATGATAACTATTACAATGAGAAGGTTGGAATAATGAATATGCTCAACAGCAAGTTCAGTGACTTTGTTGTGAATAATCCAAAAGGTATACCATACCTGATACGAATGTTGAACACAATACCTCATTCATTCTGGGAGTCAGAACATCATGGAAAAGGATTACTCAATGACTTAATAAATTCTCTGCCTTTTGAGCTGCATGCACCAGGCTACAGATTCCTGGGTCCAGGTACCAGACTAAAAGAGAGGCTTGAGAGAGGCGATAAACCTGTTAATCCATTAGATGAGGCCGCAATGGAGCATGATGTAGCTTATCATCATCATAAAGATCTAGCTGAAAGACATGTAGCTGATAAGGAACTAGAAAAGAAGGCATTCAAAAGATTGTTAAGCCCAGATGCTGATCTCAATGAGAGATTGTGGGCTGGTGTTACTGGATCTGCGATGCATATTAAACGTAAGCTTGGCTGGGGGATTAAAATAAAAATTTAAAATATGTGTTATAATAAATGAAAGTAAAAAACATTGCATTTCAAGTTTCTAACGAGGAGCTGAAGGGTTTGGATATTGATTCTTTCCTGACGAAAGACCAACTGGAACGCAAAAACAAGAAATTAAAGGAGGGCAAAGGCATGAATATCACAGTCTCAGTTCCACAACTTAAGAAAATGTCTAAGGAAATGAAAACAGGAAATGGTTTGACATCTCACAAGGGTGGATTTTTGCCTTTGATTTTTGCAGCATTGGGTGCTCTAGGGGCGTTGGCAGGGGGCGCTTCATCTATCGCTACATCAGTTATTAATGCTAAAAAGAGAAACCAGGAATTGGAAGAACAACGTAGACATAATTTAGCCATGGAAAAACAAGGTAAAGGAGTTAAAAATGTAAAAAAAAAGTAACTCCACTCAGTAACTTTGATATTGATAAACTGGTTAAAAGATTAAACATTAAAAACTTTAGAGGTGTATTTATGATTGATGAGTTACCTAACAAATCATTCGATCAGGAATGTGGAATTGTTAACCTAGATGTTTCAAAAAACTCTGGAACACACTGGGTATGCTATTGGAAGGAAGCTAACAACAAATATTATTTCTACTCATTTGGTGGGGATCCACCCCAGGAATTGATCGCATATCTCGGGGGTAATATTTTTTATAATGATGACAGAATTCAAAATTTCCATCAAGTAATTTGTGGTCATTTGTGTTTAATTGTGCTAAATCACTTTTCGCATAATTTTAAATTTCCGAAAATTATTTCACTAATAATAAACGATGGATATATGTGGAAATGCATTAATGACCTCTTGGATTGAGGATCAAATTAAAGAACACAGGGGTAATGATACAACTACTGAGAATATCAATCCTAATGATTTTGTTTCCTACCCACAGTTCAGTGACTTTATAACCACAGTGACAAGAAATAAAAGATCATTGGATAAAGCCTTTCTTACCTACTTGGAAGAAGATAATAATATAGATTTTGAAAACAAAAGGCTTAGAAACGTGGGAAAGCCTATTGCACCTAATGATGCAGTCAATTTAGAGTACTATCAGTCAAACAGAATTAACATTATTCGTTTAGTTGGAAAATACAGTTCAAAGGATAACGTATTTTACCTAGGTAGTAATCAAACAGAATACATTTTTATGAGAGATGGGCGAGTAAGTGAGATAATAATAAAGCAGGAAGAATATAAAGACATTATCAAGTTATACTATAAATTGAAAAAAAAATTGAATTGCATAAGTCATTCGATGTAATGTCTAATGATAAAATATTTTTTAAAATTCCAAAGTCTTTCAATGTACCTGAAGGCACAGTTGTTTTTATCGAAATAGTTGTGGTGTATAAATATATTTAAAAAGATCAGATACTGTTAGTTTTTAATGGAAACACTTCCATTAAAAGCAAAGGAAAATGTGATAATAATCTAAGGATTTAAAAACTGTTTAATTTTGTTACGATACTTACCATTATTCAACTTACGAGTCGTATCTATTGTAACAAAACCATATTCCTTATCCCAGCATTTTGAACAAGTCTCCCTAAATTTCTCAAACAACATATCACCACCAACAAAATCGCTATGAATATGTTTAAGATTTGTATCGTCTTGCCTGAATACGCAAAGAAAATTGGCATTGTCTCTTATAAGCTGTTTAGGCACTTTTGAGTATGTTTGAGCTAAATAGAAACAATCAATATCTTTGTGTCTACCACGAGTGAAGAAATCTCTTACTTTGTCCTGATTTTCAAGTATGACATCATCGAAAACAACAACAGAGTCATTACAGCATTCATCCACGGTAACCATTCCTTCATTTGTAGGGAAGAAGTATGATATTGGTTCAGTTATCAGTTTTGCTGCTGCCTCTGTCTCTTCCTTCAAAGTGATATATTTTGATTGGTTCAAACTTTTTGAACATACGTAGAGAGTACCAAAGTCCAACCATCCCGGGGCATATATAAAATTATCTATCATAAGTGTAGTTTTACCACAATTACTAGCACCCACTATCAAACATCTAATATTATTAGGTAATAATTCTCCATGACGTTTTTTGAATACAGTGTTTTCTGGTAACCTTATTTTAATATCCCAGTCCACTTGTTTCTTGTCTCCTTTCATTTATTTAATAATAATTTTTATAATAAATGAGTAAAGTATTCAAGCTAACAGATAACAAATCAGTGTTGAAGAAAAGGCTACATTATCCTTTAGAGATAGAGGAGCACTCAGTGGCTTTAGTTCAGTTCTACACTACATACTTAACACACAACATTACCCATGTGAAAAACAGGCTCTATTTTATAGACATGGCAGGTATGGAAAGAGCAGTTGAAATTCCAGTTGGCCAATATAGCTTAAAAGATCTTGTAAAAACTATAAAAACCATTCCCCCATTTAATGTAGTTCCAATGGGCGGGGGAGAAAAAAAATAGCATATCCCTTGAGCTGGATAACATAACAAACAGGGTGAAAGTAAAATGTGTTTTTAATCTACAGTTTGGGAAGTGGGGGTCAATTGGTGGGCTTTTGGGTTTCACAGAAAATAAAATCCTGAAAGCATATGAGTACCATTATGGTGATACAATTAAAAAATTTGTTCCCTTTGAAACAATAAATATACACTGTAATATAGCTAATGGTATGATATTAAAACATGATGAATACACCCACAGAGAAACCAGCATCATTGCTACCTTTAAACCGAGGACGACATTTGGATTTGGCGACACGATCTATTACGAACCTGCTTATCCATTATTTTTTCCAGCGCAAACAACTCAAGTAACGGAAATAATGATTGAAATTAAGGATGACAAAGGTAAGTTAATAAATTTTGATTCATCAGATAGAACAGTAGTATTAGAGATGAGACCGTAGATAACTATTTTTTATATTAAAGAAAAAGGTATTTTAGGTTGAAAGTATTCTGTATAATAACTTTAATGGTTATTTTTTAAACCATTAAAGTTTCATATAAATATATATATATATATATATATATATATATATATATATATATATATATATATATATATATATATATATATATATAAACCAGGTTCATTCTAATTGCTTGTATTTAACTCAAGACAATTCATACACTGTATCTGACAACAACAGAGAGCTCACGCTCTCTGTAGGAACCAGTTTTCCTCGTACGAACTCGGTGTCTGTGCGGTTATATGTGAACCAGCATGCATCTCGCTGGCCTTGACTGCAGAGCCTCTATCTGTGATGCAATATACGGACCATGAGACGGTCGACGTATACTCCCTCTGGCCGTGACTCATTAAACCACTCGACGGAATTCGCCAGAGTGACTCACTATATAAACAGTATGAAGCACCTCGCCTAGCGTCTTGCCAGTTTAGCTCAGTGGCAAGACGTACGGCTCTTAACGCATGGTTCGTGGGCTCAAACCCCGGGCTGAGCAGATTAATTTACAGCGTGGGTGTGAAGGCGCCCGCATCCACTCTGTATATTTATCAACCGAGCCGTTCAAAATTTGGGCTAATTCTATGGTAAAATAAATGCTCGTTCTCTTAGCAGATGCTAGGAGTAGCAGATGCAAATATATGGTACCTCTTAAAACCCAGCAAACATACTCTCTATAGTATTCAGTATTGTATCAGATGTATAGCTGGGTAATCTCGGATGGTGAAGGCGCCACACCATCTGAGAGGGGGTACAAGAAATAAAAAAAACTCTCCCATCTCACCACTTAATAATATAAAAAAAAAACATCATAGGCAGGCCGAGTGGTGAGGTGGGGGAGTTCTCCAATGGAGTTTTGTTGGTGCTAAAATAAGGCCGGTAAAATAAAAAAAATGGTCCCTGGCGAGTCATTAAGTTGGCCGTAAACCAATATCAAAAAAGGTCCCCTGGTGCGGTGTAACAGCCCGTAAACCTTTTGCAATTTTTTCTTGTAATAATAAAGATGGATAATATTTCTATAGAAGATGCAATGAAAAATTTAGAAAAAGAATTCAATGTTTCGCCTACTTTAATATGCCGAATCTGCAGGTGCGTATCTAAACTTTTAATTATACTATGTTGTAGCACCTTGTCGAAGTCAGAGCGATAATTGAGTTTTAATGGTTTTATATAATCATTAAAACTTTATAAGGATATGAAGACAGATAAAAATCAACTGATGTCGAGTTATACTACGACGTTTTACTCTTTAACAAACTGGATAGAATGCCTTTGTTTGTTACCATAATTTACCATTCCTTTATACATAAAACTAATATCTCCATGATTAACATCCCTTAATACATTATCATTGAAAATATGAACATATCTGTCTGGAAAGGTTACCTCGAAATTACCTGAAGTAACTACCACTTTGCGACCGTACGATGTTTCCTTTATCTCAGCATGGTTTATGGGATAAGACTGTCCTATTGTAAGGTCGGAAAGTTTCTTAAATTGTTTGGTGTTGTTTAATATATTTAGCAACTGATCCATGTTTTGTTTATGTATCTCTTTATATGACATTTTCATTTCTTTAAACCAAGAAAATATTCCACAGGTGCCAAAAATTTAATGGTTCCTTGGCAAGCATTGAATCAAAAATATAAATTTAAATTATAATGGTTGAAGGTAAGCATACAGAGTTCAAATAAGTGCTGCGTATGTTATGGATGATTTTAAACCATTAGTTGGGAATAAATTAAAAAATAGTTGTATGGTGTTTGTTATCCATTAAATTTATAAGGAAATTTAAAAAATGCTAATGGACTAAGACAAGCATATGTGGTTCAAATAAGTGGTGTGTGCGCAATGGTGCCAGTTAACCATTAACAGAGGTGTAATTAATAACTACTAGAATGGTGTCTGTTGACCATTATATTAGATTTGTTTTATGGTGATATTTAACCATTAACTGAAAAGGCGCTGAGAATAAATTGGGGAGTATTTTAAGGTGTAGGCGGACCATTAAATTTAGATTTATTTTATGGTGATATTTAACCATTAATAGGGGTTGTTCTCGTATCGACATTCCCACTACTAGAATGGTGTGGGTGGACCATTAAATTTAGAGTTATTTTATGGTGGTTTTGAACCATAACTGGGGGTTGTCCTCGTATCGGCATATTATATCTACTAAATATGTTCTCAATGTAAAATAATAACAGTAAGATGTACCATCAATACAGGCAGTGTTAAAGTCATAAATCTAACCTAAACATTGTTATAGGCCTACATTGTGAACATTCGTACGAAATGTCGTTTGAAATATGACAGAATTCTTTGAACAGCAGACAACAGTAAACAAAGAATTTGTCAGTTAAAACATAGAAGTTACATGACAGTGTTGTTTACATGTGGCGAAGGATATATAATCGGTAACCAAAAGTAGAACTTTAACAGGGCTTCAGAAAAGTGTGAAATAGCCATGAATGGCCTTAGGAAACCAGTATCTAAATTTCCCTCAACGTAATTATTACAGTGATCGGAATCCTGTTAAGCGTGTCACATACTGATAAGATGCAGAATTTAAGTAGTGGAAGGTCGGGTGGTACCGGAAGGTGGCTGTATCGGACAAACATTATTTACAGCTATCAACACTCAGAGCAGCACTTGTCAAGCTACTAGTAGCGCCATAAAGTAAAGCAAAAATAAATGTCAATACAAGAAGCAAGTGATTGCATTGCTGTTACCAAAAGTACTTTAGGCGATATAATAAAAGCTCTTGAAGAAGGCAGGGAGACGGAATTGAAGTCAGGTACGACCAACAGTGAAATATTTCAAAGAACATTGACAGGCATTCATGAAGTCGACTTGTGCAACCACATAAACACCCTCTACAGTCAACAAATCCCCCTCACTAAAACAGAGTTTTTAAAGTTTGCATACCTATTTGCAGAGAAGCTGAAAATGAATCACCGTTTAAACAAGACAACTATTATGGCAGGAAAAGACTTTTATTATGACATTATGAAGAGATACCAACATTTGAGTTTAAGGACAACCGAATCCACCAGTTTGCAGCGGGCAGCAGGGTTTTTTGTAAAGTTAAGTCATTTGATGGATGGAAAAATATTCTTTTAGTCTGTCACGAATTTTTAACGCCGATGAAACTGGTGTCCCTTGTGTCCACACGAATGAGCTCAAATTTCTATCAGTGAAGGTAAATAAATAGTTAGGAAATTACATCTGGAGAGCGAGAGAGAAAAATGTGGCAGTTCTTCTCTCAATAAATGCTTCAGGGGATCAGTTCATCCCACCTTTTTCCAAGAACAAGAGTGGACGACGATTTAACAAAGGATGCGCCAGCAGGAATCATTTATGATGCACAACCAAGTGGATGTTTAACAAAAGAAGGATTTTTGAAGTGGATGAACAGTCTTGTGAAAAAAGTAAATCCTTGTGAAAAATTCCGTACTGCTGATACTGGATGGATATGAATTTGTATTACAAAAAATCGCCTTCACATGCTTAGCTTGCCGCCCCATACTACACACAAATTACAGCTCCTCGACAGGGCTGTGATGAAACCCTTCAAAAATTCTTACAACGACGCATGCTCTTTATGGATGAGAAAATACACAAAATTGAAAATTGGTTTGAAAGACATCGGGTTTGGTAAATTCAGCATTTACTAGAGTGTCTCGAATGGAACTTCCCCAGTCTGCTTTCGTCTGCACAGGGAAATATCCAGTGAATCTAAATATTTCTTCTGACTCGGATATCAAAGCCTCTTTTTCAGGAAATTCGCATCTGTCTGCTGAAATATCTTCACCTTTCACCCCAGCTTGCACTTCACCCAGTATCTCGAATATAAACCAAATATCAACTTCAAAGCCAGCAGAATCAACTGAAGAGAATCCATCCTCACCAGCCCAAGTCGAAGTGTTCACCTTAATGCCTTCTGCATCCTTTACTAGTGCAACTCTCGCCACTACCAAGCAGTAGCAATGCATGCTTCGCTGCTCGAAAGAGATGAGGAGCAAAGAGTGAAATTTTGACATCCACACCTTACAATGTCCAACTGGAGGAATAAAAGAGCAGATCTGAATCCAGGCGATAAAAAAAACTCGTCAACAAAAGGAAAAAAGAAGGATAAGCTTGTAGGAAAATCAGCCAAGACGATAAAAATAAAGCACTAAGATTTAACGAAATCAATGGACAAGTTGACTGCATCATTTGTGGGTAGCACTTCGATGAAGACTGTATACAATGCAATGTTTACAAAAGGTGGGCTCACGAAAACTGTGCCAATCTTGAAAGTAGCCCTCCGTTTTATAAATGCGATCATTGTATGGCAAAATTAGCAGCAACATTGGTAAACTGATGCTCAGAAGAGGGCCTGTCCGATACCAACTTTCTCCAATAAGAATGACGAAAACGAATTGTTAACTTATATTTTATCCAGCGTCTCGCTTTTTTTAGTATTTCAAAATGTATCCCTTGTCGAATAATTAAAATAACTACTTCAAGTCACGTATAAAGATTATGCCATTATTTATTTATTTTTATTAAGTGGCATGTGTATTTTACGAGAGCAATGCAATGTGTGCAAGTGGTGGGCCCACGAAAATGTTGTTAATCTTGAAAATTACTTTTGTATTGCAATAAAGCAGCAACTCTAAGTCATGACTATTATTTTTGATTCAGAAGAGCGACTGTCCGAAACCAACCCCTACATTTAATGGCTCTCCGCTTTTAAAAATGACCAAAATTGTATTGATAATGCCAATTTTATTCTGCTACTCTTTCGGTTAGTGCTTCACATATATTCTGTATAATATCTTAATAAATGATAAAAGTTACATACTAGAGTATTGTCATTAATTTTTGCAATAACTATTATGTGATTTTTTTTACGAAATTCCTAAGGTTTCCGAACCACCCGAACTCCCCCACCAATTGCTTTAGTAATCATACAATTTATTAAATGAAAACCCCAAATTTTTTTCAATTGACAATAAGAGTGCAGGGACATTCACTGACAACATTGTGTTAGAAAACTTGTTTTTTTTTTTTTTTTTCCCCCAGGAAAATGAACGTTAAGCTCGCAGTCATTTCTCTCGCCGTCCTGTCGACAAATATACTCGGAGGGCACAGTGCAAGAATCCTTGGTATTTTCGACTTCCACAGCAAGAGCCACTTCCGAATGATTGAGGCCCTGATGAAAGCTCTCGCCGCCAGAGGTCACGATGTCGTGATCGTGAACCACTTCCCACAAAAAAAGCACGTGACGAACTATACCGACATCGACATTTCAGAGGGTCTGCCGCAAATCGTGGACAAAATTACCGTCCAGTTAGTCCAGGAATTAAATTTTTTCAAGATGATGGAATTCATGTGGGTGAAGAGACGCAAAATGTGCCGCGCATCCCTGAGTCATCCGAATGTTCGAGAGCTGATGCGGTTCGATCAGAAATTCGACCTCGTAATCACTGAAATGTTTGGTTCGGAGTGCGCCGTCGGCTTCGCTCACAAGTTCGACGCGCCGTTGGTGGGCATTATCACGTGTGAGGCTTTCCATTGGACCCACAGCATGATTGGCAACCCGAACCACCCGGCTTACATCCCGAGCTTCATGCTATCGTACACGGGCAAAATGACTCTGTGGCAACGTGTGGTCAACGTGATCTACAACTCGTTCTTCGAGGTGGGGAACTACGTGTTCAACACCGTGCCCACCAACTCGCTGCTCCTGGAGCTTTTCGGCGACAACGTGCCCACAGTCGACGAGATACTGAGGAGGACGAGCTTGGTCCTCGTCAACAGCCACTTCAGCATAAACGTTCCTAGGCCGGCGGTCCCAGCGTTCGTCGAAGTCGCCGGCCTTCATATACAATCACCAGGCAAGTTACCACAGGTAAGTACTCCGAGCTTCATCAAATATACTTGCTAAACCATCACACACTCAGAGCAATGGTGTGTGGTGAATTGTTGCAAGGTAAGCTGTGTTTTTACTCTTTACTAGGAATAATAGTTTGATAGTTTACACATCGGCCAGTTAAACGCAGTAGTTCTTTTGACGTCACATCACGTGTATAACTGATGCTTCACCGCTCCCTCGAGAATGGCCACAGTACATTCAGTTTCTCCCGGCTACACTCTGATTATTAGTTCCTACTGCGTGCACTGAGTGTGTACAGCACTATACAAGCACCAGCTTCCCTGCAACACTTCACCACACGCCACTGACTGAGAGAAAGGTTTGTTTGAGCAGACGCTATATTTATTTGTATTTGGCAAAACCAATATATACTGTTGATTGAACTAAATATTTGGTTGTCAGTCAAATTTTGTTGGTCCAAAACAGAGTTATTACCATGTTTAGTGTGTATTTCGTTTGATGAAAAAACCATTGTTATGATTTTCCAAGTTTTGTTTACTCACCAAAATATTTTGTTGGGGGTTCCAAATATTTGCGTGACCAAATACAAACAAGTTTTTATTTTCGCTGGGACAAACCTTTACTTTAAGTGCATTATTAAAAATAGTGTATGAATTGGAACATGAATGTCTAAATGTAGACTTTGTGTCAATTCGATATTTTTACAGTCGGATTATAATGATTTTCATACCGACTCTGTTCAAAGTGTTGTTGAATGTGGGTATCAATACATCATACGCTTGTAGAGCTACCATGGTCACAGACCCCATCGTGGTACTGTATGTTTGCCGTAAGGTTGTAACACATACAGCTTCTATGCTATCACCTATGAGCTTACAGGTAGTTAAATTAATCAAACAGTAGGTACTGTCAACGTGTTCGAAGATTGGTTGGTAGTTATGAAATCGTTCGTTAGACATGGCATGCTAACCCAACATTTCCATAGCATGCATTTGTAAATATGTAACTGATCTACTTTTATCTTATATATTTAGGGTGCCTTATCAGAGCACTACTTATAGGTTAGGACGGAATTAGGTGATTAGTTCCTGAAATATGATGTATAAGCATACTTTTTGGAGCTGTTAAAAAAAATAGCGGTCAAAATATGTCGTGCATTAACGAACAAAAGCAGCTACTGCAAGCATACGAAGTTGGATTGGTACTGGGCAGATATCAGTGGATGTATATGTTGGTGACTTCTCGTTATGAATGTTCGTCCACTATCATTGTGTATTTATTTTTATTAATAACGTTTTCTCTTGAAATAGCTGCGAAACCAATCAGGAGACTGTTCCTCTGTCACGGACTTTGCTACCAGAAGGCACCCCGCCCTATCTATACAAACCCTTATCACTTTCAATTGTAATAGTCAGTGTGTAGATTTTCCTCAGACTATGTGCACGCCTCAAGACAGGAAGAGATTACTGTTCCCGAAATGACACGCTTGTTCTAAAAGTAGACCTGTTGATTTCGTTTGTGTTATTTCCATCGTTGTGTCAACTGCGTATAGGTGACATCTGTTTGAGTGATTGTGTCCGTCTATGTTGCCTTCGTTGTGTCGTATGTTTAGACATGTTCTAGCCGTCGTGTTCGTCTGTGTTGTTCTCTTTGTGTCGTCAGTGTATATGTATGCAATAGACATTAAATACATATGTGTTACACGAGTTGTGTCGTCTGTGTATACGTCTGTTATAGACATTGAGTACATCTGCGTTGTTCTCGTGTCGACTGTGTATACATCCGTTATAGACATTGAGTACATCTGCGTTGTTCTCGTGTCGTCTGTGTTTACATCCGTTATAGACATTGAGTACATCTTCGTTGTTCTAGTGTCGTCTGTGTATAAATAAACCAGGGAGATATGAAGTACCTTTTAATATATGGCTTTCAAAAATACAAAATTAATTCTACCCTAAAACAAACACCGGGAAAAAAACAGTCAAGGGTTTCGTGTATTTACGAAATAATTATGAATACAAAATTATGTTGCCAACTTAGTCAAATTTTAAAAATACAAATACCCTTTTTCGGCCATATCTTCCATAGGGATTGTTGATATGGCCTTGATGGGGTGGGAGATAAGGCTTATGGCTTAACAATGTTAAACTTCTCAGATGCAATAAGGAAAGGTTTTCCGAAACGAAATTAATTTAATCTGTAACTAGTAAGAACTTTAACTTTAAATTTACTATTTTGTTTACTTGTACAGCAAAATATCACTGTTCTTAAAAAAATTACTAATATCTAAAAGAAATATATATGCTTCTTCCTTCGCCCCTGAAGTTTAAAAAGAACATTCTGGGAACCTTTAAGCCACATAAACACCAAACCTCTAAATTTATCCAAAACAGATGAAGATATTCAGAAATCGGTAAACGTTTTTGTAATTGTTTGCATGTATCGTGTTCATTTTGTTGCTTTTTTCTCCAATCTACCACACTTGTTGCAAATTAAACCATACATGGTATTTGTTTCGTGTAGCCACCTACTACATCCTGTACATTTAATCCAACCTGCTCTTGATGAAGTGTCTGCATATATCTCGAAAAATTCACAGCACTCGTCTTCATCTAAAATGTCATTATCTTCACTTGAAGCAAACTTCACCGCAGTACTGTCTTCTTCACTAGAATATGAATAGTCAAGACTTTTTTTGTAGTTTGTTTCGATGAATATTTACGTGTCTGACATTTCTTAGGCCTATCCGAGCCCTTCGTTAATTTTTTGGCATCCTTTGCAGCAGTACGTTTTTTTCGCATCCACTCTCTTCCTCTTTTTGTTTTCTATCACATCAGGATGGATAACTAGTTGCGCACATTGTTTTTCTTGCTGGTCGTTTTCCTGGAGCACGATTTGGTGTGGGAGATACTGAATTAACAATTTTGTTGGTGTCACATCTTGGCTAGGGATGCATGGAGGCGGAGAAGCAGGAAAAGTAGTGACAGTTTCCATCGGTTTTAAAGTAGAATATTTCGAAGGATATTCAGTGGATGTGGAAAGACATTTTGTAAGTTCGAAGGTAGAATGAGAGTAGGATGTAGCAACACCTGCTCGGAGAGGTTGTGGGATACCATTAACCTCCTTAGGAAGAAAGTCGCCATGGCCACTTTCAAAGGAGGCGTCACTTTCTTCAGGAAGTAAATGATCCATTGGATCAGATCCTCGTTAATATCAATAATCTGGAATGGGTGAGGGGTTTAGAGGAACTGTCCCTGTAGCCCTGAATCCTGAAACACCATTTTCTACAGCAGCAGCACGAGACAAAGCACTCTTCAGGAGAACTCCAAAGTGGTGGCGTTCAATGCTGGTATGACTTAGCATCTAGTTATTACATGTGTCTGCCCAATGGCCTGCAGTGGCTTGAAGAAGCTCCAATCGAGAGGTTGAAGGTAGTGCGTCGTGTGGCTCGGCAGACACAGAACCGAGATATCATTAACAGCTTTTTGAAGTATGGTTGGAGAGTTGATATGTGAACCATGGCCATCCAACAGAAGAAGACATTTCCCTGCCTTCTTCCGTGGAACGAAGTGGTTTTCGAGCCAGTCCATAAATATGTATTCATCTATGTATGCAGATTTCTTCCTCGTTGTTAGGACTCCTCCAGGCGGCATATTTTCTTCCCACAACGCTTTCTTGTTTACCCCTTTGAAAATGCAGTAGGGTGGTAAAAATGAACCTTCAGCATTACAGCATTCTACTACAGTAACTGTTTCACCTCTTTCCTTTGCTTTTCTTACGTGAACATCTTTACTGCCACGTACAGCGACAACATGTCCAGGCTAATTCGTTAGTGACAAACCCGATTCATCCATATTGTAGATGTTATTTGGTTTACACAACATATTGTCTTCTGTCAAGGTTCTCTGCAATAGCTCAGAATTGGCTTTGACTTCTTCCTTGTCCATTCCTTCTGCACGATTATTTGATATGCCTTGAGATTTCCTTACACATAAATCTGTGTTTCTCTTCATAAAAGACTTGTACCAATCACAGCCTGCTAAACCGGTTTCCTTGTTGAACCTCTGTGCCTTAGTCATTGAAAATGCTAAATATAGGCGGTTCTCCTAAGGTTTTTCCTAGTTGGAGCGAATCCTGCTGCCTGAAGCTTTTTAACATGGCTAGAAAGCTTCATTCAGCATCTTCCCCTAACAATGGAGGTTGACCAAGTTTCCCTTTTATGAAACGCCTGGTAGTTAATCTAGTGCGCAGCGTTATCTCCGGGATGTTATTTTCCCTCGCAGCTTTCCTTACTGGTTTATTTTATCTCGTACAGCACTAATAGCCTGATCTACGTCTTCCTGTGTCTATACTGCCCGATTGCTTTTTTCTAGGTCCATACGTCGTACATATTTTCAACCATTTGAACTGGAAAAAAAAGAGATGAAATATAATTAATTATTAAATAAAATAGTTTTTTAATAAATTCTTTTTTACGAAATTATGAGGACTATCTACTTTCCCATTTCTAAGTCAGAACAATAATATCTTAGTAGCACCCAGAGTAGTGTAACCTGCGACTTACGTAAATTCAAAACTATCTAAGTACTTACAGACACGCATACGGAAAGCGTGGGGGCGTGATCTCTATTACTAGCCCACGGCACACACGTCTGTGACTCATGTCTGCTTAGCTGTCCGTGTAATCTTGACTTCCATACAGCATATAGGTAGAAGCAGACAGCTGAGTACAGTTTCGCTTTTTATCTTGTGCGGTTCAGACAGTGTAACTTCGAAGAAAACGTGCGAATGTTCGCCGCCGTACCTACTACACAGACAAAGGCGTTACCTACTTGTCTTTTTTCATGAGAACAATTATTTTTAAGGACATTTGTTTCTCTGTAATTGTATTTATCATAAAGTCACTTTCACTAGAGTACATACAGAGTGCCAGTTGGCTTTTCATTTATTAGGTGCAGCATTCAATTAACTTATATGACATAAATACTGTGTGGTCATGTAATTTTTTTTAAATAACATTTACGCACATGGATACTTGACATTGTTAACATTTGAGCCTTTTGGGTGTTTTTACATCGTACAACAAATACAGTCACATTTTAAAGGAATTCTACTTTAAGTAGACCTAATGACATTTTTTAAAGTCGTGTTTAAGTAATCAACAAATACGACTTAACGCAACATGTATTTTACGTAACTAATATCAAGACATAACCTTCTACGTCAGAGTGTTACTATAAATAGATATACGAAAGGATACTTTTTAAAATAAATTAACTATACGCCGTATCTCCTTTCACTAAATGCGTCGTATCTCCCAAAACTATGGGAGATACGACGCAATCCATAACTGTGGTTTGAGATGGCGGAACAAGCACGAGACGGCGTGAACACAAGGTTAGCTCAATACCCTTCGAAACAACACACCACAATTTGCTTCAAACTACAGAAATATATGATCATGTAAAATCGAAGTAACGCACGACGAAACTTTCAGTTCTTCCCAATGGTGAATTGAGGAAGAAAGTAATGTGACAAATAGGAAGTACTCGAAAACACAAACGTACATTCCCGCAGACTAAGGGCGACTGTTGCTCTCGATGACTGCGCATCAGCTCTTTCCCTTCCATGGAATTATGGGGCTGCGATATATCTCCAGGATTTACCTTACATCTGTTATAGACATTGAGTACATATGTGTTTCCCTCATTATGTCGTCTGTGTATACATCTGTTATAGACATTGCGTACATCTGTGTTTTTCTCATTGTGTCGTCTGCGTATACGTCTGTTATAGACATTGAGTACATGTGTGTTGTTCTCGTTGTGTCGTCTGTGTGTACATCTCTTATACACATTGAGTACATATGTGTTGCCCTCATTATGTCGTCTGTGTATACATATGTTATAGACATTGCGTACATCTGTGTTTTTCTCATTGTGTCGTCTGTTATAGATATTGAGTACATTTGTGCTGCCTTTGTTGTGTCGTATGTGTATAAGTATGTGTAGTCGTGTTCGTGTGTGTTGTCTTCGTGGTTTCGTCAAGTTATTTTTTCTTCAGTTGTCTAGATAAGCCATCTCCATTGTTTTGTATGTTGCTTATTCATTCTGGTTTTCTTGTGCCGTGTTCTTGTATGATAACTGACAAGATTCCTTGCAGCCTCATGTGTCGAAATCAATGGTTCAGTTAATTACCCCTAAACAATGATCATTCGAAAACCTCAAGCGAAATGATAATATTCATTGTGAATAAAGGACATGAAAATGATATGCATACCTAACATCAAGGTAATAAAATAATATTTAATTAAAAGTCTTACGTGCAATGCAAAATTTGAGTAGTTAATAAAATATATATTAAAACAATGTTATAATGGATACCCAAGTGTAAAACATTCAATTTGTGCCAATTTAAATGTTACTCATCTCAGTGATATTTTGATATCAGAAAAAATTCATTGTTTGATTCAAACAGCTGAAAGTATATTCTATAATTAACGGGCATTTGCCTATGTTAGAATCCATACGAATTACATTGAAATATATGAATTATTCACATAAACATAAATAATAATTTGTAGATTATATATAAAGAAATACTCAATTCTCCTGTATAATTAAAAATGTTGTATTTGTTAATAGCATCTCCAGGAATACATGGATGAGTCGGAGCACGGAGTAGTATACTTCAGCTTGGGTTCTCAGGTTCAAGTCCAGACCTTCGCACCAGAGAAATTAAAGGCACTACTCGATGCTTTTTCTGAGCTTCCTGAACGAGTTATTTTGAAGTATACAGGCGGTGACTTACCAGGCAAGCCAGACAACGTGATGGTGGATAAATGGCTTCCACAGCTCGAAATACTTAGTAAGTACCGCAGCAGTTTTTCAAACATTTGAGCATACGAAGGAAAAATATAATTCTCACTGTCGAAATGTAAAAATTATGATTCGCAAAAATTAATGATGAAGGGATAATATTACATCTTTTTAACAACTTAAGGTTACTTGTCGGAAGAAATGACTGAAACCGAGCATAAATTGGCATTAAAAATTTAATACCCAAATATTATTTCACTTCTTAGAGTAGAAAATTTTAATTTATATTGTACTTGACCATTGATAACATGATACATTATCTTTTTAAATAACCATGAATAATGACTTAATTCAAAGTGTTCAAATTCACACCTTTTTAAAAAATTTAAGATGTTCCAGATATAGAGGAAACTTCAATAAATTTTTGTCAAACATTGTTAATTAACATAGTTAGAAATAATAATTAATATATGAATAAGTTTGTTAATTGTTTACTTTTTTATTTGAAATTTTCGGAGAAGATGCTATCTGAAAATGTATTTTAGTACGATAATTGCATTTTGGGAACTAATCAGCCTATTTAAAATCACTATTAATGAACAAGTAGCTATATGAAAGATTAATAAAACTATATGTTACTCTTTGTGGATCAGATAGGCTTACTTGTTTTCAAAATATCAGGAGATATGACTTGCTTATGAACAAATAAAATTATTCAATGACACCGTACTAACAAACACTAATGATTATATTACAATGACTGGTTTATTAGTAGTGCAATGGAAGATACATAATAATAAACTTATAACTTATTTTCAAGATGTTTTAATTACTTTGCATTCAGTGTGGTAATCTGTGACTTTGGAACCACTAAATAGATATAAATTACACTTTATAAATTGGTAAAAATAACAGCATTAAATTTAACTATCTTTCCACTTCGTTCCACCATGTGTGGAGAAAAGAGTGTATCTGTAAATAATATTAATTTATATTTATAAGAATTTTTTAATCGGATCCCACTAGATTCAGTATACATTAATTTAAACCAATTTTTTTTTTTTTTAAACCAAGTACATACATACTATTTACTAAAATGGATGGGCTTTGAACTTTCTGGGGCGAATCGTTGCAGTCGGATAATATTTAATTATTCCAACCAAAAATAATCTGAGTAAAGAGTTCCTGAAATTTGGACTCTGTACAATGTTTAACAACTTTTCTTATAAAATGGATGTGTTAAAACACTTTAAGCCCATTTGTATCCTCTCAAGATGGCTGTCGTTTTTCCGGTTTTGATACGATTTTGTATTCAAAGTCTAATTCTGATAATTTCATTTTTGACTAAGGTGCTGTCACAATTTCACTTTCGAAATTCAGAGGGCTAAACCAATTTCCTTATGGGATAGAATCTTAATTAAACAAAAGAATTAATTATAATTTCATACTTTAATTTACAATAACTAAAACCGAAAATCTTCTCAACTCAACATCTCACAAGAAATTGATATCACTTACTGTTTACAATTAATTATTTCATTTAATACAATTTATGATTACCTCAATGAAATCAGAGTAGCTAAAGAATAAAATATCAGTCCCAATAGACAATGTACCAAAAACTATTCAATTATTTTATAAATTATGTGTCCATATTTGACAGTTCCAATATTCACAATAAAATCCGTATTACGTGTCCATCCAGTTCCACCTCAGTTTAGGCCATGTCCCGCCAGTCTGCAATGTTCCAGAGTTCTCTGAGCGCCCTCGCGCACAGCTAGCTACACTCGTTGGGTTTCACACCCTCTCGTCCATTCACACCACGAACACCTCGTTTGCACTGCGCTTCGCACCTGCACTCAGCTAGATGGCCTTCATCAAAGACTGCTGGCCAATGGACCACTGCAGTATTTTTAGGGACATAGGCCATCACCGGGAAGTTTCGTTAAATCCCGAGTTGCGCCGAGTGTCCTCATGACCAAAATTTTCTTATGCCTCCTCTAACTTTTTCAGCTCCTCAGCATGGAGACGAGGAATGGGTGTGGCATCAGTCAGGTCTCGCGGCTGTCAATCATTCCCCGGTTTCCCCAGGAGGAGGGGAGGGTGGGCCGTGACGCCAGCCAGGAGGCGGGCGGCGCGACTGGCTGACGACCTGTGGGAAAGATGAGGGCCGTGAGTCAACCCTCGTACAGCGCTGGCCTGCGCATAACTGAACTTCATGTGCGAATCGATAAATCACGCACGTAACAGTGCCCCCTCAAGTATGTTGGTACCGAACACACTCGCCAACATTAGGATCTTCTTACAATGCCAGTCGATCGATGTGGATAACTTTAGGCTTCGCCGGAGAGCCCTTTCGACAAATCCAGTAGACCACATTATTGACCTGTTTCAGGATCCTGTACGGACCCTCCCAACATTTCTGTAGCTTCGGTTAGTATTCCTTCTTCCTTTGAGGGTTTGCTCAAGCTCACCAGCTGTCCTTGAAAAGTCTTCTCAGGAATTCATCGATCATATTGTGTTTTGATTTTGCTACTATTGATTTTAAGGTGGTCACCAGGGAGGCGGAGCTGTCTCCCAAATTGCATTCTTTAAGGTGTTACCCTTATGAATTCGTGACCACCGAGCGATTTGCAAGGAGAAATAAGGGCACTTAGGAGTCCCAACTTTTCTGATTGTCTGTTACGAAGATCGCTAGATACTGTTCCAGGGTACGATTTAGCCTCTCGACCATCCCATCCAACTGAGGGTGTATTGCTCTGGTACGAATTTTCTTCATTCCTGAAATCCTTGCTACCTCTTAGAAAAAAGTTTCTTCAAAATTTCGTCATTGATCAGAATAAAACTCAAGTGGCATTCCAAACCTGGAGAAAACATGCTCTACACGTGTGCATCAGTTACCGTGCCAGCCTCTTGGTTTGGCACCGGTTTAACCTCGGTCCACTTTGTAAAATAGTCTTGTGCTACCAGAAGGTAACTATTCCTTCTCTCAGTGATTGTTAGTGATCCGAGAATGTCCACTGCCATCCTCTCAAATGAGTCCCCAACATTGTATTTCTGAAGGAGACCTCGTCCTTCAAAATTCGAACCCTTCCTCGTGGCATATGTATAATACAGATGGCACCACCTCTCAACATCCTCCCGACAATGCAGACGATAGAATCTTATTCGACTTCTGTCAAGGGTCTTATTTACACCGGATTGACCACCTGCTGCTGTGTTGTGCAGTTCTCTTAGCACTTCTGGGATTCGGCAATCTGGTAGGACCAATTGTAAATGACTTTGTCTCGCATCATTAAATTCCCAGTTCCTGTAATGCATTCCATTATTTATAACAAGGGAATTCCGCTGTGCCCAGTATGCCTTGACTGTCATATCTATGCTGGATATTTCCTCCCATTTTAGTCGACACCTGGTTTTCTTCCATTCCAATATTGGGCACATGGAGGGGTCACTTAGCTGATCATTTCCTATGCCATTTTCATCCCGTGAAGGTGACCCATCGCTAGATACAAGGCCTTGAATTCTTATCCTTCTTGCATTGCCATGATACACCAATCTTTTACTCCTGGTGTTATCAATGGCGACAGAATGGTTCGCATGGCCTCCTCGACAGTGCATCTGCATTGCTGTGAAGGCATCCAGACCTGTGATGTATTTCAAAGCCATATTATTGCAAGTGCTGGATCCACCAGGCTATTTGACCTTCAGGGTTCTTGAAATTTAGCAGCCAGTATAATGAAGCATAATCAGTTCTTAGGAAGAAGTGGTCTCCCATAAAGTTAAACATGAAAATGTGCAGTTACCTTCACCACTGCCAGAAGCTCCCTGCATGTCACACAGTAATTCCTCCCGGGCTTGTGTAGCACCTTACAGAAGCATTCCAATGGCCTCTTTTCTATAGTGAATCTGAGATAACACAGTCCAGATACCAACTTCACTAGCATAGGTAGTCAGAATGAAATAACCCTCTCTTGGGAAGTCCAGTACTGTGGGAGATATAAGAATTTACTTTAGTCTATTAAAAGCAATTTCGCTCTTTGGGGTCCAATTAAATTTTCTTTTTGACTCAGTCAACTAATGCAGAGGATTGGCGATTGTGGTGAGCCCAGGCGCAAATCGGCGGTAGTAAGCACATAAGCCCAGGAAACTTCGCATTTCAGTTTTATCCTTTGGTAGAGGTCAATCTCTTATTGCTCTGGTCTTCTCAGGTTATGTTTCAATCCTGTGGGCCGACACAACATGACCCAAGAAATTAATTTTCTTTTGGAATAGGTGGCATTTCTTGTGAACTAATTTCAGTTTGGCTGCAGCCACTTTCTGAAACACAAAATCTAAGCATGCCAGGTGCTCTTCAAATGTTCTTCCTGTGACCACAATGTCGTCTAGGCCCACCTGTCGAATGTCTAAAGGCATAACTCTCTCCATCAGTCGTTCGAAGGTGGCAGGGGCATTGCATAGCCCAAAAGGCATAACATTGAATTCCCAGGTTCATTTCCCTTTGTCACAGAAGGCAGTATTTTCCTTTTCTTCTAGGGACACCTCGCACTGCCAATACATGTTCTTCATGACTAGAGTATAAAACCACTGTGAACCTGCTAGGCTATTCAGTGTGTCGTCTATCCTAGGGAATGGGTAAGAATCTTTCTTCGTCACATTATTAAGTTGGCAGTAACCAACACAAAATTTTATACAGCCATTTTATTTTTAACAAACACAGTGGGAGCAGACCATGACCTGACTTATGGCTCTATCGCATCTAAATCCCTCATCTCTGTCAGAATACCATCAACCACCTCGCATGAAGCTAGCGGTAGTCACCTTGATGGCTGCTTTATGTGCCTGGCATTCCCTGTGTCGATGTGGGGCATGCAGCACTAGTTCTGCCAAGGTCATTGGGTTCGCATGAGAAAGCACCTCTATTTCTCTGTAGCAATTATGAAACTATCCTCTCCTGTCGCCAGTTGAGGTCTTCTCTTGTTCTTGTCAGTAGTTCCCCAGACCATATCAAACAGGTCATTCAGTATGCATTGGCAGTGCAGCTTCTGGTACATTAGGAAGTACCTGTCAGACCTGCTTGCAAACCCCCATTGTGACCCCCTCCTCAAGGTGGATAGCACGGTCAGATAAATTAATCATCCTAACAGGCAATCTGCTCGATTTTGAAGAAATCAAAGTCCTTGATACAATGACACCATCTGGTAAAATGCCACATTTCTGGGCTGGTTCGATTAGGCCCAACCACCTGCCATTTTTTCCCTGATATCTGCCTCGAATAACACCTTCACTAGAAGCAGGGAGTACATTCGACTGATACATATTACAGGGTAGCTCATTGGCGAAGATAAATCTCACAGTGTTTACACTGCCAAATCGGTATTACCTACCCGTAACACTCCCAGTCGAGTATCGATACAGTATTCCAGCTTACATAATACATCCAGACCCAAAATACATTCGTCCTATATGTCTGTTATGTATGTATCAAGCTCTATGTTAAGGTTGCTGAGCTTTAAGAGTACCCTTCTCTTACTTTGATTGGTATGGTCTCGCCCATCTCTGTAGTTTTATAGCAGTGATCCATGCTCTTGACGGATGCTCATTGGGGGAAGGTCAGAGAATGTCCAGTCTTGCCACTGTTATAGCCGCCCCTGAGTCAACGACCATTTGACAAGAAACATAATCTAGTCTTCCCTCCACCAATATGGCATACAAGTCTAGTTTCATTGCACAGACCTGCAAAAAAATTGGGGCCATCCCTCCAGCAAACATCGACCTTTACCCCTCAAGATCAGTGAATAGAAGTTTCCCAAAGACATTGCAATCTCATCTGCCCCTTAGTGCCTGCTCCCTGGTTGCTGCTGCTGCTGATGACAGTTGGCTCTCAGGTACCCCAGCTGTCCACACGATCAATATTCCAGCTGTTTGGGTGGGGGACGGCGAGTCTCCATAGCACGCACCCTGGAGGCGATGTCCTTCATGGTCGTCTGCAAGTCCTTTAGCATCCTCTTGACGCTGTCGTCCTCCTCTTCATCTAGCATCACTGCCCGCACTGGACGTCGGAACACTGACGCCTGCGATGTTGACTCCACATCCAGCGCTCGGACGAAAGGGGTGAAGCGTAGTGTAAAACTATGAATTTTAGGAAAGGGTTTAATATTTTACTTGGCTCGCGCGTGTTTGGGAAAGACCAACACCTCTAGCATTGTTATGGTCCCATATGGTACCGTCCAAATTATGTGGGGAAGCATACTCAGATGATTATAATACATTATACTAGTTTAACTCATTGTATTAAAACCCCTTAACTGTACAGCATTTACACTATGTTTTAAATTATGATTGCATTAAGTTAATTACTTTGGGGGAGAATAAAGTTAGTTAGTTATTATTAATTTAGATACAAATATATTAGTATCATTGTTTAGTTAATAAATCCACAGACTAATTAAATGTCTCTAAGGAACTGTTGAAGTATTGGAACATCTTCACCTTAATGTTACCTAACTCTGATCCTCCATTTCGCTACGGCGGTGGGAACCCCTGTAGTTGTCTCTCCATCTTGACCCGTCAGTGGGTCGCTGTGATAAGCCTGCGCTCGCTGTCCCACATCCCTTAATTATGGCGCTTGTTTCCTAAATACACTGCTTATTATTAAACCGACCGCGGCTCGTGGCCTCGTTCTGCCACTGCGCTGCTCTACTTCTCTGCGTCCATTACAGTAGCCAACCGCACAGCTTGCCACACGTCTGTATCAGCGATAGCGTTGTCGAAGAAGCCGACGGCGATGACATCTCGTGCCTCTTCAGAGCATCCTTCCAGAAACAGGTGTGACAGCTTTACGTACGACGTCCTGCCACAGCTCCTGCGTTGGTTCTCCATGTCATTGGATGCGGCTTCACAGTTGGGCATGGTGGACATGTCGCGAATTGCAGCTCCATAGCCGACATCAATGTGGAGTATTCTAGTTGATGTCGTTCTGGCAGCGAGTGCAGTATGCGCAATGCAGGTTCCCTCAGTACAGCAGCCAGGTAGTATGACCACTGCTCTTCAGTCCAGACATTCAGGGCGGCAACAATCTCGAACTGGTGCCGGTATTCGAGCCAAGGTGTCTATCCATCGTAGGGGGCGGGCTTTATTGTGACGCCACCTTTATTCACCCCTGTCTGGGGCATACCCACCCTGCAGAATTGCTGCTCCTCTCCTGCGATGGCTGCACTAGCGGCGACCTCTACCTTCTTCCCACTGCCCTCACTCATCGGCTCGGTGATGACCAATCCCGGCTTCTCCTCAGGCGAAGTATGTTTTCTTCCTTGCTGCTGCAGGAATTCCAGCCATTTCCTACTGAGAGCGCTCACTTCCTGTTCCACCTTATCCTTGACACTGTCTAACTTCTCATTAACACTGTCCTTCTTTTCCTTCATGCTGTCCATCCTCTCATTGCACTGTCCCTCACACTGTCAATTTTCTTGTCCACACATTGTAATTTCCAACTTTTATTTACAATAACTGTAAACAGAATTCTTTCGACTCAACATCTCACAACAAATTAAAAATCAGTCCCAATAGACAGTGTATAAAACCTATTCAATTATTTTATAAATTATGTGTTTATATTTGATAGTTCCATTACTTAGCTAGATAGTCTTCGTCAAAGACTGCTGGCCGCTGGACCACTGCAGTATTCATAAGGACGTAGGCCACCATCCAGAAGTTTTGCTAAATCCAGAATTGCGCAGAATTTCCTAATCCCCAGAATATTCTTGCGCCTCCTCTAAGTTTGTTGGCTCATGAACAGGTTGATGAGGAGGAGCTGGAATGTCTGCCAGGTTCCGCCATTGTCAATCATTCCCCGGCTTCCCCAGGAGGAGGGCTGTGATGCCAGCCAGGAGACGAGTGGCACGACGGGCTGACCGCCCATTGGTATTGTTAGGGGGGGGAGGGGGTCCAGCCCTCACATAGCGCCGGCCTGCGCGTAGCGGAACTTCATGCACGAGGCGAGAAATCACGCGAGTAACAGCATGCTGACAAACACAGATGTTTAAATTACTTTACATGTTACCTAATACCCAATGATTTTCAGTTTCGTAATTATAATACACAACAATAAAATATGTTAAGTATTTTTGAATGCATACGCAAATTACTTAAAATATTTTGGACTATTGGGCATGCCTTTGTGATGAAGATTTTTTTGCATACTCGTATTTAAATTATCAACGATAAACTCAAATATTACTCGAAAATATAATGTACGAAAGTATACGCAATTACTAGGTGGTGACTAACAAATACCAAAAGAGAGAGCTTATCGCTTCAATACATTATGGAACGGATGCTGTCCTTTGAAAAACTAAAATGGATGTTTCCTATTTTTATCACTTACTGTACCACGTGATAGTACATTTTTAAGACGAACGATGATCTGGTTCTAATAATGTTGGCCATAACCAAGTGCCATGAAAGAGTATCCAGAGGTTTAATTGACGTTTTAAACAGATGTGCACTGAAAAAAAAAATGGTTTTGTGATTGACCAAAAAGATGTTATTGGTGGCACAGAACAATTAATAACTAAAATAAACCTCGTGAGGAGCGGGACTCGGATCCTTGACCTCTCACACGCGATCTCAGTGTGTTACTGTTACGTCATCTCGCTCGACGTTATCGCACTCTCCGGAGAATGCAGATATCACATGTCTAATATGTGACATACACGACAAGTTCTGCAATTTAACCTCATGGAAAGTTAATTTTCTGGAATCATTTACTTACTCATAACAAAGACATTATGTAAACGATGTATTTGGAATATCCCTTTGAATTAGTTCATAACTTGATGCAAGTAAACGAACACGGACAAATATTGCTTCGTGGCTAGACAGAAGGTGGCCACTTCGAATATGCCAACCAGAGCGCACAAGCAGAATATAATGGATGTAGTTCTGCAGTCACAGCCAAATTTTACTACTGTAGATGACACAAATGCTATTGCTGCCAAACTAAATGTTCTGTGGTGGCCAGTAAATTTTTTGTTAGTAAATAATTATGTTTGTGAGCATTAAATAGCATCGTTTCTTGTCAAGCTACGTGTTATTGGACACCACAGTCTGTTTTTACAAGCAGCAAAATTTCGCCTTGGATAGCATCAACCAAACGGTTTTAGTAGCCACTAACAAACCTTTTCTTTCAGTGTCGAATGACAAAAAAATTGAATTCATTGTCAATTTGATTCAGTCCGTAAGACAAATGTGTAATCTGTAGTTTTTAGGAGCAATTTCATATTTAGAGGGTACAAAAATAACACTAACACTAAGTAATACCCGTACGGAAATAGAATATTCAAGTATGCCTAAACAATGCCTGGCGCGTTTGAGAGGTATGTGATTGCGGGAAAAGTTTAAAAATAAGCGTGAAATCATGAATATTAATCATTGACAAACAGTGGTTATTCATAGAGTAAATTTTTTTATAATAATATTTTTAACTTGTAAATTCATCTCCTATAGCTGTACTAAAATGGTGTTTTGGGAAGACAATGACTTTCAAACAGTAGACAAGACAGTGGAAACTGAAGCGAAATCAGGTTATATATAGCACTTCATTTAACAAGAAACATAATTTCCAAAAAAAAAATCCCATCAGTAGAAGACCACTGCAGATATTGGCGCAACTCAATAATTTAATTGAAATTCATGCAAATTTCTCACTTTCAAGCAACAATTATTCAATATATTCTGAAAACATGATTCGTCTCTTCAATCTTACCCCAAAATCAAGATAATTTGACCCAAATCTGCGTTCTCAATTAAGCTCACTTTTTTTAAAACATACTTTGTTCACTCTTTCATCGGTGGTCCATTTTCAGGGTGAATGAGGATAAATTTAGGTCAAAAGGGAAATATTTACTTAAAATTATATTTAAAAAAAAAATCACAAAAAAGTATGAAAATTCTTGGAATTTCATCAAAAATATGATGATTTAGCTCGAAATTTAGTCTTTAAAGAACCACACACAAAGAGTGAACACAAGTTGAAAACTAATCTTGATTGTGAGTTGAGCTTTGAAAATTTTGACAGCGAATTAGGAATTTGTATGAATTTAGCGTGAAATTGGTTGAATTTTAGTTAATTTTTAAGTTGGCCAATATCTGCGAAAGATTTTTCGCGGGATTAGAAAGTTGATCGAATTTTCATGAAAATGACTGAATTTCAGTTAAATTATTGAGTTGGGCGAAGGTCTGCTATATTTATAAAATATGTGTACATATTGAAAAACACAAATGGTTTACGAGCAAATTAATGCCGACGCCAGGGACCTTGTGGAGTTTACAGATATTTCTATCGTGCTAAGGACTCCATTTTTAATTTTTCTGGCCATATTTTGCACCAACAAAACTCCAATTTGAGAAACCTCCCACTTCTAGCTGCCGCCCTTTCATTAAATTTGTTTTCCTCTTTTTTTTAGTGAAGTGGGAGGCTTTTTACTTTTTCACTCTCTTCTCATATGAGAATTACCGAGGTTATAAAATGTACATCTGATATACTACAATGTAGTGTGGAGAGCATTTTTTGCTGAGGCTTGAAAGTACCATTTTTTTTCGTTTTGGCCAAAATTTTTTGAATGGCTTGGTGATCATTTAATAAAGGTGGGCGCCTTCACATCTCTTAAATTATTCTCTTAACCGGGGATCGAACCCTGAATCTCGAGTTACAAACAAAGCACCCAACCACTGAGCCAAAGTGGCTGGGCGAACAAGGAGCTGATAAAAATTTCATGTGGTGAGCTACAATGTTAATAATGGGAGTGTTCGATGCTTGGCGAGGAAATAATCTCATTTACTCTTGCAGCAGTGATTCTTAGTGTGTTCTCTGTGAGGAGTAAACTTTCTGCATCTTTTTGCAGTTGCACTTGTCGAGAGCAGTGCGGCCGAGATCTCAGTACAGCCTCTGATAACATATTTCCTGTTGCGGACAGAGCTCACTGTGAGCTGGACGAGGAAAACTTGCACCACTGAGGTCAAATCACGCCGCAGTTCTGTTGCGAATGAGAGTGTAGATATGCTTTATTTTTCACTACAAGAGTGCGCTGAAGTTTAGTTGTGGACGAGAGAGCAGATAAGATTTTTTTCTGTCACTACGAGGATGTGCTGCAGATCAGTAAATGAAGAAGATATGCTAATTTGTAAAACTTATTGGTAGTTGCATTTGCGCACTACACAAATATTGAATTCACAAGAGAGAGTTAAAATTAAAAAATTCTTATATGATTATGATATTTCCCACTGTCCATTTTTCTACCCAAATATAATGCTAAAAACCCATAATTTTCGTCCCAACACTTCGAACAAACCTCTTTTAAATTCTCAAAACGCATGTCTCCTCCAACAAAATCGCTATATATATATATATATATATATAGTCTCAAGTTTGTTTCATCTTGTCGAAATATACACAGAAAATATGTGTTATCTCATATTAATTGTTTGGGGACTCTGAAATATGTCTGCACAAGATAAAAACATATATATTTTTATCTCGACCTCTAGTACAATATTCGAGGACTACCTCTTGCTCATCCAATATTACATCATTAAATATTATGAGAGAATTATTTTCACATCGATCCAGTGAAACCATTTCACCATTGCTACTTAAAAAATATGCCTTTTTTCCATTCAATTTTTTTGGATATAACTTCAAAATCGTCTTGTAATTGAATATATTTTGGTTGATTCAAACTTTTAGAGCAAACATAGAGTTTATTAAAATTTGGCCATCCTGTATTATAAATAAAATTAATGATTAAATGTATTTTTTTCCATAGTTGCTTGATCCTACAATCAACCCACGTATATTTTCGGACACTAACTCACGATTTTTTTTTAGTAATGAAAGTTTTCTCCAAACAATAGTTCTATTCTTAACAAGAAACTTCACTATGGTATAATTCATAAAAATAAATCAATAACATTAATTAGTTTTCATGCAAAATTCTTAACTCCAAATGTGGAGAATAATACTATAACAACAACTGGAAAAATGAGTCCTGTTGTTGATAAAAAAAATACCGTAATAAATATTCCCAGATGCCAATATGATGATGTTGAATCTTTGAAGGAAGCTATAAATTCGATTGAGCCATTTTCAACAAATATAACTGAAATAACAATAGACAATGTGAAAAATAGAATTACAATTCAAACCAAGTTTGATATTAAACTTGATGAGCACTTATCTGATAATCTCGGTTTAGAAAGAAAATTAACTATTGAAAAAGACAAAGTTGTCGTGGGCACTAAATTGTCTAATTCTAATCCATATAAAACAATCAATGTTCATTGTAATTTGGCATATGGCATGTCAAAAAAATATGACGAATCTAACCACTTGGAGACTAATATTATTGCTAGTTTTCCACCAAAAACCATGTTTGGTTTTAGAGACTATGTTATTTATAAACCCCCATATCCGTTTTTTATAAAATTAATGATGAGCAATTTAATAACATTGTTATTAAATTGTGAACAATTTAATTCCTGTGAACAAAGTGTGTTTTTAAAAAAAGTGCCCTTAATTGAGAATGCAGATTTGGGTCAAATATCTTGATTTTGGGGGTGAGATTGAAGAGATGAATGATGTTTTCAGAATATATTGAAGAATTGTTGCTTGAAATATAATTTTATTAGAGACGAAAATGGAAATTTAAACTGGTTTTGATGGTTCTGACATTGATATTGTTTTGGAGATTAATAAAGTTTAAAATATAAAATTATTCTCTCAAAAATAGATATGATGACTCAATTTTATATAGCACCAAGTGTGTGTGATTCACTAACACCGAATTCATCATTGATTTTAAATATTTTTCTTAATCATCGCATCCCTCTTTAATAAAATAATGAAGATTTAACTAGTGGTGAAACACCGCTAGTGGAGAATAAAAAAATTATTTATACATTTTGATATTAATATGGCAAAGTATATAATTTTTTCTCGTATTATTCTCTTGTTATCACAAGGACTCGATGCTATTTTATTAACTTCTGCTGTATATATTTTGTGTTTCTCACTCCTTATCAAAATCATTGTTCTATATTGAATTTTCTCATCAAACACACTTTTCTTATGGTCATTAAAATTTATTCTGTTGTTGGCAACACATTTTTCACACCTTTTGCTCTTTTGTTTTGTTTATCCTCAACTCTTTATGCATACATCTTTGCTCGTTAACCAACAATTTCTTTAATTACATTGCCATTACACTTGTCTTTCATTCTGCCTAAAATTTGTTTATTTATTTGTGGCATGTCATGAATATTGTCTTTTGGATAATCACTTGTGTCAAATTTATCTAACACCGACTTCATGTCTTCGTAGAAATCTTCTGTTTATATATTATAAAAACAAGAGTCGGTATCTTGAAAACACAATTCAATTTTATCATCATATTTTGGCTTCATAATTTTATAGTGGAAATCGTAAATTAATTCTTTCGGAATATCCAAAATGGTCATGCCCACATATATTGGCTTATTACATTTTACGTTAGTTTTATTCATGTGAATAGCTGCAAGATTCTCATTAATTATAGTACCTTGAAAAATTTGGTTTGGACATTAATTTCTCACAAATTTTTTCTCTTGAAACAAGCCTTATATCTACTCTGTTTCTTATATTCTCCATTGTTTTACCAAAGACATAATTATTCATCAGTTTATAAAAGTCCTTTTCAAAATCGTTTTCCTCATCATGTGTGTTGAAATCCACGTACTTTTTCAACCAATCAGATTGATTAAATGTCAATATTCTGTGTATTTTTGTAAGCTTCAGTCCATTATTTAAGCACTGTTTCAATCTACGATATTGTAGTACATGTTTTTATTTTTTATATAAAGTTGTTAATAGTTTAGATTCATTGGTATCTAGAACTAACTTATTTTCTGGACAAAATTGAAGATCTTTGTGAAAATTATGTAGTTTTTGTGGATATTCTAAATCAACTTCTAATATATAACCAAACTCACAATCGTTTTTCAAATCTAATATTTTTTCACTCCAATACTCTAAATCATTTAATGCATAGTACACCTACTCGAAACCTCCATACGGTAAATGCTGAGACATTGCATAACCATATAAATTATCTGCATCGAGATAAGCTAACTAATTTGATTCTTGATTTGAGTTAAAATCTTCCAATTATTTGTTATTTGCTTTAACATGTCGCTTACAACTTTTTGAAATACCGCCTCGTATTCTTTTCAATCATTAAAGTCATATCATAATAATGTAATAAATATAATGATTGTTTAGTCATGTTTAACATTGTGCCCCACGATAAACCCGATGCTGTAAAATACCACACAAGGTCTAGACCATAACAATTTATACAAGTGTTTATAAAATCTTACAATATTTCTGCTAACAATAGTACATCACTTTTTAAAGATAAATCATGGTATTCACAAAGATATTTAATATTAAATTGGTTCCATATATTTTTTGCATGTTCGTATTCATCATCAGATATACAATTTTCGTTTAAATTATTGAAAAATTCACTCTTTGGAGGAAGTTGAGTTTTGTTTAATTTTTTAAAATTATCCATATAATCATAAGGGTAAACACCTCTCTTAATAACCAAATCTATTTTTTCTTCTGGAAAATGTTTTTGTATGTGTTCCATTTGTTCTTTATTTAAAATAGACGATAACTTACCTAAACTACTAGCCATAAATTGGAATGAGTCTATGAACCAGATTTTTAAATTTTCTGTTTTTGTTTTTTCCAAAGTTGTAATCTTTTCTTCGTTATTCGCAAGTAAATCTATCATTTTTTCATCATAACCCAACTCTTTAATTAATAATTGAGCATCATAACCAGCTAAGTTATGAAAAAATATTGATACAAATTTAAGTAATTTTAATTGTAAATTACAATTGTTTCATGTTGACTTAGTAATTTTTCCACTTACATGATTATGGTAATTCCGTTTTTTTACTATCCTTAGAATATTCACACTCACATATGGTGCTTTTTTTAATTTCCTATATAATATTTTTTCTTCTGTTGTTAGTGGGTGCATTGGCTCAATTTGCGAATATACTTCCCAGATCTCTTCTACCTCTCTTTTTATTGATTGTATAAACATTTTGTGTGCATCTGGACCTCGATATACAACTGCTGGTTTATACTCGCCATAAGCAGATACAATATAATAGCAAAAACCAGATGCTTCATGTAATTGATATTTCATTGTATATGATCCGTCATTAAATTTTAAATCAATGTTATTTATTTGCTCATTTGTAAGTTCATATTTTTCTTTGATTATTTCTTTGTAAAGGCCATTATCAATGTCATCTTCTGTTAAAACGGAATATTTTATGATTAAGTTAATTTTTTTTTAATTCGCTTGGATTTGGTTTGGTAGTTGATATTTTCTTCAAAATCGACTCAAAATCTTCATATATTGCGAAAGAAACTTTTGTAGTGTGTTTTATATATTTTAATTTTATTTTTCAACCTTTTGAAGCCAAGATTATCTTCACAGGTTCATTTTTTGAACAACCTTCTGTGTGTTTATTTAATTTCTCTTAAGAATAAACAAATTGAAGATGCATGTCGCAAATATAAATTTTACTTTTGTGTTTCCTTTTTTTGTGCTGAAAGCGGCTTCGATAAATCTTTTATCCAACAATAATGCGAGTTTTCACCATTTTTTAAAATAAATTAAATTTATGTGTTGTTCTTTTTTATTTTTTTATGCTTTACTGGATATACATTGAATTTATCATCAATAGAGTAAACATTTATGGAAACATCAATCTGGTTTTCTATGTTTGGAATATCGTCAATTTTTATAGGATATCCATATTTATCTAATTATTTGTCAATGTTAAGACCCACATTTTTATATTTAGATATTCTTTGTGAGTCTTTTTCAGCTGAAAACATTGCAGATTTTATTTCCCAATGAATACATTTTTCATCATTGTTCTTCACATTAATGCATGCTTTTTTTATTCTTAATCACTTCTGGTAGTTCAATATATGAAGACACATTTAATAGATTATACTTATTTATGGCTAGTTGCAACCCAATTATGCTATGTAAAGCACAATCTGAGGTGCTTATTTCAATGTTTTCTATTCGTGCAACTATTTCATTTATGTGTTTGTAAATTTTTTAATGACTCCGTCATTCAATATTGTAAATGTGTGTGATTAAATGTCGTCAAATATTAAAATTGTTTTCAATGTTATATGTTGATAACCGGCATTTGAAAGCTTTCTGAACTTCGTATGTGTTAATACTTTTTCTATTTTTGTTGTTCACATGTACACTATTTGAAAAGGGGAAAATTTCTTTTAAAACCTTCTTAGCTTTTCTATGTATTATTTTGCCATTTGGAAAAGGTAAATTTGCAAAGTTTCTTTTTCTTTGTTCATTTTTAATTATTGGCATAAGAGCTGTAATTAAATCAGCTTTTCCTAATTTATACACATTTTTTTATTTTATATCTTTTAGCTTTAGTTCTTAATTCCGAAATTGTTAAATCATTCAGATTCTCGATAGAATTTTTAAATTTACATTATCTTGCTTGAATAATATTTGCAAAAAGATCTTCTTTATGAAATTTATATAATTTTTTTTTTTTTTTATTCTCTACCTATAATTCTCAACACGCGCAGTCTATTTTCTCTCAACTCAGCCAGATTGCTCGTCTCCATATTTATATATAATTAATTTTATTATAGTAAAAATTTATGAAGGCAGCGATTGCTGAGTTTCACATAGAGTATTCATTCTGTAAATTGTGTGTTACTAGTTTTATACTTTTTTAGAGAATGGTTATATACAGATTTTCCGCATTCGCATTGCACTTTTTCTTTTTTTGACTCATAATGTCGTTTAGAATATTCGGTATAATATTATTTGCAAGTGTTAAAATGCTTAGCTATTGTGTTTTCATGAGATGAGAAATCGTCGATAGAATCACTTTGAAAAATTGCATAAGTATTAAGCAAATTAGAAATTTTGTGTTTTTCGAAATATACCTTGCAAACAGATTTTCCACATTCGCAAAGTACTACCCCCTTTTTTTTATTAAAGCGACTTCTAGAGCATTCATTGTAACGTTTTTTACAGGTGTTAATGTGGTTATATTGTGTGTGATTATGTTATGGAATACATTCACTGTTTAAAACTTCATCACATTTTTTACATTGCTTGCTTATACTACTATTCTCCATTTTTATTTATAAAGAAACAAATTTTATTATGGAAAAGGAAAATATAAAAAAACAACATTTTTATATAAACCACATTCATTAACAAATAGGGAAGATTTGTTTCCAACTAACCCCGTATTGTAGGCGGGGTTCAGATAACAAATAAAATTCGAACAAACAAAAAAAATTATATTAGAAGCTCTACTAAATTTTTTAACACTTCTATTTGCTCTAGTCACCCAGTTCTCTAACTTCATATTTATCGTCAATGCTATCTAAGAGCGATAATTGCAAGCTTAGTAAATTTGAATGAAATTTGTGAACTAAGTTTTTAAGATCTTTAGAAGCTTTATCTAATTTATGAGATGGCGGGCTTGCACCATCGCCACCTTTTAAAATGTTGGACAAACTGCAAGGAGAAAATAGGCTAAGATGTGTTTATTTATAAAGAAACAAATGTGTTAAAAAGAATAAAAATATTTAACTAATACTTTTAAAAATGCTCTCAAGAGTATTTTAGATCATGGGCAAATTTTCCATTTTTAGAATTCTTTTAAGCCTTTATACGTTATAAAAACCGGCTTCTCATTTATTAGTTCCAATGAGTTTTTATCGAGTATCTTGACATAGTGCTCTGGTAATGAGATTTTTAATTTGCCATCTAGAATAGAATTCTTTACCAAAATTAGATTCGTGAATTTCAAAATCTGTTCCCCTAAACCAATTATTATTTTCTACATCTTGTAGTTTGGTGAATTCAAGTGAATAGTTCTACGTTTTGAGCAAAGAATCCATTTTTTTTTTGTTTTGTGTTATTTAAGAAGGGAAAATTATTAAGAAAGCAGAAAAATTTGTTGCTGAAATTTTATAAAGATAACAAACAAAAATTAGGTAATGCGACAATTATATATTATTCCAGACGGTAAATATTTACTGCCTGCAAAATCCCGAGAGTAAAAATTTACTCTCTGGAAAGTTTTACCAAAAAACTTTAGAAATTTATATAATATTCAAGGGTAAAAAATGAAATTATAAATAAGAGCTATACAATTCTACGAATTTGGTCTATCTTTTACTAAATTATTATCTTCAAATTTTTTGTTTTCTTCATAAAAAGTATATATATTTATATTATTTATTTATTTATTAATACTTATTAAAACTCACCAATTTCACTTGTGCATAATTTCGCATATAAAAATGGAGTCAATTCTAGACATTAATAACAACAAGCTTATTTACTCTGGTAAACGATTTTCTGTGATTATTGACGAGTGAAATAATCCTTGGTTTAAAGCCAAAGATGTTGCAAAAATATTATACTATAAAATCCACAAAAAGCCATAAGAAATAATGTTGAACAAAGAAGATCGAACAAGGCAAGATTTATTAAAGATGTCCTGCCAGTTCACCTTTAGAGACAATTAAAAAATCTGCTGCATTTATCAACGAACCTGGCCTTTATTCTTTAATTCTGTCTTCTAAAAAGAAGAGGCAAAAGAATCATAAAAAAAATGGGTAACTCACAAAGTTTTACCTTCAATTAGAAAACATGGCGAATATAAGATTCGAAAATATGTAATGCAATTATTCAAAGGTCAAATAAAACACATTAATAAAATGAATGAGTTAAAAGACCAGCAGATAAAAGTGATAGAAAATGAACTTAATAATTTAAAAGATATACATAAAATTAAAGATGGTCATATTGAGAATTTAACACAAACCGTTGATAGACGCATAGATGGAATAAATCGCAGAAATGAGGTAATTAGAGAAATGGCCCCTCGTGCTGTACCACAAACACAAAATCAAAATTTAAATCCAACTTTTATTCTTCCAAAATTATTTGATAATGATTTTGAAATTGATTATTATGTTATTAGAACTCAAAGAATAATGTTCAAAGGCAATTGTACATGATTCAAGATAGACACCAAAATTGTGAAGAATTATTGAGTTTTGAAATTTATTCCAAATTCTATAAATTTATACCAAAGAATAAAGGAAACCATGAAAGGCAACATTGAGTGTATTCGCAACTATTTTGACATTGATAGAAAAACTATACTCCACAACAATTAATTATTGATATAAATAATCTTACTCGAACTGAGAAAGAAACTAAATTTTTTTAGAAACTCTGAACCTGGCCACGGTGGATGGGTTTGTTGGCAATGAGAAATCTCCTATATTTATCAATGATTTTTGCTAAATATTTCTGCCCCTACACTCGTAGGGCCTGGATTTGGGCTATATTTCATAAAATTATTTTCTTCAATTTTTTGTTTTATTTATTAAAAAGAATATATATATATATATACTTTTTATTAAATATATATACACACATACACATACATACATATTTCCCTGCATACAAATTGACCGAATGACTAGAAAAACAAACCAGAGAACCTACAACTAGAAGATAATAATAATTATTCAAATAATACAATGTTTGACAATAGAAAAATAAATGTCGTATTTGATAATAATAATAAACCATGGTTTAAAGCTAAATATATTTGCGACATTTTTGAATATACCAACTCCAGAAAAGCTATTAGAAACCATGTTTGTGCACACCATAAAAATGCTTATGAAACATAAAAACAAAATAGAGGCAAAAGTATATAGAGACACAGCTAAATTGCAAATTTATAAGGTTTAATCCTAATGAAATAAATTTTGATATAGCCGATGTGGTTAATTCTGTTTTGTGCATTTAATAAAAAATATTTCTATTTACACTACATCTGTTTTATTAATCTAAGAGTTGTGTGAATTATCACAACCCAGCCACTTTTCATAATTTTTATTGCCTTTAGTTTTTAAATCTTTTTCGACCAAATATTCACCCGGAGAGTTAGTTTTCATAATTTTGTATTCATAAAAATAACCCATTATTTCTGCTCCTTTTGTATATTTTAATTTGTAAGTTGGTATATCATAATTTAAAGCTTTACAAATATTAACAATTCTGTTGACCAATTAGCAGTATAACCTTTATCAAGAAAATTTTGAGTTTGCTCATGCGAACACAATATCCAACTTTATATTTTTGTTTAGTAAACACAAAATTCGTTTGAAATAAATTTTTTCATTTTTTTTATTGTCCTCAATCGGCTTCATACCAATAGAGTTGTGCTTTGTTTTGTAGTCTTTCACTAATTCATCCAATATATTTGTCCATTTATAATTGCCATTCAAATCAAATCAAAGTATCCATTTCTAAAATATCAATTTGCCACAAATCATCAATGCCATACGAAATAACTTTTCTTCTTGGAAATTTTTTTCGCACAGGTTCAAGAATGTTGATTTTTTAGAATTGCGCAACAGGCATATAATTTTCGGGACTAATCGCCCATTTATTGTATTTTCATTTTTTATATTTTTATTTTTAGTGACTTTCTTGCACTTCAAACACCATGTGTTCTCCATTTAATAATTATATATATATATAGTTAATCTTTGTATTTTACGAATATTCCTATTGTGGTCAACATTCCATCAGCAAAATTATTACATAGTTTATATATTTTTATTTTAAAAATTAAAAACTCACCTCTGGTAACATCAAATGGTTTACTATAATATATTTTTGTACTTCCCTTAATAACAGTTAGATTATCATCAGATAAATTATCAGATATTATTTTATAAGCTATACGATCAATCAAAAAAGAAAAAAATTTACATCAACGTACATGCGACAAACATTATTATTTTTATTTCACTTTCCGCATAAATAAAATATATGAGATTTTTCTTCCTTAAATTTTTCAGTTGATTGGCTTAAGTTTTGTAATTTGACATCTAATTCTTTATCAACAGCTTCTTGGTTTTTTTCAGCCTTTGTGTTAACAAGTGTGGTGTAGTAACTCACAACTGATTGATTTACATTTTGCAATTCTTTATCGAAATATCTTTTCTTGGCAGCATCTTTCCCATCAATAGGATCAGCCATATTATTAATTCTGCGATTTTGAATACAAACATAGTCTGTTGTGTAAACAAAAACTTTACATTGTTTGATGTTGTAAACCAGAAACAATGGTATTATAGTTTCAGTCTACATATGTTTTAAAATCAGAAACACTAGTGTTGTATTTTGATTCGACATCATTTTTAATGCATAATCAGCAACAATATTTTATATTTTGAATCTACATCATTTTTAATGCATAATCAGCAACAATAGTTTTATTTTTTGAATCTACATAGTTTTTTAATTCATAGTCAGAAATAAAATTTTATATTTTGAATCTACATATTTTTTTAGTGTCTGTTTTGCATTACTTATTCATTTTATATATTCGGTAATAGTATTATTGAATTGTAAATTGATATCTTCCTGTAAACCATAATCAGCAATTTTTTTATTTAGAAATATTTTATTAACTACATATTTTCCATCAATGAGGCCAGCTATATTAACAATTATTCGTCCAAAAAATTAGACATATGATTTTGTAAAATCAAGACAAGTGCTCAATTCGCTTTGTAAAGAAGAAACACTCGGATTGCATTATCGGTGAATTCACCTTCAAGATCCGATTGTGTTTCTTTGTTAACAAATTAGAAAGTCCTTTTGTTAATGTATATTCTTTGCCTTTAACAGATACTCTACCATTATTTATCTTTACTTCTGTATATCCAATTTCAAATTTATACACATCACCTCGTAACTAAATTTATCATTAATAACATTAATATTTTTAGAAATATATTTTCCGAGATTTATAGTAGAAACATCTGCTATAGCTGGTAAATTTTTTATAAGTACAATGCCCATTTACTCTTCTGCATTAGGAAATATTGGGAATAATTCGCTTTCAAAAGAATTTTCTTGTGGGGTTGGCGGATAATCTAAATTTTTGCAGCAACCGGTACTAGTGTTGTTATTAAATTTTTGTTTTCTTCATTGTTCTACTTTTTTTGCCAATATTTTGTAATTCACGAACTAATGTTAGATGTTTTTTCTTGTTTTTTTTTCCCACATTCTACCTCAAGGTTCTTTTTATAATTTGTATACTTCTTGATGAGCAATTTCACTCGAGCAACACCCTGCGAATTTTTCATTTACATAATTTTTTTTTTTTACTTATAAATGAGTTATAAAAGCATTGAGAGTTTTGAGAGACAAACTTTCCCCCCAACTGATCAAACTATGGGGAATTTAAATGATTTCAATAATAGAATCGAGTTTGATATTCCCATAGGAGATGGCTTTTCTCTTCTAAACGATGCATATGCTTTGGAAGAATATCGCCTACAAAAATAGATAAAACTGGTGATGAGACAAAATACGAAAAATAGGATAATATTGATGTTTGTTCTAATTTTTCATTTCTGTTCTAGATAGAAATGCCAAAACATGGACATATTATTGAGGCTGTTGATAATCCAGTAATAACTTCGACCATGATGAATATTTTGCTAAGATCACGCGAACAAAATTATTTAGAGTCTACTGGTATTGATAATAAATATCGAGTAAAGTCTGTTCGTAGTGATAGAATAAATGAAATAACCTATCCATTAAGATATCTGTTTGCCTTTATTCGCGATAATAATGAAATTTACTGAAAGGTGGTTATAAAATAACTTTTTTAGAAATTCATCTGATAACAATTGTATATTTGTTTATGAAACTAAAAAAGCAGATGGTTCGGTTAATAAAAGCTACGCTGATCCAGGTAAAATAGTTATTGAAAAAATTAGAAATGTTGTGGCGTATTGTTGAATACGAAGCTAACACATAAATTGCAATTAAAGAACAAATGTATAAAAATCATAGAATTATATTGATTTTATTATTGGCAATTTTTAGAAAAAGAAGTCCCTGCTGAGACAACTGTTTTTTAACTTTGATATAAAATATCAGTTTAATAATTTACAATTTGAAATACCTTATTTTGTAATTGCGGGTTTCCAATCTAATAGAAGAAATAGCGCTGAGCAATATGTACATGCTTCAATGTTTGGTCATTGTCATGTAAGAAATATTTTTGTTAAAAATGGTAGAAATGAAATTTTTCCAAAATAAAATTGAAATCTAGATATTGAAAATGATCTTTGTCTTAAAATGTTTTTGGCTTTTAATGATTTTAGAAATTCTAGAACAAAATTAGATACTATATACAAAAATAATGAACTTTATTATAAGCCAACTACAAACTATCATGGCAATATCAATTATTATTCATTTTGGGGACGAAGATCATTATAAGTTATTGACTGCCTATATAGAAAAACAGCAGTAGTTAAAGGTAAAACAAATATAAAAATTAGTGTAGATTTTTAAAAAGGTGTTGAGGCTGCTACAATATGTATTGTTGTTTTAATTAGCCAACGAAATTTAACTTATGGTTATTTGAAAGAAAATATCACTTAAGATATATATATTTTTTTTATTTTATTAAATGTATAATGTTAACGATTTTACAGAAACAAGAAATTGTTTCGATATTTTAATACAATTTTTTAATATTTGGTTAAGTTGTTTTATCGAGAAAAAAAATCATTTTTTAATATCTAAGTAACATTTTTTTCTATCTCTTGTGTTTATATGTATACATCTTTTTATTAATAATTAGAAGACTATTGCATATATTGGCACAACTCAATAATTAACTAAAATTGACGCAAATTTCTCACTTTCAAGCAACAATTTTTCAATATCTTCTGAAAAGATGATTCTCCTCTTCAATCTCACCCCCAAAATCAAGATAATTTGACCCAAATCTGCATTCTCAAATAAGCGCACTTTTTTTAAAAACATACTTTGTTCACTCTTTCAACGGTGGTCCATTTTCAGGGTGAATGGGGATAAATTTAGGTCAAAGAGCAAATATTTTCTTTAAATTTGAAAAAATATCAGAAGAAAAGTATTGAAATTCTTGGAATTTCATCAAAAATATGATGATTTAGCTGGAAAATTAGTCTTTAAAGAACCACACACAAAGAGTGAACACAAGTTGAAAACTAATTTTGATTGTGATTTCTGCTTTGACGGGGAAATATATTTTGTTTGAATTTAGCGTGAAATTGGTTGAATTTCAGTTAAATGATTGAGTTACGCCAAAATCTGCTATAGTCTTCTACTTCCATCTCTTTCACGCTTCAACGTTTCTGCATAATTCACGGCGACAGACCGACAACACAATCGCGCATGCTGTAGCTAAAGATGGCTAAACCAAAACATGCACAACTACGTCTAAAGAGGAGTTCAAAATGTTTGCATTTTGAGAGCATTATAATTAAAAAAAGAGTGTACACGGAAATAAACACATTGCCTGGTACTATTATATACGGTAACTATTTTAATGGCATAAATAAAGGTGTAAATGATTTCCTAGTAAATATCCCTAATGGCATCATATATGCAATATATAGCCATTCCGACTAAGATTTATGGCGTTTGTAATAGTAAACTTACGTTAAAGTTCGCATGTAAAATACATCACAGATAACTGAAAGGCTCCGACAAGTATTAACTAACGTTAAAATATAATAGCTAATAAATATTGTTACCTTTGTATTTCAGGTCATCCCAAGATGAAAGTGTTTATCAGTCATGGAGGACTATTCAGCAACCAGGAGTCAGTGTACGCAGGTGTTCCAGTGATAGCAATGCCGTTATTCGGAGACCAGTTCTTGAACGCTATGAGAATGGAGCAACTTGGCATGTCCATCACTCTCACATATAACGACCTCACGAAGCAAACGCTTTTAAAGGCGATAAGAACTATCATCGATGATAAACGGTAAGTATTATAGGCGTTTCTTGACATTTTAAGTACAGTGATCAGAAAGTAACTAACAATGCCTGGGTGGATAGTGTATTTTTCTATTATTTTATAATTGTTTCTTTTTTCTTAATTTCGTCTTTTCAAAACACATGTTATAGAAGGTCTGTTTGAATGATTCTTGCAATGGGGATTATTGAGTGCCTGATCAATTATGGACATACGCCATTACAAACACTTCTACGTAGTCTCAGAAAATCTAGGCCTACTATGTAAAATAAAATAACTTTTATTAAAAAATATAAATAGAATTAATAGTAGCTTAGGAGCCTAAGGGAGATGTTTTCGGCATATTTTCTGCTTAACAATAAATTCCGAACCTGTTTATTCTATAACTGGCTTCGGCATGAAGATGTGAAACTAAGATAATACTTTATGTACTTTTAATATCATATGTTAGAAAAATTATTATCTTATTGCAATAACTTAGACATCACTAACTCATTAAATTTAAGCATGTCTGTGATACAATTAACAGAACATTCTAATATAAAAGTAGAAAATTCATGAAAAATATTTCTAAATGAAAGTGAAACATGGAATGTTGCTGTTAAATGCAAATAAAATGAAAAAGAGACAAGGGGAAGGTCATAGTCGATATCTGTCAAATTATGTAATAGATCAGACATCTCAAGAAAAGAAATTATTAGTCAAGATATGGCTGTAATACTTGTTGTATAATATACACACATACTGCTATCGTGGCTAATAGCTATATAATGGGGAATCTGGTACAGTGGATTGCGGATGGGTACGAGGGAACGACAGCCATCTTATATTCCGCCATGTTGGTAGCCAGTATCCTGCAATTTTGGATGCTCTTGACCTTGACCTTTTGAGTTTACCATCTTGTTTTTTTAGTTTTCCACCTATTTTCGGGTTCCACCCTTTTTTTAGTTTACTGCCAAACCTACCCTCACTTAATTCTTTGAACACATAACCCCGTTTAACCCTTTGGTCACTTAACCATTTGAATACTTAGCCCTTCCTAACCCTTTGGACATCTAACCCTTTGAACGCTTAACCCCTTGAACCCTAAATATTTAACACTTTTTAACCATTTCGAATTTAATAATGACCATTGCAAATCCAACAATGAGTAATTAACAAGTATTGAATAATTAGAAATTATGTATTTACCAGCAAAACTATGATTAACGAGAAAATAATCCTTGGTTCGAAGCCCATTGGAGGTCATTACATTTTTATCACCTAACTACATGTAAGGAATAATTACAAATTAAATTAGTATGTTTAACGAGAGTAATTACACATTTACCGTAACTAATTAGACACTAAATATGTGTAACAAAAGCCATTGAACAAGTACACAGATTAATTACAAAAGCTAATTGCACGTCCCTTTGCCATCACCGATCGCTAGCAACTGAACTCTTCGTGTTTCCTAGCATTTCAGTTAAGTATTATTTTGTGCAAGTTATTCTTATGTCTCAGTATTTCAAAGTATAGTGTATTAAAGAATTATTTGTCTAAGTTCAAAAAAAAATTTACATAAAAAAATAGTGTTCAGTCAGTTTTTCCATCAATTTCAGTAAAGAACCATGTTAGCCCATAGTTAATTTTTGTCTTCTTATGAAATGCTAATTAAAATATAATTTAATGAAGTATGTTAGATATGCCTGGTGCTGCTTGTCTGGCGCGTCGATTGCCAACACAACATTTCAGTAAATTATTATTCATTGTTAAAAATTTCCAAAATTTGTGTAAGTTAACTTTACATTATCTCGTAACATACTTATTTAAAATATATGCTTTGATAAATTGTGTCAGACATACGTTCCTACAACTACTAACACTGAAAGCGATGCAGGGCGCGCCGAGCGAAGTACATCGCTTGTTGCGATTAATAAACACACAACCGTTATTGCATCTCGTTTGAAATTAGAATTTTAAATTATATATTAATAATAAAAATGTGCTAGAGTTTTAAATGCGTAACTACTACTTGTCTGACGTGTCGACCACTAAACTCTCCGCTGCTTCATTCCCCGACCGCCGGCTGAATAGTTTAACCGACCGCCTCGTGCCGCGCACCTGGCGTTGTTCTTAACATAGATATACCTATTGTAACGATTGGTGCGGCCTTGATCAAAAAGTAAACAAACCATTTCGCCATAACATAAACTGCAGTCAGCCCTTGGTCCGCCCCCCTCCAAATTCAGAAACCACAACAAAGTCACGTAGCACATAGTGTCAGATCATACACAAAACCTAAGGACTGAACAGTCAATAATTCCCAAAGTGATGAATACAAAAAGAAGCGGTGTAAACAAACAATTAAGCTGGGTGGTCGCTCATGCCACAAAATAGAATAATAACAATTGGTTAGAAACACTATTATAGCCTTCAAAATTAATCATAAAAGGCTCAGAGGGAAAATGTAAATATATGTTAAATAACAAGACAGAGATTTGTGGCGGTGCATTGAATAATATCTTTTGTTAACTATATTATAGTTCTTTACTGTATCATAAAGTTATAAACGCGTAGCCAAATAACCACTTGAAGTTGATAAATAAACAAGTAGTGACATAAATACTTGATAAAATTAATTTAAATTGATTTTACGTGTATTGCTAGACTACTATTGCCAGGATCATTTCTGTAACTGCCGGCAAGAAGAACTTACTAATTTGTTGCCAGCAGTTACTAGTTAAAAATAATTAAATGCGGTAGAGGTGTAATAGTTTGATAAAGCTTTAGAAACTGTTATGTATGCTATGCCGTGCAAAAAAGATTCTTTGAATATTCTTAGGATAAATGGTAGCGATAAATGAAGTAGAAATCCAAAATGGTGGGGCCTGAGCTCCGTAAGTGCCACCCAAATCTCTTCACTCACTCACCCTCACCAAGGCCTCTCCAAAAAGAAAGAGAAAACATGTCGGTGAAGGCAGTAGTGACGATAACGTGGACTGCATTGCCCGCAGGTACTCGGAGACAGCTCGGCGCACTTCGGCGGTGTTCCGCGACCGGCCCATGACGGCGCTGGACACTGCGATATTCTGGACGGAGTACGTGATACGGCACCGCGGAGCGCCGCACCTAAGGACGGCGGCCGCCGACATGCCGCTCTACCAGTACCTCCTCCTGGACGTCGTCGCGACGCTCCTCCTGTCTGCTGTCGTTGTCCTCTGGCTCGTCAACGCCCTGGTGCGCCGCCTGCTGCGAGCCGCTCTGCGCCCGGCAGCCAAGATCCTCAAGTCGGACTGAGACCGGCGCTGCTGCAAAACAGGGACTGATCTAGACTTTCCTCAGCCCGGGGCAGAAATTGTGATTTGCGCTCACCTCAATTTTTTTTTGTGTCTGTGTGAATTAAGGTGGACTCACAACCATCCTGCCCGTGGTATTGCACATAATTATTCCTTCTTCACATCGGATTCTTTTTGCCCCATGTCTGTATGGCAATGGATTGTGAGAAGTGTATGAGAATATTGGGATTATTGTAAACTTAAATCTAGAACAGTAAACTGAAGCTAAAACAGGCGTGAAGAATTAAAATTACTTGGCTTCCGCTAGCATGCAGTTTCGCAAACATGGCGGCTCACGAGCCACAAGGAAGTGCTGTTGCGAGGCGTGACAACGTGAACATCAGGGGGGGCTTTCTCGACCGCCTTCGAACGAAATGCTGACAGGGAAAAAATAAAAATAAACATGCATTTGATGAGGGGGGAGAGGGGAGGAAAGGAAAGCCATGCAGGAAGTGGGTCGCACAGTTTTTGACTTTCCATGTAGCAACTATTAACTTACTACTGTCTTAAGTTCAGCATCTTAAATCTTAAAAAATAAACCATGATTCCTGTTTTTACACATTTTTTATTGACTTATGGGAAAGCATAATAAATCCGGTGGCAACATACGTTGGCCCATTGGTTAGCTTCTGGTTGAAAGGTTGACAATATGTTGGGTTAGAAAACATACATGGATACAACGTTGACCCAATGTAGTATGCCACCCATACATTTTTTCTCGAAAATTTTTAATGAGATACTTTAGAAAAATATACATCAACACCTCAGTATGTCAAAAACTGTCACGTATTCTTACCACAGCAAGTTTTTAAAAATTTTAAAATGGTTTGCTAAATGTTGGCAACAAGTGGTATACATACTGTTGGTATTGTGTATAATATATCTATGTTGGGTCAACATTGTAAAACCAACATTTTATGGCAAAGTTAGGGAATATATATATTAATAATTAAAACAATTTTCTTTCCTGCACTTTGTGAAATACAAATTTTTTCAAGATCCTGCCAATTTTTCTTTGAAATATGTGTAGTTAGTTTTATGTTGGGACGATGGTCGAAACCAAACAGTTGACGATTGGCTTTTTTTTTTGACAACATTGTTAAACTAACATATTTCCAACAATGCTCAATAATATTTTTGGAACAAAAAAGAAATACATTATAACGTTTGCTTAAAATTTAAGTTTTTTAATACATACATGTTTTTGTTTCAAATTGAATTTGATGGTCGAGGTTGAATGAATGATGGCAACGTGTTGGTAGATATACAGTTTGTAATTGGTATTAATTTTAATGTTGTGCCAACATTGCACAACGAACACTTTAATGTCGAAGTTAGGGAATAGTTATTGTTAATGAAAACAATGCCGATTTCCTGTATTGTATGAGATATAAATGTTGCTCACGATACTGACAATTTTTCTATTAGATATGTTCAGTTGGTTTTATGCTGGAACAATGTTGGGAACCAAATGGTTGGTGTTTGGTCATTTTTCGTTAGTGGGGCCAACATTGGTAACCAACATATTTTCAATAATGCCCCATAGAAAGTTTGGGATGAGAAAAAAAACATAATTTTCCATGTTTGCTTAAACGTTTGATTTTTTAAATACATAAATTATTTGTATTTGAAATATATTTAGATGACCATAATTGGCTGGTTGTTGGCAACTATTTGGTAAACATACAGAAACTTTTTTTGGCCCCACATTGGCTTAATGTGTGGCTCTGGTGTTGGCCAACGTTGGAAAACTTAAGTCGACCCGACATCAATATGTCAGTCAGGGCAACGTTGGCCGAACATGTATTTTTTGCTTTGACTGCCAACTGAAATATGGTGCTCAACCTACTTTATTAGGCCAATGATAATTTATTATTTTCTACACGCTTTCCTAAATATCTTTCTTTCAAACATTTGCCATATCAATCAAAAAACCAAAATGCTATTTGTTGGCTTTACGTTGGTTTATTGTGTGTATATTACAAATCACCAATCTAATATTTTAGAAGCCCAACTACCAACTAACATTGGTATTACGTTGGTTATTCGTAGTATTTTGATAATTTACTAAATAATATTCTTTTCTCTTTCAGAAAGGCATTACACACAGTCATTTATCCACAATTAGTAATGTTTTGTGAAGATATGTTATTGCATACATAATGTCAACTAATAAACATGATTCTTCCAACATGCCGTATGACCATCATTTTAAGTCAACAGTAGGTAATAATTAAACTTAATGAAAACAATGCCCCTTTCCTGTATTTAATGAAGTGCAAATGTTTTTTTCACATAAATGACCATTTTTCTTTTAAATATGTTTTGTTGGCCTTATGTTGGGATGATGTTGGAGACCAACGAGTTGATAATTAGTAATTTTTTTTAGTTTATTCTCTGGTTTGGCCAATATGATGTAACTAACATATTTCCAACAATACTCAACATTATGTATGGGATCAAAAAATTATCAATAATGGTTCATGTTTGCTTGCCAGTTAAGATCTTAATACATATTATATTTGTTTCCAATAGATTCTATGGCCATTGATGACTGATTGTTGGCAGCATGTTGGTAGACATAGTTGTTAATTGGCATGAATTTTGTATGTTGGGTCAACATTTTATATTCGAACTGGAATGAGATACTTACCTATTTCTTCACTGCTGATAACTAGTTACTGTAGTATACTGGCTAATAAGTTACAGTAGTCTAGTGGTTAAGATGCCAGACTGATAATCGGAGAGTTGTGGGTTCGAATTTGATAGTTACCAATGGATTTTTCAGGATGTATTACGAAGTGGCACGTGGTGAGTGTTGATGTGTTTATTATTATTATTTTTGTTATTGGGTAAAATTTATTTTAAACAATGGTAACCAATGTTGGCAGAATGTTGTTTATTAGTTGGCATTAGGCTATGTTATGCAATAACACATCTTCCCAAAACATTGCTAACTGTGGATAAATGATTGTGTGAACACCTTTCTGAAAGAGATAATAATATTATTTAGTAAATTATTAAAGTACTATGGATTACCAACGTAATACCAACATTAGTTAGTGGTTGGGTTTCCATCATAATAGAATGGTGATCTTTAAATACACATGATAAACCAATGGAAAGCCAACAAAGAGCATTTTGGTTTTTTTTATTTATGTGGCATATGTTTTAAAGAAATATAATTTAGGAAAATGCGTATAAAATCATAAATTATCAATGGCGGAATAATGTAGGTTCACCGTCATATTTCAGTTGGCAGCCAACGTAAAAATACATGTTGGGCCAACGTTGCCCCAAGTGTCATTTTGACATTAGCCCAACTTACATTTGACAAAGTTAGCCCAATGCCAGAGCCAGACATTGGGCCAACAAAAAGTTGCTAATGGGCGAAATTGGGGTGGATGGTAGAGAAGCTGATGTATGGCAGCGAGAGGGTAGGGAGGATCCAAGCCTCCTCCATTATTATAAACTGACTTGTTGGTAAGTTTATACCTGAAAGGGGCTAAGGGTATAACTAAATAATGAATCATGATTAGGTAGAGCACAAGAGTATAAGATGGGATTTATTTAACATAAGGATTATACAATAACCATTTACTTTACTATTGATCGGAGGAGCTTAAATGGAATACCGAGATGCTAATTTTGTTAACTTTGATGTACCGCACGCCAGCACTATTACAATCTAATTGGAAAGTCCCCACCTTGTTCATGTTGCCAGAAGCTAATTCTAGGAGGTGATTAACGACAGCTGAACGAACCCATCTTCCGTGGTCTTCTCGTTCCAATGGTCCGACGACAAAAGATGTCACGTCCAGTTTTACGTTGGCCTATGTCGGGCACATTTTAAAATATTTTTGGCCTCGTTTACTGGCCGGGTGGAAGGGTTTTCTGCAATTGTCTTTCGCAACGTGATATGGCAATCACGCTCGTGCCCTGGTTCAATGTTTGAAGGTGTAATCAGGCAGACCGTCCGCCTTAGGTCTGATCACTTCATAACAACGTGCTTAGTTACATATTTTAATTTTTCTTGATTATTCTTGATTATTCACATGGACCTGTTTATAAAGTAGTGTTTCATCGCCACGACTTACTATTCTTATTCCCTCGAGTGCAATTTTGGTATGAAATAACCGCTAATAAATGACACACACAATAATATTGCCCAGTGTGCCGTTTTAAAAAACGTTAGCTACGAATTTATTATTGTGTCACTGCTGTAAACTATTTTGAAACATAATTTTCAGTTTTTAAGTCTCTAATATGATCGCGAGTAATATTATTAAGTGTCTGATTGCCTTTATTAATTTAATTATTGCAGTAGGTAGTACCTTTGTGCTCAGTTTGATTTAACTATGACTTATTTAATTAATAATGGATGTATAAATGCCAGTTTTCGTTTTAGTAAATGTGTTTTATATATTTTAACATTTTGTTTATCTGGCTACTTAAACTATTTAATTTAACAATTACAGGCTATTTAATAATCGTGTATTAATATTCTATAATTTGAATATTCTTTTCGTAAAATTCATTTTGATTCAGTTCAGGATTTATGCGGTTCAAAGCTACATCTTTAATCTTGTAGGATGGCTACGGACCACATTTCTCGCATTTTTTTATATTTTTCACCGGATGTACATTGTGACATTTGCAAATTATTTCGTCTCGCCATCCGTAATTACCCCTTCCGCTCTCTTTTCTGCCGTAGCTGTATTTGCAATATTCTTGGCGGCATCACGCTGGAAGAACGCGAGCCTAAATAAAAAATGGTGGATTTTCGCCCATCCTAGCTGATCTGTCAGATGCTTTCATCTCTTCTGGCCCACCCATGCCATCTAGCGGCGACTTTAGTAACATTCTTCTCCAGTGATCTGTGCTCCACCGAACGTTTTTCAACTCTCTTTTGTTCTCGGCTTGCTGCCATCATGGCGCGTTAGCTACACGCGACAGCCACGATGGTGTTTTCTGGGACTTGGAGGCCCAGTGAAGGATCTTACTTAAATAAAAATCACATAGAGTAGAAACCAGAATGTAGTTTGTGGGGTGCTTATTAATTTATTCATTATTTATTACTTCGGTGTTTCATCGTTCACCTTTAACACATTTGGATATTTCTATTTTCCCTCTTTAGTGAACAAGATCGTCAAATACCAATTTTTCCCTTTTATTTAATTCCAGAATTGTTTAACTGATTTACTTTTCTTACTCTCTGTCATAGAGAGGGTATATGTAATCTACGTAATCCATGTAATCCTTGAAGTGAACAAAGTAATTGCTTGAAGTGATCCGAATAATATATATAGTCGATGTAGTTCTCCGACTATTCAAGTAATTCAAGGTCTTCGTGATGTGTTGACACACATTCCCTTTCGAGAGTTTTTGCTGTTCGAACTGTGCATTTCTAAATCAAATTCTCTGTTTTCAGGGAAATTTGTGTGCAGCCAACTCCGTATCTCTGCCCTCTCACCGGAAACGTGTTTGCCTTCAGGACAGCTAAGTGGATGAAAATATTTGTTTTTGTAAATAAATTTTCTTCATGTACATTTAATTTTCAACTTTTTTGTAAGTATTATTAGATTTATTGTAACTATATACTTAATTCCAGTTTAAACTGTAACATATTTTCTTATTACTTGTTATGCATCTAAGAAAAGTAGTTAAGTTATTAAATCTAAATTATGTAATTTACATTTTTTGGGGGGTGCCTTTTTTAATAATTCTTAAACGTCTAGTAGTCAATTGACATCAATATATTATTTAACTAAAGTTTAATTTTATACGTTTTCTTATAACGTTTTCCATTCTGATGAAAATCCTTTCAATTTACCGTTACAAAGCACTCAAGTGTGCTGAATTTGTCTTTTGTTGTATCGTACAACTTAAAATATTTCTTTTTATTTCACGAAACGAGAATTAAATAAAAATAAACAAAATATTCAATTTATGCATAATCCAATATCAAGCATTAATATTTAATACATATTTTTTTTCCCCTGGGCCTATTATATTTACTATAGTATGTAATGAAGTGTTTAGCCTTTTTTTTTTGTTTTGTTCCGTGCATGACGACCCAGCATGATTAATTAATTAGTTAATTTGTAATGCTTCCGTTTCTATTTGCCACTTAATTTCCCTTTTATTGGTTGCGCAGTCCTTAGGTTTATTTTTTTTTGCTTCATACGCGTTATTAACAATATTTATTGCTGTGTTGGTGGCTTTCTTTGTCTTTTACTTGTACCAAGGATTGACTGTTTGCTTTTTAATTAAACTGATACTTTACCCTTTTCTTATGGTCGTGCATGTGCACACCAGAAACAGTAGAGCAGTCTTAAAATAAATAAATTAAAAAAAAAAAAGGTGATTTCTCCGTGTGTTTGGTATTCTGTTGCTCGTCCCGGACCGGTCTGTTACTTAACGACAACAGAACAGCCAGGCAGCATATGTGCCGTCCTACAAACATCCGTGCGCATCTCTTCTCTTCTTGAGATTTTCGCTCGTTCTCGTCCTCCATGAGACTTCATAATCGTCTGTGTAGCCCTATAATGCTCTGCGTCAGTTTACGTTTAACACATAGTACAGCACATACTGCGAAATATAATGACTGAGCTTCATGTAAAACATTGTGAACAATATGCTATTACAGCTTAATCGGGGAGACTGATGCGAGAATCAGCACGTCTGTGTAGCCCTATAATGCTCTGCGTCAAGTTTACGTTTAACACATAGTACAGCACATACTGCGAAATATAATGACTGAGCTTCATGTAAAACAGTGTGAACAATATGCTATTACATGCTTAATCGGGGGAGACTGATGAGAGAATCAGCACCTCTGTGAAGAAGTAGTGCCTGAGGTCGGCAAGCTGAGGTGTTATTGTCCATTGTAGTCAGACCCAACCACATTTATACCAATCACAACACGAAAAAGCGGAGCCTGCTGAAGTGTAATGAATAAGACAGTTTCTAATAACAAGTTTGATTAAAAAATCATGCTTTTTTAATTGTGTTTCATGGCCACGATGCCAAAAGGCGCCCCTCTTCCGCAAAGCGGGCACTGATTTATTGGAGTGAGGATTGATAAAACTGGAGGAAACAAAAACACATTGCATCGCTACGAGTTAAACAAGGTCGTTAACTGACTGGTCAGTAGACATGCAGGTTGTTTCAGCCGACTACAAGATATAATTTATTGTGTGTTACCGAAGACACCAGCGTATTTTTATTGAATAAAATCAACTAATTCAACCTTAACCTTTTGAACCATGTCACTAAATTCAGGCAGGTTTTTGGGCAGGGCACAGTAAATATTTCACTTGAGAGATACAATTCTGCTGGTGGTATTATTATTAGGGTGGATATCAGAAAAGCATTTGTTAATTGTAATTTGTTTAAAGCGTTGTATTCAGTTTAGTCTGTATGCAATGTAGCGATTACAAATTGTTTACATTACTACATGTGTAATAATTTTGCAGGGAAGATTAAATTTAATTGTTTGCCAAAAAAAAAACCAAAATCAACCTTCTAAGAAATAGAGAATGGAAGTAATATATTTGTATTATTTAAACTGGAAGTAAATTTACTCTACTAGAGAAAAAGTTTTATTCTGAGTTTTAATTTGCAAAATATAAATTATTGTGGCAATTATTTGTATTTCGTACAGCAACCGTACTCCTCCTCTACACTTGCTGCTTTTTCTGTCTATGTACAGCAGTAGTTTGGGTGATGTTAGTGATAGCGAAGATGGAAAAAGCTCTGTTCTACACGCGACATTACTAGCGAGCAAAATTCATAGATTATGTGTAGTAATGCTAAACACGAAACATATAATTGTAAAGTTATTTCCCTTAGAGAATGTTAAAGTATCAAGAGCGATTAGAGAATTTTTATGGCCCGAGAAACCAGAAACGTATCAAGAGTAAGTGAGTGAAGAGATTTGAGCGGCTCTTAACAGCGATTTCTTGAGAGCGGATGAGTTTGAAACGAGGTGGATATGGTGCAGCACCAGAATGAAGAGGTGTAGGTAAACGGGAGATCTCCGAGAAAACCCGCTGACCAATGGCATCGTCCGGCACAATTCCCACTTGCGAAAATCTGCTAGCGAACCTGCTGGGAATTAAACCCGGTTCGCCTAGCTGCTTATGAAGGGGGGTGGGGGATTATAATCACTACACCCCCATGGCCCCCTATAATGAACATGGATCTAAAAATCAGTTTTCTGTTAACCTTATATGGTTTACTCTGTTACTAGGTGTTGCGAGATTTACTGAGCTGTCCTAAAACGATTACCATGTCTTTCGTCCCTTGCCCGGGTGAAGAGTTATGGCCAGCGGTGCCCTAAACTAGTAAACTACTCTACCTGAGTTGGCATATCACTGCTGCAGATAATATTTAAATCAGCTACAGCACTGTCACCTGAAGTGACACCTAAAGTGAAAATTGTTACAGACTCTGGGAATCTTCGACCACACAGCAGATGTCAACTTTGGGATCTACCTCGAGCAGGATAGCAGTTTTCTACTAGATAAACGTTCAGGCTAACTTGACGAGGATGAACGTACATCCCTGTTGCCTCGCTGTGAATGGACCAGCAGTTCTCTTCAAATATAATAGTGTCAGTCGGGGTGGCGATCACATTATTGTTTAAAATTCTGGTTCCGTTTCCTTCCCCAATTATGAAGTACCACTGTTCCCTCTTCTCTTGGAACTGCAGCAATAGCTTCTTTCGTCGCTCGCAGGCTGCCTGATATCATACCTTGACCATGTCTGCATGGTCTTATAGTCTTGGTAGGAGTGATCTGCAATGCCACTGAGGTTACAGTTAGCAGTGGTATTGCATTGCACTCTTGGAAGGGACAGGCCTAATAGCTGTACTGTCTTAGCCATCTAGTAGCCACGTGTTTCAAGTAGACGCTCACACATTTCATAGTGCACGCCGTCTGTCAGGAGGGTGAAGAAGGTTTTCCAGAAAAATACCAATTGATGAGTCCGCATCTCTTCGAGGTACATCGCCATCGCTTAGAGGGCTTTATTTAAGTTTTTGGAGCCACATCATCGCTTGGGTTGTTGCATCCTGATAACGTGTTGCTAGTGGCATGGTCTTCTTTTCACACGTGGCAAAGATGCAACCGGGAACACATACAAAGGTTCAATACTTATTTGCAGAATTTTGCTCCTTAGACCCTCTATAGGCCTACTTCTTGCGCTGTGGCCAGTCAACGTTGATACCAACGATATCGATGAATACTCCCTAAATTAGAGCTTAATGTATTATATTTATCTTGCTCATCACCAAGAGCCATCACCACACAACGACTTCTGCGCGTTGTTCTAGCTAGATTTTATTGATACATTATTTGTTGTAAAAGTGATAATGAAAACTTCCGAGAATTGGCATTTCTGGTGTGGGGCTTGGAAAACGAAACATCAGTCGTATCCCTGCCCAAATTATATTAAAATTGGAGTAGTTAGAGCTCGGCCTTCAGTGGGTTGGGAATTTTAGTTGGCCTGGAAGCTGCTTTAGCATATGTTTACCTATAGTTTTCTGTTGTGTCTGCAGACAATTTTAAGAATTTCGGTAGTCTTATCCGGTGATTCCTGCAACTCTATGCGTGGATAAATGACGAAGCTTCTCCACTTTTTCTGGTCAGTTTTCACAGCATTTCTTTGAATTCGACAGGCACGATCTTAGTCTTCTGCGACTAGTGTACTGTCCACTTTTTTTGTGTTGAGTTGTAACACTCTTATTATTACACACACTTTTTATGCACTTTTTATGTACTATATTTATCATTGCACTGTTAACCCGTGGAGGAGTAATTGAATTCAGTGATTTTTAAATTTTGGCACCACTGTTAAAAGTGTCTGAAATATATTCGTCTATTTCGGGAAGTTCTGTCAGAACTTTGATGATAATTTTATTTCTATATCTGATGTAAGAAACGATTTATAATCATGTGTATTATCATTCTATATTTTCACTCGAAGGGTGCTCGAAGCTACCGCCTCCCCCAAACTTTTGAGCGGATATGGAGGCAATTAAATATTGTTTTATATAAAGTGTATTTTCATGTTTATGGACGACAGACTCACCTCCAAAGTCTGGCCCCAAAATTGGTTTTAAAGTATGCGTGAACAGCTGCTTTCGTAGATGAGCAGCGTTCGACAGCGCTCCTCCTCCATTTTTAAAAAAGAATATTTACAGAAATGTATTTACTGGTGATTAGTAAAAATATGATCGCTCGTGCCAGCTCGTTCTCGTAAAATTTTTACCGATGATATTTGTTTTGCAATACTATATAGTTAATTGTTTTTAAGGGTGGATCCAAGAAGGTGCCAAAGGAAGTTGATATCCTCCCTTCGAACTTGAATTTAATCTGGATTAAATTATTCTTGAAACCAAGAGCATTGACAATATGCAGTATTAATACATACACTTGCTGTGGTATGAGGCAAATTTAAACGTTATTTGGATATCCTGCCCACTAAGTTCTGACATTTGTATGTATAATTAAAATTTTATGCTTACTGATAAGCATGTAGTTTGAAAGTAATGCACAATGAACTGACTCAAGTAGCACTCTCCTTATTAAGCTTTTAGACTCGTCACTAGTTGTTCTTTACAAATATATAGGGATAATGGATATTTCATCGTAGGTCAAATACCTATTAATTTCATTGAATCGTTATCTTTAGATTTTATTAAGAACTATAGCATTAAATATGTCCAATCAAACATATACCCCTTAAGAGCGTTACTTATACAATATCGCTCAACAAACAAAAATGTATGGGAGATTGGCAACCTAACGTGTAGGTATTACATCATTTATATAAATATTAAAACGCTGTTTAAAGGTTCTGATAAAATGTTATCCTATCAGCAATTTCGTACTTCTAAAATTACCATACTGATTAAAAAAAACGTGTCACTTAGTTGAAGCGCATGTCGTGTTTATACTAAAACATGCTCTGCTTGAAGTTTGTTTCTGACACCTGTGCTGCTGATACCGGGTGAAGATGTACTCATTGTGTAGAGTGCAACATGTGGTAATGCCAGCGTTTTATGTTACTTTAAGCTGGTGATACGAACTGAATAGTCTTATGACGTGATAGCTGAAAACAAACGTCACGTCTTCACGATACAAAAAACGGTACAATGTAAGACATCAAATATACATGAAACGTTCATGACACAATCAGGAACATGTCTATGGTTCGCCCCTTACTACCACTGAAAAATTTGTATACGTATTTAATCGGATAATATTGATTTCTTTAAAACCAAATAAACATTCGAACTTTTAGTACGCCACGACCAGTTATGTTATTAAACTGGTGGTTACTAATTACGGAACTTGCAACATGCTTATTTTCTAATATGACATGCATTTTAAAAACAGGAGAAAAGTCTACAGTATACATTAAACTATTTATGCTCTTTCTGAGTAGTCCGGAAACAACAGTGGAAATTTCATCATATTGACAGTATCTGCAAGATATTATTTAATTTCAATAATCCTGTACTTAAATATTTTTTATAAATAATTTATATTTTATACTCTGTGGGCTAATAAAAGATAGAAGTATTTAAATAGTAGTCTGACTGCCGTTTGGTGGATTTGAACGTACTATTCTGGATATAATTTTCTAACCATTTTGTATTCTTCCGCCCTACATAGTAACCAGGGACACTTGATTTTAGCGAACTGAGTTCCACGCACGCCAGACTTCAATATCCTACTTCCGCAACAACAATTTTCCTCTCATTACTAGCCGTGTGTCCTGTGCAGAAATTCTGATCTGGGCGAATCGAAGTAACGTTACTCTGATATTGGAAGTCTGTGGTTTGCGGGCAGGCACCAGAGAGGCGGAGCAATGAAAACCATCCAAGCGAAAATTAGATTTCAGTTAGTATTTTTTACTGAGATTATTAAGGAACTCTTTTTCGCGAAAAGCAGGTGTCCCTAAAAATATAACTTTCGTCCCGGTCATTTATGTCGTGCGTCGATAAAATGAATTCGTAAAATTTTTCGAAGCGTCAATATGTTACTAATATGGAAAAGATTACCCTATGTATATTTTTACACTATGAACCTCAAAGACTCTTCAAAGATTCAAGACGTGCTAAGTTTTATATTTGGGCCATATAAATTTAAGTAAATTACTAAGAATTTGCGGTACTGCGGTAATCGCAGACATCTTCGACGATTTATTTTTATACATCTCTTGTTTAATCATTTGTATACCATTCTTGAAACGTTACCTTGTTCAATCGATGAATATTATTTTCTTCTTATGTAAAAGTAAAAAAATAAAAATTAGATTCAGAAGAGCGACTGTCCGAAACCAACCCCTACATTTAATGGCTCTCCGCTTTTAAAATGACCAAAATTGTATTGATAATGCCAATTTTATTCTGCTACTCTTTCGGTTAGTGCTTCACATATATTCTGTATAATATCTTAATAAATGATAAAAGTTACATACTAGAGTATTGTCATTAATTTTTGCAATAACTATTATGTGATTTTTTTTAGGAAATTCCACCCGAACCCCCCCACCAATTGCTTTAGTAATCATACAATTTATTAAGTGAAAACCCCAAATTTTTTTCAATTGACAATAAGAGTGCAGGGACATTCACTGACAACATTGTGTTAGAAAACTTGTTTTTTTTTTTTTTTTTTTTTTCCCCAGGAAAATGAACGTTAAGCTCGCAGTCATTTCTCTCGCCGTCCTGTCGACAAATATACTCGGAGGGCACAGTGCAAGAATCCTTGGTATTTTCGACTTCCACAGCAAGAGCCACTTCCGAATGATTGAGGCCCTGATGAAAGCTCTCGCCGCCAGAGGTCACGATGTCGTGATCGTGAACCACTTCCCACAAAAAAAGCACGTGACGAACTATACCGACATCGACATTTCAGAGGGTCTGCCGCAAATCGTGGACAAAATTACCGTCCAGTTAGTCCAGGAAATAAATTTATTCAAGATGATGGGATTCATTTGGATGGAGACACGCAAAATGTGCCGCGCATCCCTGAGTCATCCGAATGTTCGAGAGCTGATGCGGTCCGATCAGAAATTCGACCTCGTAATCACTGAAATATTTGGTTCGGAGTGCGCCGTCGGCTTGGCTCACAAGTTCGACGCGCCGTTGGTGAGCATCACCACGTGCGAGGCTTTCCATTGGACCACAGCAGGATTGGCAACCCGAACCACCCGGCTTACATCCCGAGCTTCATGCTTTCGTACACGGGCAAAATGACTCTGTGGCAACGTGTGGTCAACGTGATCTACAACTCGTTCTTCGAGGTGGGGAACTACGTGTTCAACACCGTGCCCACCAACTCGCTGCTCCTGGAGCTTTTCGGCGACAACGTGCCCACAGTCGACGAGATACTGAGGAGGACGTGCTTGGTCCTCGTCAACAGCCACTTCAGCATAAACGTTCCTAGGCCGGCGGTCCCAGCGTTCGTCGAAGTCGCCGGCCTTCATATACAATCACCAGGCAAGTTACCACAGGTAAGTACTCCGAGCTTCATCATATATACTTGCTAAACCATCACACACTCAGAGCAATGGTGTGTGGTGAATTGTTGCAAGGTAAGCTGTGTTTTGCTCTTTACTAGGAATAATAGTTCGATAGTTTACACATCGGCCAGTTAAACGCAGTAGTGCTTTTGACGTCACATCACGTGTATAACTGATGCTTCACCGCTCCCTCGAGAATGGCCACAGTACATTCAGTTTCTCCCGGGCTACACTCTGATTATTAGTTCCTACTGCGTGCACTGAGTGTGTACAGCACTATACAAGCACCAGCTTCCCTGCAACACTTCACCACACGCCACTGACTGAGAGAAAGGTTTGTTTGAGCAGACGCTATATTCATTTGTATTTGGCAAAACCAATATATACTGTTGATTGAACTAAATTTTTGGTTGCCAGTCAAATTTTGTTGGTCCAAAACAGAGTTATTACCATGTTTAGTGTGTATTTCGTTTGATGAAAAGAATCATTGTTATGATTTTCCAAGTTTTGTTTACTCAACAAAATATTTTGTTGGGGGTTCCAAATATTTGCGTGACCAAATACAAACAAGTTTTTATTTTCGCTGGGACAAACCTTTACTTTAAGTACATTATTAAAAATAGTGTATGAATTGGAACATGAATGTCGAAATGTAGACTTTGTGTCAATTCAATATTTTTACAGTCGGTTTATAATGATTTTCATACCGACTCTGTTCAAAGTGTTGTTGAATGTGGGTATCGATACATCATACGCTTGTAGAGCTACCATGGTCACAGACCCCATCGTGGTACTGTATGTTTGCCGTAAGGTTGTAACACATACAGCTTCTATGTTATCACCTATGAGCTCACAGGTGGTTAAATTAATCAAACAGTAGGTACTGTCAACGTGTTCGAAGATTGGTTGGTTGTAATGAAATCGTTCGTTAGACATGGCATGCTAACCCAACATTTCCATAGCATGCATTTGTAAATATGTAACTGATCTACTTTTATCTTATATATTTAGGGTGCCTTATCAGAGCACTACTTATAGGTTAGGCCGGAATTAGGTGATTAGTTCCTGAAATATGATGTATAAGCAAACTTTTTTTGGCGCTGTTTAAAAAAATAGCGGTCAAAATATGTCGTGCATTAACGCACAAAAGCAGCTACTGCAAGCATACGAAGTTGGATTGGTACTGGGCAGATATTAGTGGATGTATATGTTGGTGACTTCTCGTTATGAATGTTCGTCCACTATCATTGTGTATTTATTTTTATTAAAAACGTTTTCTCTTGAAATAGCTGCGAAACCAATCAGGAAACTGTTCCACTGTCACGGACTACGCTACCAGAAGGCACCCCGCCCTATCTATACAAACCCTTATCACTTTCAATTGTAATAGTCAGTGTGTAGATTTTCCTCAGACTATGTGCACACCTCAAGACAGGAAGAGATTACTGTTCCCGAAATGACACGCTTGTTCTAAAAGTAGACCTGTTGATTTCGTTTGTGTTATTGCCATCGTTGTGTCAACTGCGTATAGGTGACATCTGTTTGAGTGATTGTGTCCGTCTATGTTGCCTTCGTTGTGACGTATGTTTAGACATGTTCTAGCCGTCGTATTAGTCTGTGTTGTTCTCTTTGTGTCGTCAGTGTATATGTATGCAATAGACATTAAATACATATGTGTTACACGAGTTGTGTCGTCTGTGTATACGTCTGTTATAGACATTGAGTACATCTGCGTTGTTCTCGTGTCGACTGTGTATACATCCGTTATAGACATTGAGTACATCTGCGTTGTTCTCATGTCGTCTGTGTTTACATCCGTTATAGACATTGAGTACATCTGCGTTGTTCTCGTGTCGTCTGTGTATAAATAAACCCGGGAGATATGAAGTATCTTTTAATTTATGGCTTTCAAAAATACAAAATTAATTCTACCCTAAACCAAACACCGGAAAAAAAACAGTCAAGGGTTTCGTGTATTTACGAAATAATTATGAATACAAAATTATGTTGCCAACTTAGTCAAATTTTAAAAATACTAATACCCTTTTTCGGCCATATCTTCCATAGGGATTGTTGATATGGCCTTGATGGGGTGGGAGATAAGGCTTATGGCTTAACATTGTTAAACTTCTCAGATGCAATAAAAAAAGGTTTTTCGAAACGAAATTAATTTAATCTGTAACTAGTAAGAACTTTAACTTTAAATTTACTATTTTGTTTACTTGTACAGCAAAATATCACTGTTCTTAAAAAAAATTACTAATATCTAAAAGAAATATATATGCTTCTTCCTTCGCCCCTGAAGTTTAAAAAGAACATTCTGGGAACCTTTTAGCCACATAAAAAACAAACCTCTAAATTAATCCAAAACAGATGAAGATATTCAGAAATCGGTAAAGGTTTTTGTAATTGTTTGCATGTATCGTGTTCATTTTGTTGCTTTTTTCTCCAATCTATCACACATGTTGCAAATTAAACCATACATGGTATTTGTTTCGTGTAGCCACCTACTACATCCTGTACATTTAATCCAAACTGCTCTTGATGAAGTGTCTGCATAGATCTCGAAAAATTCACAGCACTCGTCTTCATCTAAATTGTCACTATCTTCACTTGAAGCAAACTTCACCGCAGTACTATCTTCTTCACTAGAATATGAATAGTCAAGACTTTTTTTGTAGTTTGTTTCGATGAATATTTACGTGTCTGACATTTCTTAGGCCTATCCGAGCCCTTCGTTTATTTTTTGGCATCCTTTGCAGCAGTACGTTTTTTTCGCATCCACTCTCTTCCTCTTCTTGTTTTCTATCACATCAGGATGGATAACTAGTTGCGCACATTGTTTTCTTGCTGGTCGTTTTCCTGGAGCACGATTTGGTGTGGGAGATACTGAATTAACAATTTTGTTGGTGTCACATCTTGGCTAGGGATGCATGGAGGCGGAGAAGTAGGAAAAGTTGTGACAGTTTCCATCGGTTTTAAAGTAGAATATTTCGAAGGATATTCAGTGGATGTGGAAAGACATTTTGTAAGTTCGAAGGTAGAATGAGAGTAGGATGTAGCAACACCTGCTCGGAGAGGTTGTGGGATACCATTAACCTCCTTAGGAAGAAAGTCGCCATGGCCACTTTCAAAGGAGGCGTCACTTTCTTCAGGAAGGAAATGGTCCATTGGATCAGACCCTCGTTAATATCAATAATCTGGAATGGGTGAGGGGTTTAGAGGAACTATCCCTGTAGCCCTGAATCCTGAAACACCATTTTCTACAGCAGCAGCACGAGACCAAGCACTCTTCAGGAGAACTCCAAAGTGGTGGCGTTCAATGCTGGAATGACTTAGCATCTAGTTATTACATGTGTCTGCCCAATGGCCTTCAGTGGCTTGAAGAAGCTCCAATCAAAAGGTTGAAGGTAGTGCGTCGTGTGGCTCGGCAGACACAGAACAGAGATATCATTAACAGCTTTTTGAAGTGTGTCTGGAGAGTTGATATGTGAACCATTATCATGTACCAATCACAGCCTGCTAACCCGTTTTCCTTGTTGAACCTCTGTGCCTTAGTCATTGAAAATGCTAAATATAGGCGGTTCTTCTAAGGTTTTTCCTAGTTGGAGCCAATCCTGCTGCCTGAAGCTTTTTAACATGGCTAGAAAGCTTCCTCCTAACAATGGAGGTTGACCAAGTTTCCCTTTTATGAAACGCCTGGTAGTTAATCTAGTGCGCAGCGTTTTCTCCGGGATGTTATTTTCCCTCGCAGCTTTCCTTACTGGTTTATTTTATCTCGTACAGCACTAATAGCCTGATCTACGTCTTCCTGTGTCTATACTGCCCGATTGCTTTTTTCTAGGTCCATACGTCGTACGTATTTTCAACCATTTGAACTGGAAAAAAAAGAGAGGAAATATAATTAATTATTAAATAAAATAGTTTTTTTATACATTTTTTTACAAAATTATGAGGACTATCTACTTTCCCATTTCTAAGTCAGAACAATAATTTCATAGTAGCACCCAGAGTAGTGTAACCTGCGACTTACGTAAATTCAAAATTATCTAAGTACTTACAGACACGCATACTGAAAGCGTGGGGGCGTGATCTCTATTACTAGCCCACGGCACACACGTCTGTGACTCATGTCTGCTTAGCTGTCCGTGTAATCTTGACTTCCATACAGCATATAGGTAGAAGCAGACAGCTGAGTACAGTTTCGCTTTTTATCTTGTGCGGTTCAGACAGTGTAACTTCGAAGAAAACGTGCGAATGTTCGCCGCCGTACCTGCTACACAGACAAAGGCGTTACCTACTTGTCTTTTTTCATGAGAACAATTATTTTTAAGGACATTTGTTTCTCTGTAATTGTATTTATCATAAAGTCACTTTCACTAGAGTACATACAGAGTGCCAGTTGGCTTTTCATTTATTAGGTGCAGCATTCAATTAACTTATATGACATAAATACTGTGTAGTCATGTAATTTTTTTTAAATAACATTTACGCACATGGATACTTGACATTGTTTTCATTTGAGCCTTTTGGGTGTTTTTACATCGTACAACAAATACAGTCACATTTTAAAGGAATTCTACTTTAAGTAGACCTAATGACATTTTTTAAAGTCGTGTTTAAGTAATCAACAAATACGACTTAACGCAACATGCATTTTACGTAACTAATATCAAGACATAACATTCTACGTCAGAGTGTTACTATAAATAGATATACGAAAGGATACTTTAAAAAAAAATTAACTATGCGTCATATCTCCTTTCACTAAATGCGTCGTATCTCCCAAAACTATGGGAGATACGACGCAATCCATAACTGTGGTTTGAGATGGCGGAACAAGCACGAGACGGCGTGAACACAAGGTTAGCTCAATACCCTTCGAAACAACACACCACAATTTGCTTCAAACTACAGAAATATATGATCATGAAAAATCGAAGTAACACACGACGAAACTTTCAGTTCTTCCCAATGATGAATTGAGGAAGAAAGTAATGTGACAAATAGGAAGTACTCGAAAACACAAACGTACATTCCCGCAGACTAAGGGCGACTGTTGCTCTCGATGACTGCGCATCAGCTCTTTCCCTTCCATGGAATTATGGGGCTGCGATATATCTCCAGGATTTACCTTACATCTGTTATAGACATTGCGTACATATGTGTTTCCCTCAACATGTCGTCTGTGTATACATCTGTTATAGACATTGCGTACATCTGTGTTTTTCTCATTGTGTCGTCTGCGTATACGTCTGTTATAGACATTGAGTACATGTGTGTTGTTCTCGTTGTGTCGTCTGTGTGTACATCTCTTATACACATTGAGTACATATGTGTTGCCCTCATTATGTCGTCTGTGAATACATCAGTTATAGACATTGCGTACATCTGTGTTTTTCTCATTGTGTCGTCTGCGTATACGTCTGTTATAAACATTGAGTACATGTGTGTTGTTCTCGTTGTGTCGTCTGTGTGTACATCTCTTATACACATTGAGTACATATGTGTTGCCCTCATTATGTCGTCTGTGTATACATATGTTATAGACATTGCGTACATCTGTGTTTTTCTCATTGTGTCGTCTGTTAGAGATATTTAGTACATTTGTGCTGCTCTTGTTGTGTCGTATGTGTATAAGTATGTGCAGTCGTGTTCGTGTGTGTTGTCTTCGTGGTTTCGTCCAGTTATTTTTTCTTCAGTTGTCTAGATAAGCCATCTCCATTGTTTGTATGTTGCTTATTCATTCTGGTGTTCTTGTGCCGTGTTCTTGTATGATAACTGACAAGATTCCTTGCAGCCGCATGTGTTGAAATCAATGGTTCAGTTAATTACCCCTAAACAATGATCATTCGAAAACCTCAAGCGAAATGATAATATTCATTGTGAATAAAGGACATGAAAATGATATGCATACCTAACATTAAGGTAATAAAATAATATTTAATTAAAAGTCCTACGTTCAATGCAAGATTTGAGTAGTTAATAAAATATATATTAAAACAATGTTATAATGGATACCCAAGTGTAAAACATTCAATTTGTGCCAATTTAAATGTTACTCATCTCAGTGATGTTTTGATATCAGAAAAAATTCATTGTTTGATTCAAACAGCTGAAAGTATATTCTATAATTAACGGCCATTTGCCTATGTTAGATTCAATACGAATTGCATTAAAATATATGAATTATTCACATAAACATAAATAATAATTTGTAGATTATATATATATAAAGAAATACTCAATTCTCCTGTATAATTAAAAATGTTGTATTTGTTAATAGCATCTCCAGGAATACATGGATGAGTCGGAGCATGGAGTAGTTTACTTCAGCTTGGGTTCTCAGGTTCAAGTCCAGACCTTCGCACCAGAGAAATTAAAGGCACTACTCGATGCTTTTTCTGAGCTTCCTGAACGAGTTATTTTGAAGTATACAGGCGGTGACTTACCAGGCAAGCCAGACAACGTGATGGTGGATAAATGGCTTCCACAGCTCGAAATACTTAGTAAGTATCGCAGCAGTTTTTCAAACATTTGAGCATACGAAAGGAAAAATATAATTCTCACTGTCGAAATGTTAAAATTATGATTCACAAAAATTAATGATGAAGGGATAATATTACATCTTTTTAACAACTTAAGGTTACTTGTCGGAAGAAATGACTGAAACCGAGCATAAATTGGCATTAGAAATTTAATACCCAAATATTATTTCATTTCTTAGAGTAGAAAATTTTAATTTATATTGTACTTGACCATTGATAACATGATACATTATCTTTTTAAATAACCATGAATAATGACTTAATTCAAAGTGTTCAAATTCACACCTTTTTTAAAATTTTAAGATGTTCCAGGTATAGAGGAAACTTCAATAAATTTTTGTCAAACATTGTTAATTAACATAGTTAGAAATAATAATTTATATATGAATAAGTTTGTTAATTGTTTACTTTTTTATTTGAAATTTTCGGAGAAGGTGCTACCTGAAAATGAATTTTAGTACGATAATTTCATTTTGGGAACTAATCAGCCTATTTTAAATCACTATTAATGAACAAGTAGCTATATGAAAGATTAATAAAACTATATGTTACTCTTTGTGGATCAGATAGGCTTACTTGTTTTCAAAATATCAGGAGATATGACTTGCTTTTGGACAAATAAAATTATTCAATGACACCGTACTAACAAACACTAATGATTATATTACAATGACTGGTTTATTAGTAGTGCAATGGAAGATACATAATAATAAACTTATAACTTATTTTCAAGATGTTTTAATTACTTTGCATTCAGTGTGGTAATCTGTGACTTTGGAACCACTAAATAGATATAAATTACACTTTATAAATTGGTAAAAATAACAGCATTAAATTTAACTGTCTTTCCACTTCGTTCCACCATGTGTGGAGAAAAGAGTGTATCTGTAAACAATATTAATTTATATTTATAATAATTTTTAAGCGGATCCCACTAGATTCAGTATACATTAATTTAAACCAAGTTTTTTTTTTTTTAAACCAAAGTACATACATACTATTTACTAAAATGGATGGGCTTTGAACTTTCTGGGGCGAATCGTTGCAGTCGGATAATATTTAATTATTCCAACCAAAAATAATCTGAGTAAAGAGTTCCTGAAATTTGGACTCTGTACAATGTTTAACAACTTTTCTTATAAAATGGATGTGTTAAAACACTTTAAGCCCATTTGTATCCTCTCAAGATGGCTGTCGTTTTTCCGGTTTGGATACGATTTTGTATTCAAAGTCTAGTTCTGATAATTTCATTTTTGACTAAGGTGCTGTCACAATTTCACTTTCGAAATTCAGAGGGCTAAACCAAGTTCGTTATGGGATAGAGATCTTAATTAAACAAAAGAATTAATTATAATTTCATACTTTAATTTACAATAACTAAAACCGAAAATTTTCTCAACTCAACATCTCACAAGAAATTGATATCACTTACTGTTTACAATTAATTATTTCATTTAATACAATTTATGATTACCTCAATGAAATCACAGTAGTTAAAGAATAAAATATCAGTCCCAATAGACAATGTACCAAAAACTATTCAATTATTTTATAAATTATGTGTCCATATTTGACAGTTCCAATATTCACAATAAAATCCGTATTACGTGTCCATCCAGTTCCACCTCAGTTTAGGCCATGTCCCGCCAGTCTGCAATGTTCCAGAGTACTCTGAGCGCCCTCGCGCACAGCAAGCTTCACTCGTTGGGTTTCACACCCTCTCGTCCATTCACACCACGAACACCTCGTTTGCACTGCGCTTCGCACCTGCACTCAGCTAGATGGCCTTTATCAAAGACTGCTGGCCAATGGACCACTGCAGTATTTTTAGGGATATAGGCCATCACCGGGAAGTTTCGTTAAATCCCGAGTTGCGCCGAGTGTCCTCATTCCCAAAATTTTCTTGTGCCTCCTCTAACTTTTTCAGCTCCTCAGCATGGAGATGAGGAGTGGGTGTGGCATCAGTCAGGTCTCGCGGCTGTCAATCATTCCCCGGCTTCCCCAGGAGGAGGGGAAGGTGGACCGTGACGCCAGCCAGGAGGCGGGCGGCGCGACTGGCTGACGACCTGTGGGAAAGATGAGGGCCGAGAGAGTCAAACCTCGTACAGCGCTGGCCTGCGCATAACTGAACTTCATGTGCGAGGCGATAAATCACGCACGTAACAGTGCCCCCTCAAGTATGTTCGTACAGAATACACTCGCCAACATCAGGACCTTCTTACAATGCCAGTCGATCGATGTGGATAACTTTAGGCTTCGCCGGAGAGCCCTTTCGACAAATCCAGTAGACCACATCATTGACCTGTTTCAGGATCCTGTACGGACCCTCCCAACATTTCTGTAGCTTCGGAAAGTATTCCTTCTTCCTTTGAGGGTTGTTCAAGCTCACCAGCTGTCCTTGAAAAGTCTTCTCAGGAATTCATCGATCATATTGTGTTTTGATTTTGCTACTATTGATTTTAAGGTGGTCACCAGGGAGACGGAGTCGTCTCCCAAATTGCATTCATTAAGGTGTTACCCTTATGAATTCGTGACCACCGAGCGATTTGCCAGGAGAAATAAGGGCACTTAGGAGTCCCAACTTTTCTGATTGTCTTTTACGAAGATCGTTAGATACTGTTCCAGGGTACGATTTAGCCTCTCGACCATCCCATCCAACTGAGGGTGTATTGCTCTGGTACGAATTGTCTTCATTCCTAAAATCCTGGCTACCTCTTAGAAAAAAGTTTCTTCAAAATTTCGTCATTGATCAGAATAAAACTCAAGTGGCATTATAAACCTGGAGAAAAAAATGCTCTACATGTGTGCATCAACTACCGTGCCAGCCTCTTGGTTTGGCACCGGTTTAACCTCGGCCCACTTTGTAAAATAGTCTTGTGCTACCAGAAGGTAACTATTCCTTCTCTCAGTGATTGTTAGTGATCCGAGAATGTCCACTGCCATCCTCTCAAATGAGTCCCCTACATTGTATTTCTGAAGGAGACCTTGTCCTTCAACATTCGAACCCTTCCTCGCGGTATATGTATAACACAGATGGCACCACCTCTCAACATCCTCCCGACAATGCACACTATAGAATCTTATTCGACTTCTGTCAAGGGTCTTATTTACACCGGATTGACCACCTGCTGCTGTGTTGTGCAGTTCTCTTAGCACTTCTGGGATTCGGCAATCTGGTAGGACCAATTGTAAATGACTTTGTCTCGCATCATTAAATTCCCAGTTCCTGTAATGCATACCATTATTTATAACAAGGGAATTCCGCTGTGCCCAGTATGCCTTGACTGTCATATCTATGCTGGATATTTCCTCCCATTTTAGTCGACACCTGGTTTTCTTCCATTCCAATATTGGGCACATGGAGGGGTCACTTAGCTGATCATTTCCTATGCCATTTTCATCCCGTGTAGGTGACCCATCGCCAAATACAAGGCCTTGAATTCTTATCCTTCTTGTATTCCATGATACACAAATCTTTTACTCCTGGTGTTATCAATGGCGACAGAATGGTTCGCATGGCCTCCTCGACAGTGCATCTGCATTGCTGTGAAGGCATCCAGACCTGTGATGTATTTCAAAGTCATATTATTGCAAGTGCTGGATCCACCAGGCTATTTGACCTTCAGGGTTCTTGAAATTTAGCAGCCAGTATAAGGAAGCATAATCAGTTCTTAGGAAGAAGTGGTCTCCCATAAAGTTAAACATGAAAATGTGCAGTTACCTTCACCACTGCCAGAAGCTCCCTGCATGTCACACAGTAATTCCTCCCGGGCTTGTGTAGCACCTTACAGAAGCATTCCAATGGCCTCTTTTCTATAGTGAATCTGAGATAACACAGTCCAGATACCAACTTCACTAGCATAGGTAGTCAGAATGAAATAACCCTCTCTACTTGGGAAGTCCAGTACTGTGGGAGATATAAGAATTTACTTTAGTCTATTAAAAGCAATTTCGCTCTTTGGGGTCCAATTAAATTTTCTTTTTGACTCAGTCAACTAATGCAGAGGATTGGCGATTGTGGTGAGCCCAGGCGCAAATCGGCGGTAGTAAGCACATAAGCCCAGGAAACTTCGCATTTCAGTTTTATCCTTTGGTAGAGGTCAATCTCTTATTGCTCTGGTCTTCTCAGGTTATGTTTCAATCCTGTGGGCCGACACAACATGACCCAAGAAATTAATTTTCTTTTGGAATAGGTGGCATTTCTTTTGAACTAATTTCATTTTGGCTGCAGCCACTTTCTGAAACACAGAATCTAAGCATGCCAGGTGCTCTTCAAATGTTCTTCCTGTGACCACAATGTCGTCTAGGCCCACCTGTCAAATGTCTAAAGGCATAACTCTCTCCATCAGTCGTTCGAAGGTGGCAGGGGCATTGCATAGCCCAGAAGGCATAACATTGAATTCCCAGGTTCATTTCCCTTTGTCACAGAAGGCAGTATTTTCCTTTTCTTCTAGGGACACCTCGCACTGCCAATACATGTTCTTCATGACTAGAGTATAAAACCACTGTGAACCTGCTAGGCTATTCAGTGTGTCGTCTATCCTAGGGAATGGGTAAGAATCTTTCTTCGTCACATTATTAAGTTGGCAGTAACCAACACAAAATTTTATACAGCCATTTTATTTTTAACAAACACAGTGGGAGCAGACCATGACCTGACTTATGGCTCTATCGCATCTAAATCCCTCATCTCTGTCAGAATACCATCAACCACCTCGCATGAAGCTAGCGGTAGTCACCTTGATGGCTGCTTTATGGGCCTGGCATCCCCTGTGTCGATGTGGGGCATGCAATACTAGTTCTGCCAAGGTCATTGGGTTCGCATGAGAAAGCACCTCTATTTCTCTGTAGCAATTATGAAACTATTCTCTCCTGTCGCCAGTTGAGGTCTTCTCTTGTTCTTGTCAGTAGTTCCCCAGACCATATCAAACAGGTCATTCAGTATGCATTGGCAGTGCAGCTTCTGGAATATCATGAAGTACCTGTCAGACCTGCTTGCAAACCCCCATTGTGACCCCCTCCTCAAGGTGGATAGCACGGTCAGATAAATTAATCATCCTAACAGGCAATCTGCTCGATTTTGAAGAAATCAAAGTCCTTGATACAATGACACCATCTGGTAAAATGCCACATTTCTGGGCTGGTTCGATTATGCCCAACCACCTGCCATTTTTCCCTGACATCTGCCTGGAATAACATCTTCACTAGAAGCAGGGAGTACATTCGACTGATACATACTACAGGGCAGCTCATTGGCGAAGATAAATCTCACAGTGTTTACACAGCCAACTCGGTATTACCTACCCGTTACACTCCCAGTCGAGTATCGATACAGCATTCCAGCTTTCATAATACATCCAGACCCAAAATACATTCGTCCTCTATGTCTGCTATGTATGTATCAAGCTCTATGTTAAGGTTGCTGAGCTGTAAGAGTACCCTTCTCTTACTTTGATTGATATGGTCTCGCCCATCTCTGTAGTTTTATAGCAGTGATCCATGCTCTTGACGGATGCTCATTGGGGGAAGGTCAGAGAATGTCCAGTCTTGCCACTGTTATAGCCGCCCCTGAGTCAACGACCATTTGACAAGAAACATAATCTAGTCTTCCCTCCACCAATATGGCATACAAGTCTAGTTTCATTGCACAGACCTGCAAAAAAATTGGGGCCATCCCTCCAGCAAACATCGACCTTTGCCCCTCAAGATCAGTGAATAGAAGTTTCCCAAAGACATTGCAATCTCATCTGCCCCTTGGTGCCTGCTCCCTGGTTGCTGCTGCTGCTGATGACAGTTGGCTCTCAGGTACCCCAGCTGTCCACACGATCAATATTCCAGCTGTTTGGGTGGGGGACGGCGAGTCTCCATAGCACGCACCCTGGAGGCGATGTCCTTCATGGTCGTCTGCAAGTCCTTTAGCATCCTCTTGACGCTGTCGTCCTCCTCTTCATCTAGCATCACTGCCCGCACTGGACGTCGGAACACTGAGGCCTGCGATGTTGACTCCACATCCAGCGCTCGGACGAAAGGGGTGAAGCGTAGTGTAAAACTATGAATTTTAGGAAAGGGTTTAATATTTTACTTGGCTCGCGCGTGTTTGGGAAAGACCAACACCTCTAGCATTGGTATGGTCCCATATGGTACCGTCCAAATTATGTGTGGAAGCATACTCAGATGATTATAATACATTATACTAGTTTAACGTCATTGTATTAAAACCCCTTAACTGTACAGCATTTACACTATGTTTTAAATTATGATTGCATTAAGTTAATTACTTTGGGGGAGAATAAAGTTAGTTAGTTATTATTAATTTAGATACAAATATATTAGTATCATTGTTTAGTTAATAAATCCACAGACTAATCAAATGTCTCTAAGGAACTGTTGAAGTATTGGAACATCTTCACCTTAATGTTACCTAACTCTGGTCCTCCATTTCGCTACGGCGGTGGGAACCCCTGTAGTTGTCTCTCCATCTTGACCCGTCAGTGGGTCGCTGTGATAAGCCTGCGCTCGCTGTCACACATCCGTTAATTATGGCGCTTGTTTCCTAAATATACTGCTTATTATTAAACCGACCGCGGCTCGTGGCCTCGTTCTGCCACTGCGCTGCTCTACTTCTCTGCGTCCATTACAGTAGCCAACCGCACAGTTTGCCACACGTCTATCAGCGATAGCGTTGTCGAAGAAGCCGACGGCGATGACATCTCGTGCATCTTCAGAGCATCCTTCCAGAAACAGGTGTGACAGCTTCACGTACGACGTCCTGCCACAGCTTCTGCGTTGGTTCTCCATGTCATCTCCATATAATGTACGAAAGTATGCGCAATTACTAGGTGGTGACTAACAAATACCAAAAGAGAGAGGTGATCGCTTCAATACATTATGGAACGGATGCTGTCCTTTGAAAAACTAAAATGGATGTTTCCTATTTTTATCACTTACTGTACAACGTGATAGTACATTTTTAAGACGAACGATGATCTGGTTCTAATAATGTTGGCCATAACCAAGAGCCATGAAAGAGTATCCAGAAGTTTAATTGACGTTTTAAACAGATCTGCACTGAAAAAAAAAAATGGTTTTGTGATGACCAAAAGATGTTATTGGTGGCACAGAACAATTAATAACTAAAATAAACCTCGTGAGGAGCGGGACTCGGATCCTTGACCTCTCACACGCGATCTCAGTGTGTTACTGTTACGTCACCTCGCTCGACGTTACCGCACACTCCGGAGAATGCAGATATCACATGTCTAATATGTGACATACACGACAAGTTCTGCAATTTAACCTCATGGAAAGTTAATTTTCTGGAATCATTTACTTACTCATAACAAAGACATTATGTAAACGATGTATTTGGAATATCCCTTTGAATTAGTTCATAACTTGATGCAAGTAAACGAACACGGACAAATATTGCTTCGTGGCTAGACAGAAGGTGGCCACTTCGAATATGCCAACCAGAGCGCACACGCAGAATATAATGGATGTAGTTCTGCAGTCACAGCCATATTTTACTACTCTAGATGACACAAATGCTATTGCTGCCAACTAAATGTTCTTGTGGTGGCCAGTAAATTTTTTGTTAGTAAATAATTATGTTTGTGAGCATTAAATAGCATCGTTTCTTGTCAAGCTACGTGTTATTGGACACCACAGTCTGTTTTTACAAGCAGCAAAATTTCGCCTTGGATAGCATCAACCAAACGGTTTTAGTAGCCACTAACAAACCTTTTCTTTCAGTGTCGAATGACAAAAAAATTAAATTCATTGTCAATTTGATTCAGTCCGTAAGACAAATGTGTAATCTGTAGTTTTTAGGAGCAATTTCATATTTAGAGGGTACAAAAATAACACTAACACTAAGTAATACCCGTACGGAAATAGAATATTCAAGTATGAATAAACAATGCCTGGCGCGTTTGAGAGGTATGTGGTTGCGGGAAAAGATTAAAAATAAGCGTGAAATCATGAATATTAATCATTGACAAACAGTGGTTATTCATAAGAGTAAATTTTTTTATAAAAATATTTATAACTTGTAAATTCATCTCCTATAGCTGTACTAAAATGGTGTTTTGGGAAGACAATGACTTTCAAACAGTAGACAAGACAGTGGAAACTGAAGCGAAATCAGGTTATATATAGCAATTCATTTAACAAGAAACATAATTTCCAAAAAAAAAAATCCCATCAGTAGAAGACCACTGCAGATATTGGCGCAACTCAATAATTTAATTGAAATTCATGCAAATTTCTCACTTTCAAGCAACACTTATTCAACATATTCTGAAAACATGATTCATCTCTTCAATTTCACCCCCAAAATCAAGATAATTTGACCCAAATCTGCGTTCTCAATTAAGCGCACTTTTTTTTAAATCATACTTTGTTCACTCTTTCATCGGTGGTCCATTTACAGGGTGAATGAGGATAAATTGAGGTCAAAAGGGAAATATTTACTTAAAATTATAAAAAAAAAAAAAAAAAAAAAAAAAAAAAATCACAACAAAAGTATGAAAATTCTTGTAATTTCATCAAAAATATGATGATTTAGCTCGAAATTTGGTCGTTAAAGAACCACACACAAAGAGTGAACGCAAGTTGAAAACTAATTTTGATTGTGAGTTGCGCTTTGAAAATTTTGACAGCGAATTAGAAATTTGTTTGAATTTAGCGTGAAATTGGTTGAATTTAGTTAATTTTTCAGTTGGCCAATATCTGCGAAAGATTTTACGCGGGATTAGAAAGTTGATCGAATTTTCATGAAATTGACTGAATTTCAGTTAAATTATTGAATTGGGCGAAGGTCTGCTATATTTATAAAATATGTGTTCATATTGAAAAACACAAATGGTTTACGAGCAAATTAATGGCGACGCCAGGAGTTTACAGATATTTCTATCGTGCTAAGGACTCCATTTTTAATTTTTCTGGCCATATTTTGCACCAACAAAACTCCAATTTGAGAAACCTCCCACTTCTAGCTGCCGCCCTTTTATTAAATTTGTTTTCCTCTTTTTTTTTAGTGAAGTGGGAGGCTTTTTACTTTTTCACTCTCATCTCATATGAGAATTACCGAGGTTATAAATGTACATCTGATATACTACAATGTAGCGTGGAGAGCATTTTTTGCTGTGGCTTGAAAGTACCATTTTTTTTTTCGTTTTGGCCCAAATTGTTGAATGGCTTTGTGATCATTTAATAAAGGTGGGTGCCTTCACATCTGTTAAATTATTCTCTTAACCGGGGATCGAACCCTGAATCTCGAGTTACAAACCAAGCACCCAACCACTGAGCCAAAGTGGCTGGGCGAACAAGGAGCTGATAAAAATGCTTCATGTGGTGAGCTACAATGTTAATAATGGGAGTGTTCGATGCTTGGCGAGGAAATAGTCTCATTTACTCTTGCAGCAGTGATTCTTAGTGTGTTCTCTGTGAGGAGTCAACTTTCTGCATCTTTTTGCAGTTGCACTTGTCGAAAGCAGTGCGGCCGAGATCTCAGTACAGCCTCTGATAACATATTTCCTGTTGCGGACAGAGCTCACTGTGAGCTGGACGGGGAAAACTTGCACCACTGAGGTCAAATCACGCCGCAGTTTTGTTGCGAATGAGAGTGTAGATATGCTTTATTTTTCACTACAAGAGTGCGCTGTAGTTTAGTTGTGGAAGAGAGAGCAGATAAGATTTTTTTCTGTCACTACGAGGATGTGCTGCAGATCAGTAAATGAAGAAGATAAGCTAATTTGTAAAACTTATTGGTAGTTGCATTTGCGCAACTACACAAATATTGAATTCACAAGAGAGAGTTAAAATTAAAAAATTCTTATATGATTATGATATTTCCCACTGTCCATTTTTCTACCCAAATATAATGCTAAAAACCCATAATTTTCGTCCCAACACTTCGAACAAACCTCTTTTAAATTCTCAAAATGCATGTCTCCTCCAACAAAATCGCAATATATATATATATATATATATATATATATATATATATATATATGTCTCAAGTTTGTTTCATCTTGTCGAAATATACACAGAAAATATGTGTTATCTCATATTAATTGTTTGGGGACTCTGAAATATGTCTGCACAAGATAAAAACATATATATTTTTATCTCGACCTCTAGTAAAATATTCGAGGACTACCTCTTGCTCATCCAATATTACATCATCAAATATTATGAGAGAATTATTTTCACATCGATCCAGTGAAACCATTTCACCATTGCTACTTTAAAAATATGCCTTTTTTCCATTCAATTTTTTTGGATATAACTTCAAAATCGTCTTGTAATTGAATATATTTTGGTTGATTCAAACTTTTAGAGCAAACATAGAGTTTATTAAAATTTGGCCATCCTGTATTATAAATAAAATTAATGATTAAATGTATTTTTTTCCATAGTTGCTTGGTCCTACAATCAACCCACGTATATTTTCGGACACTAACTCACGATTTTTTTTAGTAATGAAAGTTTTCTCCAAACAATAGTTCTATTCTTAACAAGAAACTTCACTATGGTATAATTCATAAAAATAAATCAATAACATTAATTAGTTTTCATGCAAAATTCTTAACTCCAAATGTGGAGAATAATACTATAACAACAACTGGAAAAATGAGTCCTGTTGTTGATAAAAAAAATACCGTAATAAATATTCCCACATGCCAATATGATGATGTTGAATCTTTGAAGGAAGCTATAAATTCGATTGAGCCATTTTCAACAAATATAACTGAAATAACAATAGACAATGTGAAAAATAGAATTACAATTCAAACCAAGTTTGATATTAAACTTGATGATCACTTATCTGATAATCTCGGTTTAGAAAGAAAATTAACTATTGAAAAAGACAAAGTTGTCGTGGGCACTAAATTGTCTAATTCTAATCCATATAAAACAATCAATGTTCATTGTAATTTGGGATTTTTGGCATGTCAAAAAAATATGACGAATCTAACCACTTGGAGACTAATATTATTGCTAGTTTTCCACCAAAAACCATGTTTGGTTTTAGAGACTATGTTATTTATAAACCCCCATATCCGTTTTTTATAAAATTAATGATGAGCAATTTAATAACATTGTTATTAAATTGTGAACAATTTAATTCCTGTGAACAAAGTGTGTTTTTAAAAAAGTGCCCTTAATTGAGAATGCAGATTTGGGTCAAATATCTTGATTTTGGGGGTGAGATTGAAGAGATGAATGATGTTTTCAGAATATATTGAATAATTGTTGCTTGAAATATAATTTTATTAGAGACGAAAATGGAAATTTAACTGGTTTTGATGGTTCTGACATTGATATTGTTTTGGAGATTAATAAAGTTAAAATATAAAATTATTCTCTCAAAAATAGATATGATGTCTCAATTTTATATAGCACCAAGTGTATGTGATTCACTAACACCGAATTCATCATTGATTTTAAATATTTTTCTTAATCATCGCATCCCTCTTTAATAAAATAATGAAGATTTAACTAGTGGTGAAACACCGCTAATGGAGAATAAAAAAATTATTTATACATTTTGATATTAATATGGCAAAGTATATAATTTTTTCTCCTATTATTCTCTTGTTATCACAAGGACTCGATGCTATTTTATTAACTTCTGCTGTATATATTTTGTGTTTCTCACTCCTTATCAAAATCATTGTTCTATATTGAATTTTCTCATCAAACACACATTTCTTATGGTCATTAAATTTATTCTATTGTTGACAACGCATTTTTCACACCTTTTGCTCTTTTGTTTTGTTTATCCTCAACTCTTTATGCATACATCTTTGCTCGTTAACCAACAATTTCTTTAATTACATTGCCATTACACTTGTCTTTCATTCTGCCTAAAATTTGTTTATTTATTTGTGGCATGTCATGAATATTGTCTTTTGGATAATCACTCGTGTCAAATTTATCTAACACCGACTTCATGTCTTCGTAGAAATCTTTTGTTTATATATTATAAAAATAAGAGTCGGTATCTTGAAAACACAATTCAATTTTATCATCATATTTTGGCTTCATAATTTTATAGTGGAAATCGTAAATTAATTCTTTCGGAATATCCAAAATGGTCATGCCCACATATATTGGCTTATTACATTTTACGTTAGTTTTATTCATGTGAATAGCTGCAAGATTCTCATTGATTATAGTACCTTGAAAAATTTGGTTTGGACATTAATTTCTCACAAATTTTTTCTCTTGAAACAAGCCTTATATCTGCTCTGTTTCTTATATTCTCCATTGTTTTACCAAAGACATAATTATTCATCAGTTTATAAAAGTCCTTTTCAAAATCGTTTTCCTCATCATTGTGTTGAAATCCACGTACTTTTTCAACCAATCAGATTGATTAAATGTCAATATTCTGTGTATTTTTGTAAGCTTCTGTCCATTATTTAAGCACTGTTTCAATCTACGATATTGTAGTACATGTTTTTATTTTTTATATAAAGTTGTTAATAGTTTAGATTCATTGGTACCTAGAACTAACTTATTTTCTGGACAAAATTGAAGATCTTTGTGTAAATTATGTAATTCTTGTGGATATTCTAAATCAACTTCTAATATATAACCAAACTCACAATCGTTTTTCAAATCTAATATTTTTTCACTCCAATACTCTAAATCATTTAATGCATAGTACACCCACTCGAAACCTCCATACGGTAAATGCTGAGATATTGCCTAACAACATAAATTATCTGCATCGAGATAAGCTAACTAATTTGATTCTTGATTTGAGTTAAAATTTTCCAATTATTTGTTATTTGCTTTAACATGTCGCTTACAACTTTTTGAAATACCGCCTCGTATTCTTTTCAATCATTAAAGTCATATCATAATAATGTAATAAATATAATGATTGTTTAGTCATGTTTAACATTGTGTCCCACGATAAACCCGATGCTGTAAAATACCACACAAGGTCTAGACCATAACAATTTATACAAGTGTTTATAAAATCTTACAATATTTCTGCTAACAATAGTACATCACTTTTTAAGATAAATCATGGTATTCACCAAGATATTTAATATTAAATTGGTTCCATATATTTTTTGCATGTTCGTATTCATAATCAGATATACAATTTTCGTTTAAATTATTGTAAAATTCACTCTTTGGAGGAAGTTGAGTTTTGTTTAATTTTTTAAAATTATCCATATAATATCACCTCTCTTAATAACCAAATCTATTTTATCTTCTGGAAAATGTTTTTGTATGTGTTCCAATTGTTCTTTATTTAAAATAGACGATAACTTACCTAAACTACTAGCCATAAATTGGAATGAGTCTATGAACCAGATTTTTAAATTTTCTGTTTTTGTTTTTTCCAAAGTTGTAAACTTTTCTTCGTTATCAGCAAGTAAATCTATCGTTTTTTCATCATAACCCAACTCTTTAATTAATAAGTGAGCATCATAACCAGCTAAGTTATGAAAAATATTGATACAAAATTAAGTAATTTTAATTGTAAATTACAATTGTTTCATGTTGACTTAGTAATTTTTCCACTTACATGATCATGGTAACTCCCTTTTTTTACTATCCTTAGAATATTCACACTCACATATGGTGCTTTTTTTAATTTCCTATATAATATTTTTTCTTCTGTTGTTAGTGGGTGCATTGGCTCAATTTGCGAATATACTTCCCAGATCTCTTCTACCTCTCTTTTTATTGATTGTATAAACATTTTGTGTGCATCTGGACCTCGATATACAACTGCTGGTTTATACTCGCCATAAGCAGATACAATATAATAGAAAACCAGATGCTTCATGTAATTGATATTTCATTGTATATGATCCGTCATTCAATTTTAAATCAATGTTATTTATTTGCTCATTTGTAAGTTTATATTTTTCTTTGAGTATTTCTTTGTAAATGCCATAATCAATGTCATCTTCTGTTAAAACGGAATATTTTATGATTAAGTTAAATTTTTTTTAATTCGCTTGGATTTGGTTTGGTAGTTGATATTTTCTTCAAAATTGACTCAAAATCTTCATATATTGCGAAAGAAACTTTTGTAGTGTGTTTTATATTTTTTAATTTTATTTTTTAACCTTTTGAAGCCAAGATTATCTTCACAGGTTCATTTTTTGAACAACCTTCTGTGTGATTATTTAATTTCTCTTAAGAATAAACAAATTGAAGATGCATGTCGCAAATATAAATTTTACTTTGTGTTTTTTTTTTGTGCTGAAAGCGGCTGCGATAAATCTTTTATCCAACAATAATGCGAGTTTTCAAAATTTTTTAAAATAAATCAAATTTATGTGTTGCTCTTTTTTATTTCTTTATGCTTTACTGGATATACATTGAATTTATCATCAATAGAGTAAACATTTATGGAAACATCAATCTGGTTTTCTATGTTTGGAATATCGTCAATTTTTATAGGATATCCGTATTTATCTAATTATTTGTCAATGTTAAGACCCACATTTTTATATTTAGATATTCTTTGTGAGTCTTTTTCAGCTGAAAACATTGCAGATTTTATTGCCCAATGAATACATTTTTCATCATTGTTCTTCACATTAATGCATGCTTTTTTTATTCTTTATCACTTCTGGTAGTTCAATATATGAAGACCCATTTAATGGATTATACTTATTTATGGCTAGTTGCAACCCAATTATGCTATGTAAAGCACAATCTGAGGTGCTTATTTCAATGTTTTCTATTCGTGCAACTATTTCATTTATGTGTTTGTAAATTTTTTAATGAATCCGTCTTTCAATATTGTAAATGAGTGTGATTAAATGTCGTCAAATATTAAAATTGTTTTCAATGTTATATGTTGATAACCGGCATTTGAAAGCTTTCTGAACTTCGTATGTGTTAATACTTTTCTATTTTTCTTGTTCACATGTACACTATTTGAAAAGGGGAAAATTTCTTTTAAAACCTCTTTAGCTTTTCTATGTATTATTTTGCCATTTGGAAAAGGTAAATTTGCAAAGTTTCTTTTTCTTTGTTCATTTTTAATTATTGGCATAAGAGCTGTAATTAAATCAGCTTTTCTTAAATTATACACATTTTTTTATTTTATAGCTTTTAGCTTTAGTTCTTAATTCCGAAACTGTTAAATCATTCAGATTCTCGATAGAATTTTTAAATTTATATTATCTTGCTTGAATAATATTTGCAAAAAGATCTTCTTTATGAAATTTATATAATTTTTTTTTTTTTTTATTCTCTACCTATAATTCTCAACACGCGCAGTCTATTTTCTCTCAATTCAGCCAGATTGCTCGTCTCCATATTTATATATAATTAATTTTATTATAGTAAAAATTTATGAAGTCAGCTGAGTTTCACATAGAGTATTCATTCTGTAAATTGCGTGTTACTAGTTTTATGCTTTTTTAGAAAATGGATATATACAGATTTTCCGCATTCGCATTGAACTTTTTCTTTTTTTGACTCATAAAGTCGTTTAGAATATTCGGTATAATAATTTTTGCAGGTTTTAAAATGCTTAGCTATTGTGTTTTCATGAGATGAGAAATCGTCGATAGATGTATTCTCCCTGCATACTATGCAGGTCTTGTGTGAAGAATAACTTTGAAAAATTTCATAAGTATTAAGCAAATCAGAAATTTTGTATTTTTCGAAATATACCTTGCAAACAGATTTTCCACATTCGCAAAGTACTACCCCCCTTTTTTTTATATACGGTAACTATTTTAATGACATAAATAAAGGTGTAAATGATTTCCTAGTAAATATCCCTAATGGCATCATATATGCAATATATAGCCATTCCAACTAAGATTTATGACGTTTGTAATAGTAAACTTACGTTAAAGTTCGCATGTAAAATACATCACAGATAACTGGAAGGCTCCGACAAGTATTAACTAACGTTAAAATATTATAGCTAATAAATATTGTTACCTTTGTATTTCAGGTCATCCCAAGATGAAAGTGTTTATCAGTCATGGAGGACTATTCAGCAACCAGGAGTCAGTGTACGCAGGTGTTCCAGTGATAGCAATGCCGTTATTCGCAGACCAGTTCTTGAACGCTATGAGAATGGAGCAACTTGTCATGTCCATCACTCTCACATATAACGACCTCACGAAGGAAACGCTTTTAAAGGCGATAAGAACTATCATCGATGATAAACGGTAAGTATTATAGGCTTTTCTTGACATTTTAAGTAATCTTTATGAACCCCTTTCAGTACTGTGTTCAGAAAGTAACTAACAATGCCTGGGTGGATAGTGTATTTTTCTATTATTTTATAATTGTTTCTTTTTTCTTAATTTCGTCTTTTCAAAACACATTTTATAGAAGGTCTGTTTGAATGATTCTTGCAATGGGGATAATTGAGTGCCTGATCAATTATGGACATACGCCATTACAAACACTTCTACGTAGTCTCAGAAAATCTAGGCCTACTATGTAAAATAAAATAACTTTTATTAAAAAATATAAATAGAATTTATAGTAGTTTAGGAGCCTAAGTGAGATGTTTTCGGCATATTTTCTGCTTAACAATAAATTCCGAACCTGTTTATTCTATAACTGGCTTCGGCATGAAGATGTGAAACTAAGATAATACTTTATGTACTTTTAATATCATATGTTAGAAAAATTATTATCTTATTGCAATAACTTAGACATCACTAACTCATTAAATTTAAGCATGTCTGTGATACAATTAACAGAACATTCTAATATAAAAGTAGAAAATTCATGAAAAATATTTCTAAATGAAAGTGAAACATGGAATGTTGCTGTTAAATGCAAATAAAATGAAAAAAAGACAAGGGGAAGGTCATAGTCGATATCTGTCAAATTATGTAATAGATCAGACATCTCAAGAAAAGAAATTATTAGTCAAGATATGGCTGTAATACTTGTTGTATAATATACACACATACTGCTATCGTGGCTAATAGCTATATAATGGGGAATCTGGTACAGGGGATTGCGGCTGGGTACGAGGGAACGACAGCCATCTTATATTCCACCATGTTGGTAGCCAGTATCCTGCAATTTTGGATGCTCTTGACCTTGACCTTTTGAGTTTACCATCTTGTTTTTTTAGTTTTACACCTATTTTCGGGTTCCACCCTTTTTTTAGTTTACTGCCAAACCTACCCTCACTTAATTCTTTGAACACATAACCCCGTTTAACCCTTTGGTCACTTAACCATTTGAATACTTAGCCCTTCCTAACCCTTTGGACATCTTACCCTTTGAAAGCTTAACCCCTTGAACCCTAAATTTTTAACACTTTTTAACCATTTCGAATTTAATAATGACCATTGCAAATCCAACAATGAGTAATTAACAAGTATTGAATAATTAGAAATTATGTATTTACCAGCAAAACTATGATTAACGAGAAAATAATCCTTGGTTCGAAGCCCATTGGAGGTCATTACATTTTTATCACCTAACTACATGTAAGGAATAATTGCCAATTAAATTAGTATGTTTAACGAGAGTAATTACACATTTACTGTAGCTAATTAGACACTAAAAATGTGTAACAAAAGCCATTGAACAAGTACACAGATTAATTACAAAAGCTAATTGCACGTCCCTTTGCCATCACCGATCGCTCGTAACTGAACTCTTCGTGTTTCCTAGCATTTCAGTTAAGTATTATTTTGTGCAAGTTATTCTTATGTCTCAGTATTTCAAAGTATAGTGTATTAAAGAATTATTTGTCTAAGTTCAAAAAAAAATTTACATAAAAAAATAGTGTTCAGTCATGTTTTTCCATCAATTTCAGTAAAGAACCATGTTAGCCCTATAGTTAATTTTTGTCTTCTTATGAAATGCTAATTGAAATTATAATTTAATGAAGTATGTTATATATGCCCTGGTGCTGCTTGTCTGGCGCGTCGATTGCCAACACAACATTTCAGTAAACTATTATTCATTGTTAAAAATTTCCAAAATTTGTGTATGTTAACTTTACATTATCTCGTAACAGACTTATTTAAAATATATGCTTTGATAAATTGTGTCAGACATACGTTCCTACAACTACTAACACTGAAAGCGATGCAGGGCGCGCCGAGCGAAGTACATCGCTTGTTGCGATTAATAAACACACAACCGTTATTGCATCTCGTTTGAAATTAGAATTTTAAATTATATATTAATAATAAAAATGTGCTAGAGTTTTAAATGCGTAACTACTACTTGTCTGACGTGTCGACCACTAAACTCTCCGCTGCTTCATTCCCCGACCGTCGGCTGAATAGTTTAACCGACCGCCTCGTGCCGCGCACCTGGCGTTGTTCTTAACATAGATATACCTATTATAACGATTGGTGCGGCCTTGATCAAAAAGTAAACAAACCATTTAGCCATAACATAAACTGCAGTCAGACCTTGGTCCGCCCCCCTCCAAATTCAGAAACCACAACAAAGTCACGTAGCACATAGTGTCAGATCATACACAAAACCTAAGGACTGAACAGTCAATAATTCCCAAAGTGATGAATACAAAAAGAAGCGGTGTAAACAAACAATTAAGCTGGGTGGTCGCTCATGCCACAAAATAGAATAATAACAATTGGTTAGAAACACTATTATAGCCTTCAAAATTAATCATAAAAGGCTCAGAGGGAAAATGTAAATATATGTTAAATAACAAGACAGAGATTTGTGGCGGTGCATTGAATAATATCTTTTGTTAACTATATTATAGTTCTTTACTGTATCATAAAGTTATAAACGCGTAGCCAAATAACCACTTGAAGTTGATAAATAAACAAGTAGTGACATAAATACTTGATAAAATTAATTTAAATTGATTTTACGTGTATTGCTAGACTACTATTGCCAGGATCATTTCTGTAACTGCCGGCAAGAAGAACTTACTAATTTGTTGCCAGCAGTTACTAGTTAAAAATAATTAAATGCGGTAGAGGTGTAATAGTTTGATAAAGCTTTAGAAACTGTTATGTATGCTATGCCGTGCAAAAAAGATTCTTTGAATATTCTTAGGATAAATGGTAGCGATAAATAAAGTAGCAATCCAAAATGGTGGGGCCTGAGCTCCGTAAGTGCCACCCAAATCTCTTCACTCACTCACCCTCACCAAGGCCTCTCCAAAAAGAAAGAGAAAACATGTCGGTGAAGGCAGTAGTGACGATAACGTGGACTGCATTGCCCGCAGGTACTCGGAGACAGCTCGGCGCACTTCGGCGGTGTTCCGCGACCGGCCCATGACGGCGCTGGACACTGCGATATTCTGGACGGAGTACGTGATACGGCACCGCGGAGCGCCGCACCTAAGGACGGCGGCCGCCGACATGCCGCTCTACCAGTACCTCCTCCTGGACGTCGTCGCGACGCTCCTCCTGTCTGCTGTCGTTGTCCTCTGGCTCGTCAACGCCCTGGTGCGCCGCCTGCTGCGAGCCGCTCTGCGCCCGGCAGCCAAGATCCTCAAGTCGGACTGAGACCGGCGCTGCTGCAAAACAGGGACTGATATAGACTTTCCTCAGCCCGGGGCAGAAATTGTGATTTGCGCTCACCTCAATTTTTTTTTGTGTCTGTGTGAATTAAGGTGGACTCACAACCATCCTGCCCGTGGTATTGCACATAATTATTCCTTCTTCACATCGGATTCTTTTTGCCCCATGTCTGTATGGCAATGGATTGTGAGAAGTGTATGAGAATATTGGGATTATTGTAAACTTAAATCTAGAACAGTAAACTGAAGCTAAAACAGGCGTGAAGAATTAAAATTACTTGGCTTCCGCTAGCATGCAGTTTCGCAAACATGGCGGCTCACGAGCCACAAGGAAGTGCTGTTGCGAGGCGTGACAACGTGAACATCAGGGGGGGCTTTCTCTACCGCCTTCGAACGAAATGCTGACAGGGAAAAAATAAAAATTAACATGCATTCGATGAGGGGGGAGAGGGGAGGAAAGGAAAGCCATGCAGGAAGTGGGTCGCACAGTTTTTGACTTTCCATGTAGCAACTATTAACTTACTACTGTCTTAAGTTCAGCATCTTAAAATCTTAAAAAATAAACCATTATTCCTGGTTTTTACACATTTTTTATTGACTTATGGGAAAGCATAATAAATCCGGTGCAACATACGTTGCCCCATTGGTTAGCTTCTGGTTGAAAGGTTGACAATATGTTGGGTTAGAAAACATACATGGATACAACGTTGACCCAATGTAGTATGCCACCTATACATTTTTTCTCGAAAATATTTAATGAGATACTTTAGAAAAATATACATCAACACCTCATGTATGTCAAAAACTGTCACGGTATCTTACCACAGCAAGTTTTTAAAAATTAAAAATGGTTGGCTAAATGTTGGCAACAAGTAGGTATACATACTGTTGGTATTGTGTATAAATATATCTATGTTGGGTCAACATTGTAAAACCAACATTTTATGGCAAAGTTAGGGAATATATATTAATAATTAAAACAATTTTCTTTTCCTGCACTTTGTGAAATACAAATTTTTTCAAGATCCTGCCAATTTTTCTTTGAAATATGTGTAGTTAGATTTATGTTGGGACGATGGTCGAAACCAAACAGTTGACGATTGGCTTTTTTTTTTTTTTTTGACAACATTGTTAAACTAACATATTTCCAACAATGCTCAATAATATTTTTGGAACAAAAAAGAAATACATTATAACGTTTGCTTAAAATTTAAGTTTTTTAATACATACATGTTTTTGTTTCAAATTGAATTTGATGGTCGAGGTTGAATGAATGATGGCAACGTGTTGGTAGATATACAGTTTGTAATTGGTATTAATTTTAATGTTGTGCCAACATTGCACAACGAACACTTAAATGTCGAAGTTAGGGAATAGTTATTGTTAATGAAAACAATGCCGATTTCCTGTATTGTATGAGATATAAATGTTGCTCACGATACTGACAATTTTTCTATTAGATATGTTCAGTTGGTTTTATGCTGGAACAATGTTGGGAACCAAATGGTTGGTGTTTGGTCATTTTTCGTTAGTGGGGCCAACATTGTGTAACCAACATATTTTCAATAATGCCCCATAGAAAGTTTGGGATGAGAAAAAAACATAATTTTCCATGTTTGCTTAAACGTTTGATTTTTTAAATACATAAACTATTTGTATTTGAAATATATTTAGATGACCATAATTGGCTGGTTGTTGGCAACTATTTGGTAAACATACAGAAACTTTTTTTGGCTCCACATTGGCTTAATGTGTGGCTCTGGTGTTGGCCAACGTTGGAAAACTTAAGTCGATCCGACATCAATATGTCAGTCAGGGCAACGTTGGCCGAACATGTATTTTTTGCTTTGACAGCCAACTGAAATATGGTGCTCAACCTACTTTATTAGGCCAATGATAATTGATTATTTTCTACACGCTTTCCTAAATTATCTTTCTTTCAAACATTTGCCGTATCAATCAAAAAACCAAAATGCTATTTGTTGGCTTTACGTTGGTTTATTGTGTGTATATTACAAATCACCAATCTAATATTTTAGAAACCCAACTACCAACTAACATTGGTATTACGTTGGTTATTCGTAGTATTTTGATAATTTACTAAATAATATTCTTTTCTCTTTCAGAAAGGCATTACACACAGTCATTTATCCACAATTAGTAATGTTTTGTGAAGATATGTTATTGCATACATAATGTCAACTAATAAACATGATTCTTCCAACATGCCGTATGACCATCATTTTAAGTCAACAGTAGGTAATAATTAAACTTAATGAAAACAATGCCCCTTTCCTGTATTTAATGAAGTGCAAATGTTTTTTTCACATAAATGACCATTTTTCTTTTAAATATGTTTTGTTGGCCTTATGTTGGGATAATGTTGGAGACCAAAGAGTTGATAATTAGTAATTTTTTTTAGTTTATTGGCCGGTTTGGCCAATATTATGTAACTAACATATTTCCAACAATACTCAACATTATGTATGGGATCAAAAAATTATCAATAATGGTTCATGTTTGCTTGCCAGTTAAGATCTTAATATATATCATATTTGTTTCCAATAGATTCTATTGTCATTGATGACTGATTGTTGGCAGCATGTTGGTAGACATAGTTGTTAATTGGCATGAATTTTGTATGTTGAGTCAACATTTTATATTCGAACTGGAATGAGATACTTACCTATTTCTTCACTGCTGATAGCTAGTTACTGTAGTATACTGGCTAATAAGTTACAGTAGTCTAGTGGTTAAGATGCCAGACTGACAATCGGAGAGTTGTGGGTTCGAATTTGATAGTTACCAATGGATTTTTCAGGATGTATTACGAAGTGGTACGTGGTGAGTGTTGACGTGTTTATTATTATTTTTTTGTTATTGGGTATAATTTATTTTAAACAATGGTAACCAATGTTGGCAGAATGCTGTTTATTAGTTGGCATTAGGCTATGTTATGCAATAACACATCTTCCCAAAACATTGCTAACTGTGGATAAATGATTGTGTGAACACCTTTCTGAAAGAGATAATAATATTATTTAGTAAATTATTAAAGTACTATGGATTACCAACGTAATACCAACATTAGTTAGTGGTTGGGTTTCCATCATAATAGAATGGTGATCTTTAATATACACATGATAAACCAATGGAAAGCCAACAAAGAGCATTTTTTTTTTGATTGATGTGGCATATGTTTTAAAGAGATATAATTTAGGAAAATGCGTATAAAATCATAAATTATCATTGGCGGAATAATGTAGGTTCACTGTCATATTTCAGTTGGCAGCAGACGTAAAAATACATGTTGGGCCAACGTTGCCCCAAGTGTCATTTTGACATTAGCTCAACTTACATTTGACAAAGTTAGCCCAATGCCAGAGCCAGACATTGGGCCAACAAAAAGTTGCTAATGGGCGAAATTGGGGTGGATGGTAGAGAAGCTGATGTATGGCAGCGAGAGGGTAGGGAGGATCCAAGCCTCCTCCATTATTATAAACTGACTTGTTGGTAAGTTTATACCTGAAAGGGGCTAAGGGTATAACTAAATAATGAATCATGATTAGGTAGAGCACAAGAGTATAAGATGGGATTTATTTAACATAAGGATTATACAATAACCATTTACTTTACTATTGATCGGAGGAGCTTAAATGGAATACCGAGATGCTAATTTTGTTAACTTTGATGTACCGCACGCCAGCACTATTACAATCTAATTGGAAAGTCCCCACCTTGTTCATGTTGCCAGAAGCTAATTCTAGGAGGTGATTAACGACAGCTGAACGAACCCATCTTCCGTGGTCTTCTCGTTCCAATGGTCCGACGACAAAAGATGTCACGTCCAGTTTTACGTTGGCCTATGTCGGGCACATTTTAAAATATTTTTGGCCTCGTTTACTGGCCGGGTGGAAGGGTTTTCTGCAACTGTCTTTCGCAACGTGATATGGCAATCACGCTCGTGCCCTGGTTCAATGTTTGAAGGTGTAATCAGGCAGGCCGTCCGCCTTAGGTCTGATCACTTCATAACAACGTGCTTAGTTACATATTTTAATTTTTATTGATTATTCTTGATAATTCACATGGACCTATTTATAAAGTAGTGTTTCATCGCCACGATTTACTATTCTTATTCCCTCGAGTGCAATTTTGGTGTGAAATAACCGCTAATAAATGACACACACAATAATATTGCCCAGTGTGCCGTTTTAAAAAACGTTAGCTACGAATTTATTATTCTGTCACTGCTGTAAACTATTTTGAAACATAATTTTCAGTTTTTAAGTCTCTAATATGATCGCGAGTAATATTATTAAGTGTCTCTTGCCTTTATTAATTTAATTATTGCAGTAGGTAGTACCTTTGTGCTCAGTTTGATTTAACTATGACTTATTTAATTAATAATGGATGTATAAATGCCAGTTTTCGTTTTAGTAAATGTGTTTTATATATTTTAACATTTTGTTTATCTGGCTACTTAAACTATTTAATTTAACAATTACAGGCTATTTAATAATCGTGTATTAATATTCTATAATTTGAATATTCTTTTCGTAAAATTCATTTTGATTCAGTTCAGGATTTATGGGTTCAAAGCTACATCTTTAATCTTGTAGGATGGCTACGGACCACATTTCTCGCATTTTTTTTATATTTTTCACCGGATGTACATTGTGACATTTGCAAATTATTTCGTCTCGCCATCCGTAATTACCCCTTCCGCTCTCTTTTCTGCCGTAGCTGTATTTGCAATATTCTTGGCGGCATCACGCTGGAAGAACGCGAGCCTAAATAAAAAATGGTGGATTTTCGCATATCCTAGCTGATCTGTCAGATGCTTTCATCTCTTCTGTCCCACCCATGCCATCTAGCGGCGACTTTAGTAATATTCTTCTCCAGTGATCTGTGCTCCACCGAGCGTTTTTCAACTCTCTTTTGTTCTCAGCTTGCTGCCATTATGGCGCGTTAGCTACACGCGACAGCCACGATGGTGTTTTCTGGGACTTGGAGGCCCAGTGAAGGATCTTACTTAAATAAAAATCACATAGAGTAGAAACCAGAATGTAGTTTGTGGGGTGCTTATTAATTTAGTCATTATTTATTACTTCGGTGTTTCATCGTTCACCTTTAACACATTTGGATATTTCTATTTTCCCTCTTTAGTGAGCAAGATCGTCAAATACCAATTTTTCCCTTTTATTTAATTCCAGAATTGTTTAACTGATTTACTTTTCTTACTCTCTGTCATAGAGAGGGTATATGTAATCTACGTAATCCATGTAATCCTTGAAGTGAACAAAGTAATTGCTTGAAGTGATCCGAATAATATATATAGTCGATGTAGTTCTCCGACTATTCAAGTAATTCAAGGTCTTCGTGATGTGTTGACACACATTCCCTTTCGAGAGTTTTTGCTGTTCGAACTGTGCATTTCTAAATCAAATTCTCTGTTTTCAGGGAAATTTGTGTGCAGCCAACTCCGTATCTCTGCCCTCTCACCGGAAACGTGTTTGCCTTCAGGACAGCTAAGTGGATGAAAATATTTGTTTTTGTAAATAAATTTTCTTCATGTACATTTAATTTTCAACTTTTTTGTAAGTATTATTAGATTTATTGTAACTATATACTTAATTCCAGTTTAAACTGTAACATATTTTCTTATTACTTGTTATGCATCTAAGAAACGTAGTTATGTTATTAAATCTAAATTATGTAATTTACATTTTTTGGGGGGTGCCTTTTTTAATAATTCTTAAACGTCTAGTAGTCAATTGACATCAATATATTATTTAACTAAAGTTTAATTTTATACGTTTTCTTATAACGTTTTCCATTCTGATGAAAATCCTTTCAATTTACCGTTACAAAGCACTCAAGTGTGCTGAATTTGTCTTTTGTTGTATCGTACAACTTAAAATATTTCTTTTTATTTCACGAAACGAGAATTAAATAAAAATAAGCAAAATATTCAATTTATGCATAATCCAATATCAAGCATTAATGTTTAATACATATATTTTTTTTCTCTGGGCCTATTATATTTACTATAGTATGTAATGAAGTGTTTAGCCTTTTTTTTTTGTTTTGTTCCGTGCATGACGACCCAGCATGATTAATTAATTAGTTAATTTGTAATGCTTCCGTTTCTATTTGCCACTTAATTTCCCTTTTATTGGTTGCGCAGTCCTTAGATTTATTTATTTTTTGCTTCATACGCGTTATTAACAATATTTATTGCTGTGTTGGTGGCTTTCTTTGTCTTTTACTTGTACCAAGGATTGACTGTTTGCTTTTTAATTAAATTGATACTTTACCCTTTTCTAATGGTCGTGCATGTGCACACCAGAAAATGTAAAGCAGTCTTAAAATAAATAAATTTAAAACAAAAAAGTGATTACTCCGTGTGTTTGGTATTCTGTTGCTCGTCCCGGACCGGTCTCTTACTTAACGACAACAGAACAGCCAGGCAGCATATGTGCCGTCCTACAAACATCCGTGCGCATCTCTTCTCTTCTTGAGATTTTCGCTCGTTCTCGTCCTCCCATGCGACTTTCCTAGTCGTCTGTGTAGCCCTATAATGCTCTGCGTCATGTTTACGTTTAACACATAGTACAGCACATACTGCGAAATATAATGACTGAGCTTCATGTAAAACAGTGTGAACAATATGCTATTACAAGCTTAATCGGGGGAGACTGATGCGAGAATCAGCACGTCTGTGTAGCCCTATAATGCTCTGCGTCAAGTTTACGTTTAACACATAGTACAGCACATACTGCGAAATATAATGACTGGGCTTCATGTAACACAGTGTGAACAATATGCTATTACATGCTTAATCGGGGGAGACTGATGCGAGAATCAGCACGTCTGTGTAGCCCTATAATGCTCTGCGTCAAGTTTACGTTTAACACATAGTACAGCACATACTGCGAAATATAATGACTGGGCTTCATGTAACACAGTGTGAACAATATGCTATTACATGCTTAATCGGGGGAGACTGATGAGAGAATCAGCACCTCTGTGAAGAAGTAGTGCCTGAGGTCGGCAAGCTGAGGTGTTATTGTCCATTGTAGTCAGACCCAACCACATTTATACTAATCACAACACGAAAAAGCGGAGCCTGCTGAAGTGTAATGAATAAGACAGTTTCTAATAACAAGTTTGATTAAAAAATCATGCTTTTTTAATTGTGTTTCATGGCCACGATGCCAAAAGGCGCCCCTCTTCCGCAAAGCGGGCACTGATTTATTGGAGTGAGGATTGATAAAACTGGAGGAAACAAAAACACATTGCATCGCTGCGAGTTAAACAAGGTCGTTAACTGACTGGTCAGTAGACATGCAGGTTGTTTCAGCCGACTACAGGTATAATTTATTGTGTGTTATCGAAGACACCAGCGTATTTTTATTGAATAAAATCAACTAATTCAACCTTAACCTATTGAACCATGTCACTAAATTCAGGCAGGTTTTTGGGCAGGGCACAGTAAATATTTCACTTGAGAGATACAATTCTGCTGGTGGTATTATTATTAGGGTGGATATCAGAAGAAGCATTTGTTAATTGTAATTTGTTTAAAGCGTTGTATTCAGTTTAGTCTGTATGCAATGTAGCGATTACAAATTGTTTACATTACTACATGTGTAATAATTTTGCAGGGAAGATTAAATTTAATTGTTTGCCAAAAAAAAAAACCAAAATCAACCTTCTAAGAAATAGAGAATGGAAGTAATATATTTGTATTATTTAAACTGGAAGTAAATTTACCCTACTAGAGAAAAAGTTTTATTCTGAGTTTTAATTTGCAAAATATAAATTATTGTGGCAATTATTTGTATTTCGTACAGCAACCGTACTCCTCCTCTACACTTGCTGCTTTTTCTGTCTATGTACAGCAGTAGTTTGGGTGATGTTAGTGATAGCGAAGATGGAAAAAGCTCTGTTCTACACGCGACATTACTAGCGAGCAAAATTCATAGATTATGTGTAGTAATGCTAAACACGAAACATATAATTGTAAAGTTATTTCCCTTAGAGAATTTTTATGGCCCGAGAAACCAGAAACGTATCAAGAGTAAGTGAGTGAAGAGATTTGAGCGGCTCTTAACAGCGATTTCTTGAGAGCGGATGAGTTTGAAACGAAGTGGATATGGAGCAGCACCAGAATGAAGAGGTGTAGGTAAACGGGAGATCTCCGAGAAAACCCGCTGACCAATGGCATCGTCCGGCACGATTCCCACTTACGAAAATCTGCTGGCGAACCTGCTGGGAATTAAACCCGGTTCGCCTAGCTTTGGTAGAAGGGGGGGGGGGATTATAATCACTACACCCCCATGGCCCCCTATAAAGAACATGGATCTAAAAATCAGTTTTCTGTTAACCTTATATGGTTTACTCTGTTACTAGGTGTTGCGAGATTTACTGAGCTGTCCTAAAACGATTACCATGTCCTTCGTCCCTTGCCCGGGTGAAGAGTTATGGCCAGCGGTGCCCTAAACTAGTAAACTACTCTACCTGAGTTGGCATATCACTGCTGCAGATAATATTTAAATCAGCTTCAGCACTGTCACCTGAAGTGACACCTAAAGTGAGAATCGTCACAGACTCTGGGAATCTTCGACCACACAGCAGATGTCAACTTTGGGATCTACCTCGAGCAGGATAGCAGTTTTCTACTAGATAAACGTTCAGGCTAACTTGACGAGGACGAACGTACATCCCTGTTGCCTCACTGTGAATGAACCAGCAGTTCTCTTCAAATATAATAGTGTCAGTCGGGGTGGCGATCACATTATTGTTTAAAATTCTGGTTCCGTTTCCTTCCCCAATTATGAAGTACCACTGTTCCCTCTTCTCTTGGAACTGCAGCAGTCGCTTCTTTCGTCGCTCGCAGGCTGCCTGATATCATACCTTGACCATGTCTGCATGGTCTTATAGTCTTGGTAGGTGTGATCTGCAATGCCACTGAGGTTACAGTTAGCAGCGGTATTGCATTGAACTCTTGGAAGGGACATGCCTAATAGCTGTACTGTCTTAGCCATCTAGTAGCCACGTGTTTCAAGTAGACGCGCACACATTTCATAGTGCACGCCGTCTGTCAGGAGGGTGAATTTTCCAGAAAAATACCGATTGACGAGTCCGCATCTCTTCGAGGTACATCGCCATCGCTTAGAGGGCTTTATTTAAGTTTTTGGAGCCACATCATCGCTTGGGTTGTTGCATCCTGATAACGTTTTGCTAGTGGCATGGTCTTCTTTTCACACGTTTCAAAGATGCAACCGGGAACACATACAAAGGTTCAATACTAATTTGCAGAATTCTGCTCCTTAGACGCTCTATAGGTCTACTTCTTGCGCTGTGGCCAGTCAACGTTGATACCAACGATATCGATGAGCACTCCCTAAATGAGAGCTTAATGTATTATATTTATCTTGCTCATCACCAAGAGCCATCACCACACAACGACTTCTGCGCGTTGTTCTAGCTAGATTTTATTGATACATTATTTGTTGTAAAAGTGATAATGAAAACTTCCGAGAATTGGCATTTCTGGTGTGGGGCTTGGAAAACGAAACATCACTCGTATCCCTGCCCAAATTATATTAAAATTGGAGTAGTTAGAGCTGGGCCTTCAGTGGGTTGGGAATTTTAGTTGGCCTGGAAGCTGCTTTAGCATATGTTTACCTATAGTTTTCTGTAGTGTCTGCAGACAATTTTAAGAATTTCGGTAGTCTTATCCGGTGGTTCCTGCACCTCTATGCGTGATTAACTGACGAAGCTTCTCCACTTTTTCTGGTCAGTTTTCACAGCATTTCTTTGAATACGACAGGCACGATCTTAGTCTTCTGCGGCTAGTGTACTGTCCACTTTTTTTGTGTTGAGTTGTAACACTCTTATTCTTACACACACTTTTTATGTACTGGGAAGATATCCCAAGCACAAATGCAATACGTATGTCAATCAAAGGTCTTCCAAGTACACCATATTTATCATTGCACTGTTAACCCGTGGAGGAGTAATTGAATTCAGTGATTTTTAAATTTTGGCACCACTGTTAAAAGTGTCTGAAATATATTCGTCTATTTCGGGAAGTTCTGTCAGAACTTTGATGATAATTTTATTTATATATCCGATGTAAGAAACGTGTTATAATCATGTGTATTATCATTCTATATTTTCACTCGAAGGGTGCTCGAAGCTACCGCCTCCCCCAAACTTTTGGGCGGATATGGAGGCAATTAAATATTGTTTTATATAAAGTGTATTTTCATGTTTATGGACGACAGACTCACCTCCAAAATCTGGCCCCAAAATTGGTTTTAAAGTATGCGTGAACAGCTGCGTTCGTAGATGAGCAGCGTTCGACAGCGCTCCTCCTCCATTTTTAAAAAAGAATATTTACAGAAATGTATTTACTGGTGATTAGTAAAAATATGATCGCTCGTGCCAGCTCGTTCTCGTAAAATTTTTCGATGATATTTGTTTTGCAATACTATATAATTAATTGTTTTTAAGGGTGGATCCAAGAAGGTGCCAAAGGAAGTTGATATCCTCAATTCGAACTTTAATTTAATCTGGATGAAATTATTCTTGAAACCAAGTGCATTGACAATATGCAGTATTAATACATACACTTGCTGTGGTATGAGGCAAATTTAAACGTTATTTGGATATCCTGCCCACTAAGTTCTGACATTTGTATGAATAATTAAAATTTTATGCTTACTGATAAGCATGTAGTTTGAAAGTAATGCACAATGAACTGACTCAAGTAGCACTCTCCTTATTAAGCTTTTAGACTCGTCACTAGTTGTTCTTTACAAATATATAGGGATAATGGATATTTCATCGTAGGTCAAATACCTATTAATTTCATTGAATCGTTATCTTTTGATTTTATTAAGAACTATACCATTAAATATGTCCTATCAAACATATACCCCGTAAGAGCGTTACTTATACAATATCGCTCAACAAACAAAAATGTATGGGAGATTGGCAACCTAACGTGTAGGTATTACATCATTTATATAAATATTAAAACGGTGTTTAAAGGTTCTGATAAAATGTTATCCTATCAGCAATTTCGTACTTCTAAAATTAGCATACTGATTTTAAAAAACGTGTCACTTAGTTGAATCGCATCTCGTGTTTATACTAAAACATGCTCTGCTTGAAGTTTGTTTCTGACACCTGTGCTGCTGATACCGGGTGAAGATGTACTCATTGTGTAGAGTGCAACATGTGGTAATGCCAGCGTTTTATGTTACTTTAAGCTGGTGAGACGAACTGAATAGTCTTATGACGTGATAGCTGAAAAAAACGTCACGTCTTCACGATACAAAAACGGTACAATGTAAGACATCAAAAATACATGAAACGTTCATGACACAATCAGGAACATGTCTATGGTTCGCCCCTTACTACCACTGAAAAATTTGTATACGTATTTAATCGGATAATATTGATTTCTTTAAAACCAAATAAACATTCGAACTTTTAGTACGCCACGACCAGTTATGTTATTAAACTGGTGGTTACTAATTACGGAACTTGCAACATGCTTATTTTCTAATATGACATGCATTTTAAAAACAGGAGAAAAGTCTACAGTATACATTAAACTATTTATGCTCTTTCTGAGTAGTCCGGAAACAACCGTGGAAATTTCATCATATTGACAGTATCTGCAAAATATTATTTAATTTCAATAATCCTGTATTTAATTTTTTTTATAAATAATTTATATTTTATACTCTGTGGACTAATAAAAGATAGAAGTATTTAAATAGTAGTCTGACTGCCGTTTGGTGGATTTGAACGTACTATTCTGGATATAATTTTCTAACCATTTTGTATTCTTCCGCCCTACATAGTAACCAGGGACACTTGATTTTAGCGAACTGAGTTCCACGCACGCCAGACTTCAATATCCTACTTCCGCAACAACAATTTTCCTCTGATTACTAGCCGTGTGTCCCGTGCAGAAATTCTGATCTGGGCGAATCGAAGTAACGTTACTCTGATATTGGAAGTCTGTGGTTTGCGGGCAGGCACCAGAGAGGCGGAGCAATGAAAACCATCCAAGCGAAAATTAGATTTCAGTTAGTATTTTTAACTGAGATTATGAAGGAACTCTTTTTCGCGAAAAGCAGGTGTCCCTAAAAATATAACTATCGTCCCGGTCATTTATTTCATGCGTCGATGAAATGAATTCGTAAAATTTTTCGAAGCGTCAATATGTTACTAATATGGAAAAGATTACCCTATGTATATTTTTACACTATGAACCTCAAAGACTCTTCAAAGATTCAAGACGTGCTAAGTTTTATATTTGGGCCATATAAATTTAAGTAAATTACTAAGAATTTGCGGTACTGCGGTAATCGCAGACATCTTCGACGATTTATTTTTTATACATCTCTTGTTTAATCATTTGTATACCATTCTTGAAACGTTACCTTGTTCAATCGATGAATATTATTTTCTTCTTATGTAAAAGTAAAAAAAAAAAAAAATTATTTTGGGCATTATTAATGTAGTGCATTCGAACAGAAGATAATACAAATGTTTTTTTTTCTAGTGGACTAATAGAAATAAAACATGTACTTGCAATTAACGAGTGAGAAAAAAAGTGCCTGAATACTCCTTCGTCGTGTATCTTAGATAGTATATCACAACCACACATCTATGGTACTTTGATCACGTATTGCAAGTATTGGGCATGTCACGTCACATATGATGTTCTGAGGATTCCTGGGCAACACGAAGAGCGACGGTAGATCCATTTTACGACGAATGTTCTTGCGCGATCGTATGAAACTTTAATTAGTAATAACGTACAAACGTTGACGTTTACCAAATCGTTTTCAAAAGAATTACAAAATTTTTATTTAAATAAGTTAACATATAACGCATACATATTTACAGTATAAACACAAAAATATCTTTCAGATCTGAATTTGTGCTGGAAATTTTTTGACTTGCTAAGGAAATTATTGCTTTAGTTAGAAACACGCCCACCCCCAACCCCCCCCCCCCCCTTTTCCAAATGCTCTTTTAAACTAACACTTTTCATATCTAACTGGTTTTTCTTTGATCTGTGTTAAGGTATGATTTAATTTTAATTTGAATATTTTCTTTCTTTTTGCAATATGTCAATTTATGATATTCAGATAGGTTTTAAAAATATTATAATATTCCTGGGAGACGATTTAGTGTTTCGTTAATGTATTTGTCTATGACTGAGTATACACCTTGCTCGCAGGATTAATAAACACTGGTTGATAGTGGCGAATAACATGACTGTTTAAAAAGAAGTTTGGAATAAAACATAGAACAGGAGTAAAAAGTTTCGTAAAAGAACAGTTCTGCAAGATTATTGAAGTGATGTTTCGTTGTATAAAAGTTAAATTATTTTGAAAAGTAAAATTATAACTAATCGCTGCCCGGAGTATAAATAAACATTGTATTTCCACAACAAGAAGTTGATTGTAAATACGTGAAATTTGCAAGATGATTTAGCTTGCGGATATATTTGTAAGAAGATTCTGCATTATACTGAACGATATGCAAGGTTGTAAAGAAGATATTCCTGAAGGCAGGAAGTTCCATCTCATCGAGGATTCTAGAGTCAACTGGTGAGCTGCTGTACAACCGGGATCATTCTGCGGTGGATCGACGACGAAGCTCGAAGCCCGCACACACGAGAGCAGCGACGATGTGCTTCGCTAGGTTCCATCGGGCCGGAGAGAGAGAGGGAGAGTGAGAGAGAGAGAGAGAGAGAAAGAGAGAGAGAGAGAGTGTGTGTGTGTGTGTGTGTCTACACATCGTTTGCCATTCCTGAAGTTGCAGCGTAATATAAGTCCTATGCGACCTTTATTAACACTAAAACTGGATTGACGACGAAGTTGAGTTAATTTTACTGAAGTAATCCTTATAATAATGTTGTTCGCTCCAATACTAATGATTTATGGATGAAATTAGAATTATTTGATGCAGAATTTTTCATCAATAACATTGCCACTGTATTTTGTTGTAATTTGGAATTTTAATTTCTTTAAATATTCATCAGAGGAGCTTTTAATGTATAAACCATTAATATATCTTGAAGTTAATAATTTTATTAAAAGAAAAAACAAGTCTTATAAGACTATTTAACATTTACTGTGTAACAGCTAATGGTAGAAATAAGAAGCTAACTGGAGAAACTGTTTAAATCAGCATATTTGTTGAAGTGAACAGTTTTAAATGTTTACTTCTTTATTTTGAAACTAGCCGTTACGTAGTAATTTTCTGATTAAAAATTGACGGTATCTAGTGTGGTTGCTACTGTGGAAAATGTAATTCTGGAACTCTACTGACTAATAAACAACCTCCAAAATACAATTGACCAATTAACGTAAAGTGTTATGCCCTGTGTTTTTCATAACCTAAAAGGACAACATAGAATAATCACCTTGTTAGAAGAAACGTTTCAAATGACACTGTTCTGAAAGTTCCCAATTTTTCGTTTAGGTATTTTATTACTCACATTCCATTATAGGCTGTTCACGGTAAAGTGACTACTTTTGAGACCATAGTTATTTTTTTTCCTATCAGTAATTTTGGATCCTTCCACCACATTTGAAATAAGTATTGCCATGTAAGTAATAAACATAATGCGTATATTCCGCCGCACTCGGAAGTTAACGTCTAAGGCTACAATGAAATATATTTATTGACTATTATTATAAATGAGAGGACTTCAAAAAGTGTCCACTTTACCATGAATAGGCTATACATGTGCAACAAGACTTCTGTCTGTATGTACGTACTATATATCCGTTTCAACCCGTACAGCAATTAAACCAAACTTTACAAACACTTTTAACACCCATTAATTATACAGATTTTATAGTTTTCAACGATTTATACTCTTATCTTCATGGCGTCCCTACAAATTTTATAAGAGTAACTTTCCATATCTCAGGAACTATGTAAGCTATTCAAACCAAACTTCTTACACTATCAATACTTAGACAGTGTTCATTTAACTCATTAGTTCTATATCTATATATAGCGTCATCCGAAAAAAAAAATCATTCATAGGTTTGAATTAAACTTAGGTTGATGGCACTTACATGAAGAAGATGTATAACGTTATCAACAGGCTTTGTCCGCCACTTTGGCGAACAGCAACACCTGAAAACTTTAGATGAAATATAATCTATCATGGACTATTCTTACGATCCATCGAGAAAAAAAATGCATAAAGAATGTTTGATTTGGATCATTCTGATAGATCAGACACTTAATTTCTAAATGTCAACTATGCTAATTTTTAAAGTCCATGAGTCAGATTGAAATTTGGTAAGCAGATAGCATATAAAAGCTCTTTTGATTTACTCATTTACAGTCATTCCTAAGTATTTTGATAGTAGAATGATTATGTTCCTTCTGGCGCAACAGCGTCTGGGGTCGGATTTGGATTCAGCTGGTAACACAATGTTGGAATTTCCCTATTTCCCCAAATATTTTCCTTTCTGCCCTCAAAATGTCCCTTTTCTACCTCAAAATTTCCATTTTTTTCCCTAAAAATTCTCATGTTTCCATAAAAATTTTCCTTTTTCCCTACAAAATTACAGTGTTCCCCAGAACTAAAGATTGGGAACAGTGACTGATCCAGAAGAGAGAGGGGGATCAGAGACCAAGGGTGAGGCATCCAACTAAGGTGACTGGAATCAGCGACCCCGAGGTCACAAGAACAGGACCCATAACCTTCTACCTTTACCTTAACCTTTGACCCCCATAAAATTAAAATAATCCCAAAAAATTAAAAAATAATAATAAAAATAAAATCAACAGATTATTTACAAAAAGTGTATTAAAATATTTAGTAAATATTTATAGAAAATTATTTTAAAATTTCATAAAAAAATTTTTAAAAAATGTATTTAAAAAAGTGAAATTTTCGCTGGTCACTCCGTACTAATTACCCATTCCACTATCGTGTCCGCCATTTTGGTAGGTTCAGCCAGCTGCCATGTTTGTCGGTACAGTCTGTCATTCTGGTAGGAGTCCGCCATCTTAGTAGGTGCAGACCTCCATTTTTGTTTTCTTAACTGTCATTTGTTTTATAGCTTGTCTCTCAGGTTCGTTCGACTGTAATATTATATTTCATATGTTTTCATCACCTATGTACCACCAAGTGGTAGCCTTATTTGTTTATGTGTTTAAAGTATAGGTTGCGCTCTCGGCATTCTCCATGTTAGATTTTATTTTTCAACACATAGGTAATATCTATTATGCCGCCTGCTATATCGGCCCGTACCAAATGGCGACATTCACATTCCTGCTAGGTACGTAAACTGTCATATATTATTTTATTTTATTCCTCAATGCGAATATTTTTATTCAAAATAATTTTTATATATAAAGCAGGGAGGTTTTTGAAATGAAATACAGCATTTTTTTTTTACAAAAAATTAATTGTGATGGGAGATACTATAGACCGTTCACGGTAAAGTGAGCACTTTTGAAAGCCCTCTTATTTTAAATAATGGTCGAAAAATGTGTTTTATTTTAGCTTTAGATGTAAACTTCCGGGTGCAGTGGAATTTAAACTCGATCTTTATTACTTACAAGGCAATATTTATTTTTTAATGTAGTTAAGGTATAACATATGGCTAAAAGAAAAAGTAACTAGGACCTTAAAAGTGCTCACTTTACTCTGATCAGCCTATAGGTGCATGGCATCGTTTTTGTTAGAGAGAATGCGATTGTGCAGTTGTACTGCTACTCGCCTCCCCCAAGACGAAGTCACTCCCAGATCGCCCGTGGGAATCAATCCAGACGATGCTGCTGGCCAGCGGGTTTTCTCGTTGTTTCTCTCGTTTTCCCCTCCCTAGCATTCCGACGCTGCTCCAAACTCACCTCACTTCACCCTAATCGGATCTCAAGACCCCGATGTTAAAAACAGCCCCATAACCTCTCCATTCCAATCGTTTATGTAACAACATGTATTTCGGCAGAACATATATTATATCGCAATAATTATAGTAGAAATGAGAAATGGTAAAAACCGACGAATGGGATGAGCTTATCTATTCAGTTCTGTTCATTCATAGGCCATCTTCCACATGCCCCCTCAGGGACTAAGGATACCCTACGAGCCCGTAGATTAGTTGTGTATCACCCCATAACTAGAGATAATTCACTTATTCGCCTACGTTTTTCTCTTTTCGTTTTCCGAAGTCAAACTACGGTCACTCTGAATTGTCCACAATTTTTGCATCTTTGAGTTATGTGTCAAGGATTTAACATTTTGTAAATGCAATTTCAGAGTTTAAGTTAATCTATTCCAGTTATCTGCAATAGCCTTAGCCTGCTTGTATAATGAGAAATTCACAAAACTCTAGTAAGTATAAAATTAAATCTGTAACGTTTTAAGATTTGACCTTTTTTTTTTCTTCAAAATTACATAAAATTTAAAATTTACAATCGTATTTAGGTAAAGTATGTGGAACTGATAACAGCACACTACTACAGTTAAACTTGTTCCACTTACAACACCAATTGACTAGCACTTGTACAGAATTGTAAATAAAACTGAACGACATGTCATGACTATGAATGTCATGACTAAACTGTAACTAAAAATTTTACAAAAATTTTCTAAACGGTGTTTGAAACGGTATATTCGAGCTCACACAGGGAGAAGTATTCCCGATTGGGCTGGTATTAAAAAAATTACAAGAAAAGCTAATTGTAAGGTCGTTCTCCTTCAGTATCCTAACTGAAACACCAGCACCGAGTTACACGAAAGTTTCCTTGTTTTCTTTACTCTTCCGTTCGTTCTAAGGCTGGATGATAAGAGAAAGAATAAGCCTCGCTTTCTCGTCTTACCATGGCGCGAAGTTTCGGAAACGACGCTTCTCTGAAACGAGGAAGAAAAGTCTTCGCCCCTGTTCCGTCCGGCGAACAGGCGCTGCTATTCCCTATTTGCATGAGCCGCTTGTCTCAGGGCCTATCCCTGTCGACATGCTGGCGTGGCGGTGTACGTCAGGGATCCACCCCACCCCCCTCTCAACCGACACCCCCCTGGGGACGTGACCTGCACCCCTAACCGGCGGCTTAATAATCTCTGTCAACCCCTCGTGCTGGCAGGCAGCTCAATATCCCCCAGCTTTTGTTTAGAGTAGCTCTGCCTCCCTGACTTGTCGCGGACCCCGGGTCTCAATCATCGACCCTCGGCACCCACTGCCGCCCTCCTCGACCTACACCCATCCTACTCCCTCCTCGCTGAAGCCGACAATGTTACCGGCGTATTACTTACTCTGCGCCACAGAGTGGAGGCTTAGCAGTCTACTGCATCTCGTACTCCGACACTGTGCATCAAAATCTTAGCTTGCTTGTCACATAAACAAACAATAAATATTTTTAATGCAGTTTACGCGTGACTGAAATAAAATTGAAAATAAATATAAGAAAACACTCTAAGATAGAGTTTCTGCAGATCTGCAAAATCTCTAACAAATTAATCCTTTCAGCACCTGTGTCCACTACAACGGAAATGTTGAGGAGAAAGGACATGTATATGACAAGATCCGTACACAGCTGGAATTCAATTAGTTTTTCCCTTGTGGGTAAAGTTATATGTGGATATTTCTACAGCTCTGGTTTGTGAGTGGTTTGCCTAATGACTTCTTAATCAGCAGTGACATATTTTATTGTCTGAGTGAATGAAGCAAGTGTTGAACCAAAATGAGAAGGCCTATAGCACGAACCGAAATATTAAATGAGTGCAACACTTGAAACCACAAGTCAGTGCGGGATCGAAAGGGTTAACAATCATGGTGGGTATCTGCACAGTCATTTCTTATAATGTATAGGCAGAAGCCAGAAAAATTCGCGATTTGAATTACCTGCGCGATATGTTTCACAGTATTGTTGTATCCTTACGATGTTGTTTCAATTCTGACTAGCAGTGAAGACCTCGGGGTGTCTTGAGTAAAGTTATTTAAATAACAACGACAAAGTAGCTGGCGTACACCTTTATGATAACTATTATATTTTATATATACATTATGTACAGGTTATTACAGTACTACGCACTTCGGCGTTCTCTCGTTACTAAAAATACGCCATACTCTGATGAGAACTAGACCTAGTCTGATTATCTACACATAAACTTCACACTGCGTCCGTTCGTCTCTTCTAGAAGAGTCTACTTTCCTACCAATCACAGTGGTCCCCTCATTTCGTGGCCTTATTGGAATCCACCAATCACGGTCCATTCCTCATTCCATGCCCGTATTGGGACGCATGAAACACACACAACAATTCTTATAACTAGACATACGTCACAGCACATGGCATCTCGTCTGCAAGTACACCAAATTACGAACAAACACCATTCGAATAGTACACCATATTGACAAATATATATGTTGTACGATACTCTAAACTAGATTTGATGTGATACTCTTTTCCTTATTCCTTATACTTATTAATTACTATGGTTTATATTTACAATACAAAACACTACAATTACAATCAATATACTTAACCTAATTACATGGTCGCGACCGTAACGCATATTATATGACATCTAGACACGGGGGTTATTACACCTCCCCTTTTAAAAAATAAATAATATCATAATTGAATGTTTATTTCACATAAGATCTGATAATTCACTACACATAGGTACAACGATTTATGCATTTTTACTTAAATTTCTCACAACCTTACAATATTTCGGTGCAGTATTTGCGCTCATTTAACGTCGGTTACTTGGTTGCCGTAGTTGTAATAATTCAACAAGTGTCTGTTCCGTTTACTCAACGGACGCATACGATGAGGTCGCTATCTTTCATTACCTACATTGGTCTCTGTAGCAGGTGAACTAACATTATTTACAATAGTAGGGCGGACACATATGGAGGAAATCCTCCGCAGTTATTGTCACCATTCCAATATTTACACACCTTATTCCGCAATCATCTACAACATTTACATTTTATACAAATACATAAATATATCAACAATACAAAGACACTGGTTAAAAACATATGTTATCTGGAAAACTTGGCTGGAGTGTAGCAATCTCCATTTTTCTTGTTCAATTGTATTGCCCACTACGGCTACCTTATGACTGGCTATGATCAGTTGGTTTAGCTGATTTATTTATGGTTTCACTGTAATACTTATAGTAGTAGGATTTAGGGAAGTTGGGGACAAGGTATTTGGGAGTAGGAGCGCAGGAGCCGGCCGCCGCCATCTTGTTACGTCACCATCGGCAGTCATAGATGATATTGACAATGACCTTGACATTTGACCTATTACCTTTACCTTGACCCCGATGACCTCTGACCCCAAAAACAGAAAAAGTTGCAAAAAACTATAAACAAATTTGTAATGAAAATTTCAATTAAAAAATTGTTTGAAAAATAAAAATCGTTAAAAATTTATTTTTATGAAATTAATTTTAAAATCTCTTAATTTAAACATACTATAACCCGGTGGCCATTGTCCACTTTTTTCTACAAAATTTTCAATTTTTCCCAAAGAAATGGCCCTCAAAAATTTTTATTTAAAAATTTATTTAACAAATTATTATTAACAAACTTACATTTCCGGAGGTCTCCTCCCGCACCACCAATTACTCACCTCTGTTCGAATCCAGCAGATGACTGACTCCCTCGCCTCCACTCCCCTCACATATATTCATTCTGCCATCTTGATTTTTCAATTGTCATTTGCTTACATGCTATTGCAGGTAGCCATCATTGTAACATGAAACTGGACGCCGCCATCTTTGTGTATATGTTACTGGAGGCGGACATATTTGTTTTTTTCGTACATAATATGTTGATATGTGTTACTGGAGGCTACCATGTCGGGAGGCAGCCATCTAGCTAGCTGCAGTCCTGCATGTTTTTTTATTGTCATTTGTTTTATTGTTTGTGTTTCACATTTGGGCGACAACCCGATTATGTCACCTGATATAGGCCTGTACCGAATGGTGACAATGACCATTCCTGCAAAGGACTTAGATTTATTTTTTATTTTTTATACTTATATATAAAACAGAAAGGGTTTTTGAAATAAAACACTACATATATTATTTTTACATAAAATTTAGTTGACACGTAGTAAAATATACAGATGTATTAATCTTCTTCGATGGTTACCGCACGATGTCCGCCTCATCGACCCAGGAATTGTAGCGGACATGGAAACCTCATCACTTGATATAGGCTCTTCCATTATGCTGTTTCAGCACCTTTTCCACCAAATACACATCTGCAAACTTCGTCGGCCGGATCTCCTCGATGTAGAAACCACCATGTATGGGTATGTTGTTCAGATCTTCGAGATAATAGGTCCTCGGAGAATAGTTATGTATATGTCGAACACGAAACAGTTCGGGGCTCTAATTTGCTGTGAACACTTTCTCGAAGACACCTTTCTGTTTGGAAATGCACACCAGGTTACCGATCTTGGCTTTAGACTTGCATGGGACTTTTCTCTTCAAAATAGCATACACATTCTGTACCAGGGAGTCGTCATTGACATCTTCGGGATTCATACGAGTGTTCGAGTGCACTGTAGAATTATACTTACGCACAAGTTTCGGCAGTAGCTCAAGCCACTTGTAGCTACCATTTACTGTGAAATGATTCCACATCTTGCCCTTCAGAGTCCTGTTGAACCTCTCGATAATTGAAGCTTTAAGATTACTCTGTGTGGAATAATGATTTATGTTATGGTTCTTCACCAGGGCCTTGAAATTTGCATTGTAGAATTCCTTGCCCTGGTCGGTTTGCAAATTAGCCGGGATGTGTCCTTCGTTCAACACATCTGTGATGGCCTCAGTGACATCACGAGTATTCTTCGACTTGACGGGCCTGGCCCAGGCGAATTTGCTATAGGCATCGAACAATGTCAACATGTATTTGTAGCCTTTGTTGACTTGAACATATGGTATTACCTCTACGAGGTCGGTATGAAACAGACACTTCATCCCTCAAATCAAGACCTTGCGACGGCGGTAGTTGCACCTGGCAGCCACATTCAGTTGATTGGCAACACCCAATCGATTCATCATATGTAGCCTGTCTCCTTAAGTTATTCTATAATTGTAGAGGAGAGGAGGAGGAGGAGGAGGGGGATGAGGCACATATAAGCCTCTAGATGTCATAAAGCACATTTTAGAATGTCCCTTTAAGTTATCATGCCGAGTAAACTGTGTCTGGCAGAAATCGCACTGAAATGTCATATTGCAATATGTGATACATCCATACTGTTCCAAGTCTAGAATGATACTGAAACAAAAAGGTATCAAAGGCCATATTTATACTTTAATCGCTCAGTTCACCACGATGTCTCGAAGAGGTAAGACCATAGCTGGAACTGGGTCGTTAATACGCTGATCAACAATTTACCATTTAAGTTGCACATTCCTGGATACAGGTTCTTTGGGCCAGGAACTAAGCTAGCTAAAAGGCTGTCACACAAAGAGACAGGCATCAACGCCCTAGACGAGGCGTGCAAGCAGCACGACATTGTCTATTCCCAGCATAAGGATCTGCAAGCCAGACACTGGGAAGACAAGATACTTACACAGAAGTTGGACGAAATATGAAAATCATCCAATGCCGGGCTCTGAGAAAAATAGCAGGTGGGGTGTTTTCAAATTGATAAATGCCAAAGTGAACATGGGCATGGGTGATAAGAGTAAAAGAAAGGCACAAGTGAAAATAAAAGCAATTACGAAAAGAAGAAAATCAGCCAAGTCTAAGAAAATATCCACCGGTGGAATTATTTTCATTGCTTTTGCCCACACTCGCAGCACTTGGAGGCCAAATAGGAGGCACGATTGGTATCGCCTGAGCTGTCAACACAGCATCAAACGAATGGAAGCAGTTGACCGAGGCCCAAAGACACAATGTAAGTATGGAAGCTATCGCCATGGGTAAAAAAAAAGTGCAAGGTCTCTACCTAAGACCGTGCCCAGTAGGAGGCGGAACTGTGCAAAAGAGGCACAGCAGGAAGAAACAATTATGAATTCTCTACCGAAACGAACATTCACGAATGTGGATTTGGAACTGTTTGCACACAAATTGAAAATACCTCATTTTAATGGAGTGTTTGTGAAAAATGCTTTGCCTACTAAACCCAAGAGATAATAATGTGCCGTAATTAATCTGGATACGACAGCAGGGCCTGACATGCACTGGATAACCTACAAAGAAAAAGGTAAGCATGCAGACTATTATGATAGTTTTGGAAATTTGCATCCTCCACCCGAATTGCGCGAGTACCTGAAAAATTGCAATTTAATATAGAGTTTCGAAATGGAGCAGCTGCCTAACACGTGGAACTGCGGACATTTGTTCAACCATACAAGTAATTGTATAAAAAGGCTGTACTGCAAGGAAACCATCATCTTTATGTTTACCTTAACAGGTAGTAATTCTGAGCTGCATGCTGTACATTTACCACCACTCGACCTGGAGGGGGAATGGAGCATAGGCCTCATCGATTTTCAAACTTACAATGCCATACCGAACATTGATGAAAAAAACTGCAAGCTGTATCTCGTAAAAAGTGGTAATGTTTCCCATGAAATTTCGCTGCCTGTTGGCTCTTATGAAACATACGATATTGCAAGGCCATTGAAGATTCACAGCCCCCGACACTTGAATTCAACTACATGGGAATCCAAATACTCTGAAGAGTGTTATCAGATGCAATGAAGATATCGACTTTACGAAACCGGATACCACCGGACCGATGCTGAGGTTCGAGCAGCGCATCTATGAAGCTGGTAAAACACACTTGTCGTCGCAGCCTGTAAATAATTTGCCAGTCAATGTGATACGAAAAAACCTGTAATTTGGCTGCGGCACATACCTCAATGGCAGACCGAGCAATACGCTGCACCAATTTTCGCCTATGGTCCCTCCAGGTTATAAACTGGCCGTGGCACCGTAAAGCATCATTTACGTACCGGTCGTCGTGAAGAGAGCACACGAGGTGTTCGTGACAGTCGTCGACCAACACAGTGAGTTGGTGAACTTTCGAAATGAAGAAATCACTCTACATCTGCATTTGAGAAGATGGGTATAATATTTACGCCGACCAGAAGGTATAAAATAATGTGTCGTGTAAAACCTACCATCAGTATGTTACAGGTCTCCAAGGAGTTAACACGTGTAAAACCTACCTTCAGTGTGTCACAGGTCTCCAGTTATGAGGTCGATCGCCATGGAAGATTTCGTAAACTACGAAGAACCGACCGTTTTCGAAGACAGCATAAAGAAGGTGGAACTTCATGCACACCAGCCGTTCGTGATCGGGCCGTACGCACTACCATCGTAGGATCGGATAGCAGTACAACACAAAGATATCTGCACTCTTCCCTGCCAGTATTTCCTGCGAATCAGTGGGACTCTGACAAAAGAAGATGGGACCAATCTATAATCGTGGAAAATAATTAGCAATGGAAATTATTCACCTGATCGATCGCATTGCCTACTTTCTCAACGGCACCGAGGTGGACCAAGATGACAGGCTGGGGAATCAAAGATGGCTACAGTGTTCCCATTTATGCCGAAGGAAGGTTCAAACTATGTGTTCCACTTTCCATGCTATTGGGATTATCCGAAGACTACAAACGAACTATCTTCAATTCGAAGCAGGAGTTTGTGATAATGCTCATCAATACGTAGTTGGATACCATAGTGGGAACGAGAGAAAACCTGGAGGCCGTGTACCTGAACCTACATTCTATCGAATGGATGCTGTCTCATGTGCAGTTGAGCACTGCAGAATGCCTACACATGATGCCGAATGTGGAAGATGGTTAAAAACATCGATGTGTATTTCAGGTCGTGTAGTCTGGAGACAAACCCCGGATAGCGAGCAAGCCAGCGCATTAACTGGATGTTGAAAACCAGCTTTGCATCTGAGAAACTGAGGCAGATAATTGTTGGGATACAGATCGGAAGATAGCAGAATGTAAGAGTGAGCCATTCACAGTTCGACAGATGCCAAATAGAAAATGTCAAAATATTTTTGAATAGCAAAAGCTACCAGTATGTAGACATAAACAGGAACTTTGTAAATGGCCAGTACCTGCTGGCATATCAGATGTACGCTCAATTCCAAACTGCATATTATGGATGCACCCAATCCCCGATATTGAGCCCTGATACATTCAAGAGTTTGGCCCTGCTTATGGTATTCGATTTGAGTCAACAGGACGACTGTATTACCTCCGATGTGATCGACTGCATGATCGGATTCACTACACATGGAAATATTCCTGCCAACACATGCGCATTTTGCCTGATACTTCACGACCTGCTTGTATCTTACAATTGTCGAGACAGAACCGTCAAAATATTGTCATGAGTGCAGCTGGCTGTTCTCACACCGTAACAGTTTACTCGTATTCGAGCATCACCAGCTTCAATGGTTGGGTTTCCCTGCCCCCAAGGTCGCCGAGGCGGACATCGAGCGGTGATCGTCGAAGAAGATTAATACACCTGTATATTTTACTATTTGTACAATAAATATTATGTAAAAAAATTTATGTAGTGTTTTATTTCAAAAAAACCCTTTTCTGCTTTATATATAAGAATAAAAAATTATAAATAAATTTAAGTACTTTGCATGAATGAGCAATGTCACCATTCGGTACAGGCCAATATAAGGTAATATAATCGGGTTTTCGCACAAATGTGAGACACAAACTATAAAACAAATTACAATAAAAACATGGAGGACTGCAACTAGCAAGATGGCTGCCTTCCGACATGGCAGCCTCCAGTAACATATATAAACTAATGATGTCCGAAAAAAAAAAAAATATGGTCACCTCCAGTAATATATATAAACAAAAATTGTACGAAAAAACAAATATGGCCACCTGCAGAAACATATACACAAATATGGCGGTCTCCAGTAGCATGTAAACAAATGACGAATGAAAAATCAAGATGGTGAAATGAATAAATGTGAGGGGAGTGGAGGCAAGGGAGTCAGTCGTCTGCTGGATCCGAACATTGGTAAGTAATTGGGGAGGTGGGGGGCGGGGAGGAGACCTCCGGAAATGTAAGCTTTTTAATTAAAATTCTTTAAACAAAATTTTAAATAAAAATTTCTTGAGAAAATTTTTTTAAAAAATAGGGGAAATTTCGAGGGAAAAAAAGGAATCATGGCCGCCGGGATTAATGACTTTTTAATAAACTATTTTTTTAACGAAGATGTAATAAAAAAATTCTTGAGGGAAATTTCGAGGTAAAAAAGGGAAATTTCGAAGGAAAAGAGGGAAAATGGCAGCCCGGGTTAAAGATTTTTTAATTAAGAGATTTTTAATTAATTTTTATAAAAATTAATTTTTGAACGCATTTTTAACGAGGATTGCACTTAAATTTTCGTTATAATTTTTTTTAGATTTTTTGCATTTTTTCGATTTTTGGGTTCAGAGGTCACCGGGATCATGGTCAAGGTCATGGGTCAAGGTCATCCAATATGGCAGACTGTGACGTAACATGATGGCAGTGTCCGGCTCCTGCGCTCCTACTCCCAAATTCATTGTCCCCAACTTCCCTAAATCCTACTTTTACTTATTTTATATCATCTTCGTTTACTATATTGGGTACATTTTCACAACAATCAAAATCGGAAAGATTAATGATAACATCTTTAATATATTTCTAATACTCGTGGTGACAGTCTGTTAATTGAGTAAAACATTAGTACTATACCCTTTACAATTATTCAAACATTTTAGTTTTCCTCTACTTTCTATCGTTATGTCAAATGGCTTTAGTTTATTACATGAAATTGTCATCTTCCTTGATTTTGGTGCTACATATAGCTATTCATTTTCTTTTAGTTGTAAACACAATATATTATCTAGTCTAATGACACGTCTTCTGGAATGACTCGTTGGTCACGCAATAACTTGACTTCACATTCGCTATGATCATCTGCGGATACAAGGGAAACATTTGCTTACACACTAACAATAATTTAGATACGGATTTACACTTTTCAAACTCTTGGGAAGACATTTTTGCGTAATATTGCTTTGCCTTTTCCATCAAAATATATTTCTTAATAGGATAATAAACACACAACTACTGTCTCCTATTTTGGATGGCATTGGCAAGGTGATTATATTATAAGTGTCGAAAACTGAATGGTCGGTCAATGGCAACCTGATCACGTAACAAAGCATTTTCTTATGCTTGTAGACTTCTAGGGCCACTAGATTAATCACCTGTTGTAATCCAATCCATTTTGATTAAGGGTTTCTACCGTGAAATGTTGAAAATGTTTTAATATTTGAGAGGGGGTTATAATAATGCCTTGGTTTTAAATTCCCTTGACTGCATCTATGACGGCACTTAACAAAATCTCAAATTGATAGCGTATCATTTCAATTAATATGTTTAATAAAATGAGATGTTCATAGACTAGTATTTTTAAATTCTGTTGCTACATGACATTTGAAAATTTTGCATTCCTTACGTTTATTTCTTGTGTTAACTTATCTATTCCTTGCATTAATACCTTTTGATTGGAGGACGCATCTTTAATTGTACGATTTATCATCGTTTGTGTTGATTTTTCTACGGTAATGTGCTCTTTACTCAGTGTTAAGAAATTTAACTGTTCCTTCTCTACCTGCGAGATCTTATCATTATAAAATGTAGCGTTATATTTGTCTAGAGTGCCAAATAAAACTCTGCTAAATTGACCTATTATATTTAAAGGCCAAACAGATCGCTTCCTCCACCTCGTAAGTATACCTATCAACTCATCTATTATTACCTAGGTTTTTTCACATATCTCTTATCTCTTATACAACTCATCAATGGTATTTGCACATAAGGACTTATTTCTAGGAGCAAGTTCTTCCTTTTTACGCAACACGCTTGTGGCCCTAACATAGTTCTCAAGCTGTTTCTTCACAACATCTATAATTCACTCATATTCATATATGATATTAAACGCCTCTTTGTATTATATAACTGTGTTTCTCCTTGAAATTCACAGTAGAAAACTGAAGTGACATCTAAGGGCTTTAATAGAATGTCTATAGTGATTATTGGGACTATCACACAGGCTAACAGAAGTACTTGAATCGTCATATGCAACATAAGTAATCAACTTTCTTACTGCTTAAAATAAACAGCTTTAAACTATTAACATGCACTTTGGTTACTCTGTTTCTGGGTAACTTAAGCTGATATTACCCTATCCACTTCTATGATTTCATAAGGGCCAACACATTTTGAATCTAATTTCTGCAATCTTTCCCTACGCACGGATTCATCATATAGTAACACTTGGTCTCCTTTTATAAAAACTACATAGTTTGTATGTTTATCATATGCCTGTTTCATTATTTCCTTAGTATTGTCTAGATTTCTGCGAGCAAGCCTATATAAATATTGCAGTTTTTAGTTTTAATTCCTTTACTCTATCCTCAGCTTTATATGCTACTTCTGTCGGTTCTTTCTGCAATGTTCCTGGGTAGCCTACCATACACTAGTTCAAACGGCATTATTTTCGTTGATCGACTTTGGGTCGTGTTCTGAACAAAGGTGGCGTATGCTAACCACAGGTCCCAATCAAACTGATTTCTAGATACAAAATGTCTAAGATACTCTCCTAAAACTTTATGATATCTTTCCAAAGAACCATTACTTTGTGGATGGTAAGCTGTCGTTTTGCTCTTTTCTATTCTCAATAATCGACATACTCGCTGAAATAACTCGCTCTATAAATTAGCGTCTCTATCACCTAATGACACTTGAGGTATTCCGAATTTCAAAACTACGGGCTCAACAAATGCCGTAGCTATTATTTCTATAGTCTTATTATATATTGGGACTTCTACGATGAACTTTGATAAGAGATCTTGAAACGTTAAAATGTAATTTTTTTCCGGCTTCTGTTTCCGTCAGAGGTCCCACTATATCTATACTACATTCCTCCAAAACTACGGAAGGTGTATCGGTAATCACAAGATGAGGTTTTTTTATAGAGTTTATTTAGCTTATTTCGTTGACGATAATCTCACTGACTAATACATTGTTCAATGTCTTTTTTCATTCCTGGCCATTTTACTTACTGTTGTAACTTATCTAGGGCACGTGTAATACCGCAATGACCTCCAATGGTAGAAATGTGCACCTCCTCTAAGAACTGTTTCTTTTTAGCGTCACTTATAACGGCGTTCTGGCCGTCGGTTTTATCTCCTTCCTCATCGCTACTATCTTCCGGTTTGTTACCTACTGTGTTCTGAAGTACAAGAATTTTTTTATCTTCACCATCGTCGTCGCCAGATTCTACTGGGGGAATTCTGCTTAGTGTGTCTGCGTGATGGATTGTTTTACCTGCCCGATACCTGATGTCAAAAGAATATACTGGCAATTATAGTCGCCAATGCAAAAGTCTAGAGCTCGGCTCCTTAATATTAAAATCATATTGTAGGGGTCTGTAATTACTGTAAAATGGCGCCCTAATAAATATGAATGAAAACCTTTGATGAAACTAACTATTCCTGTCATTTCTTTTTCAGTTACCGAGTAATTAATGTCAGCCTTATTTAAAGTCCTGCTTGCATACGCTATTGGTCGGTCTTTTCCTAGCTCGCCTTGTGATAAAATCGCACCTACTGCATACTGGCTTGCATCTGTGGTTAGCAAAAATAGCTTATTAAAATCAGGGTATTGTAGTAGTGTATATTCAAATCAGCTTCTGTTTTAAAAGTGAAACAATTTTTCCTGTTCCTTGGTCCATTCAAGTACTACATCCTTTTTTAGTCAATTATATAACGGTTTAGCAATTTTACTAAAATCTTGTATGAAACGTCTGTATCCGAGGCCAGTCCACAGAGCGTTTTTATTTCCTTAGCTGATCTGGGTCTTGGATAATCTCTTACTTTAGCGATTTTCTCGGGGTCGGGTTGCACTCCCATCTCTCTTATGACATGTCTAAATATGCAACTTCTGTTCTTAGAAACGTGCATTTATCGGGTTGCAGCTTTACATTGTGTCCCCTAAAGGTCTTGAACACTTCCCTTAGTTTTTCACTATTAAAATATACGGATTGGACGTATACTATTACGTCATATAAATGAACCAAGCATTTTATCCCGATTAATCCTGATAATACTGTGAACGTAGCAGAACGTAGCGGGATAACTGAGAAACTATTAAATATAATCTAATGGAACTGCATGACTTAGACGTTATAAGTACACAATTGGGTGCGTGCGAATGGTATTAACAGTTTATAGATGCTCAAAATGTCCGCAATGATCAGTAAGACATCATCTGCAACGCTGTACACTGATAAAAAGGTTTTCTTGAATCAAACAAGATTTGTTTGGTGCAATCAAATTATTTGTTTGTATAGGAGCAATGAAATATTTTGTTGTTCTCATTTGGTTGCCCCAAACTGTAAGATTTGGTTGGTGCAACTAAAAATTTGTTTGGCTACAAGTGCATTAAACAGTCTAGCCCGATATAAAAAAATATTTACAAGCTCGGCCGAGTTTAGGTCCTAGATCGCCTGCGACCGCGCGCTACGCTGTAGTAATCTCAGCTAACGTGACAATTGATGAAGCCGGAAAGCTTTAAAATAGACACACTGAAAATATTGGGCAACGTGTGCAAACAAATATTTCAAGTTTTACACCTTTACTTGTCAGTTCCTTGTTGCATTGTTTTATTAATTTGTTTATTCTATTGTTAAGCATCAATAGATGGCATAACAAACACGGTTACTAGCTTAATTGCCACAAAAAATACTAATCAACTCTCGAGCTGTATCTTCGTACGAAGACAGTCAAATGAGTGGCCAAAGAAATATATACAGTTGATGAAACAAAATATTTAGTTGACAATCTAATTTTCTTGTCCCAACACTGAGATTTTGTTTATTCAAACATATATTTTCTTAGACGAACAAAAGCGATTTTGTTGCTTTTCAAATTTGGTTTGCTCAACATTATATTTTGCTAGGGCAACTAAATATATATTTGGCCCTATACAAACAAATATTTTGTTCGATTTTCTCACGGTGTAGAACACAATAAACGTACGCTGTTCACGATAAAGTGAGCACTATTGAAATAAACCCTAGAAAAAATTCACTGCTCTTACCTGCTTATATTTTAACGGGCGCACTGAGTGACGTTCGCCCAATAAAGTTGGCAACGATGGAGGGATAGTATTTCCATGTATTAACGTCGAACAAAAAGTGTTGGGTAGCCATTTGTGATAACTAGAATGATTTCTTTCGCTTTTTTTTTTTTTTTTCCTTTCTTTCAATTAATGGAAGTGTAAAAATTAGCAGAGTTGTAGAATATTTACGTTTCTAAAAATTTCAGTTTTACTTTACCGACGCATGGGTAAGGTGATGAGGCTCATGGAAATGTTAAATTTACACAAGGCAAAAGAATATACAACGTGCATGCAAGTGGATCTTAAGCAGGGTTTCAGAAGTGCTCACTTTACCGTGAACAGCGTATAACAATAGCTATGGTTTCCATGTGAGTGGATTCGCAGTTGGTCACAATCTCGTCTCGCATGGTATTTAGCGTCCTCTGTGTCTTTGTGGAGGACGGAGTGTTCTTCAGAGTTCCCCATAGATAAAAGTATAATGGCAGGGCGTTCAATCTGGAGATCTGAGTGGTTACTCAACACGTGTTCATCGGCCTATCCACCTCACAAAAAATATTTCATCCAGGAGCGACCCGTACGTCACGATGATAATGTGGCAGCTCACAGCCCTGTTGGGGAAAAAAAAAAAAAAAACAATCGTCACATGGCTGGAGTTGGTAAACAGCTGGCAAAATGTTTTCCTGAAACATGGTACGGTTACTTTTACCTGTCATCGTCCCATCAAAAAAGAATGGCTCCACAAGTCCTCTGGCAGACATGCTGCATCACACTGTTAACCCAGGAAGATTAACTGCTCTACCACAATGCTGGGGGTTTCAGCGGCCCAGTACACACATTTGTGGCAGTTGGCAATTCCCTTTAATTTAAAGATTGTCTCATCGGACCAAACAACCGTCCATTGTCATTGCACATGTTCACGTCCCACTCACAAAATTCGATACGCCTTTCTGGATAAAAACGATATAAAATCTTTTTTTTTTCGGTCTCGTCAATCGCACTTGTGTTATCGGACCCTGTGTGTCACTGCTTGAAGACGGGAAAAGATAGCAGTTCCCGAAACGTCGCATTCTACCGTTTTTGAGGGAACTACTGTAATTGTGCTTGTTTCTTCGTTGTCTTTGTTTTACCAGTATTGTATTATTTGTGTTGTAGGTAACTAGCCTGTGTCATCTTCGGTGTGTTGTTTGTTGGTCATATATAGTTTTTCGTGTGTGTGTATATAAAGTAAACTTAGTCATGGTTCGACAGAGCACATGTATAAAGAGGTTATGTTTACGATATGTTAATTTGATGAAGTGATATTTATAACTGTAATATTTATTTTTTTACGTACTTTTTTTGCAATTTATATCAATTTTCACACTTTTCATAAATTTATTTGTAACATATTCTAATCACGTAATTTTATTGTTTGTAAACCACCAATCCAGCCAACTTTCAGTATTCTGTGGTAATTCCACACCTTATCTCTGAGATTTCACATATTATTATTTTAATATCATAATGTAATATTTACATGTTAATTTTTGGGTTCAGTAAAGATTTTTTTAATTTTAAAGCTCAATAAATTATTATATTTTGTCATTTTCAAGCTATTTAATGTTTGATTTATTTATTTTATGAGGATTACCGGAAGTAGTTCGTCATTCACTATTTGGAGAGTGAGATACCGGAAGACGAGGCTTCTGGGAGGGACATTTAAGATGGCCAGATAGTTTAATTTATTGCTCTAGTATCGGCCTAAATGCAGAGGGAGCCTAGGTCCCAGAAGTAAAGTACAGGTTGCTGCATCAAGCAGTTTAAGAAGAGGGTTTATGGCAGTCAATTAGATAGATTTGGAGTGACTTTGCAGCGACGCAGAAGACGCCGATCTGCTAGGCGCCAGGCGCCATGTCTGTGAGGGTAACGCCATAGCGAGACACAGGTGACGCCATCCATTTCGTAAGCCTGGAGGAACTTTTGCAATATTTGAAAAGTGCTTTATTTGGAACTTTGAAAGTATTAAGAGTTATACAGGATAAATAAACCAGAGGTCCAGCTTTACATGCTGAGTTAGTACGTCGGAGCAAATTACAATTGACATTTCAGAATTCAGTATAATTTACTTGGTTAGGAGAAAAGTTAGTTAAATTATGCCATGAATATGACATTTTATTTTTAACCGGGGTTAAGTTAACCTACACAAACACAGTGGGACATGAAATACCGACACCGCCAAATGCAAAATCCATTTACACGAAACCCTATCGTATACCAGAGGCATAAAAGGAAGAGGTAGATAGGCAGGTAAAACAAATGTTGGCAGATGACATAAATAAAAGCAGGCGTCCGTGGAATTCACCAGTGTTGGTAGTGCCGAAAAATATGGACGCCAGTGGAAGAGGAAACAGAGTAGTTTTGGATCTGAGGGGAATAAATAAATTATTGCAGGGATGCAGTGATACAAATGCCAGTAATAACACAGATACTTGATAGCCTAGGCAGGCGAAGTATTTTACGAGGCTCGACGCAAATCAGGGATATCTGCAGTGTAATATTAAGGCTGAAGATCAATCAAAAACTGAGTTCAGTACACAGTTTGTATTTCCAGAGAGAGAGAGAGACAGAGAGAGAAACATAGATGTAATTCCAAAATAAGCATCTTCAAGCAACTTAAATGTGCTATAAACCAGTAATTTAGCATGGCGTGTGAGACAAAGTCTAAAAAATAAAGGGGGGCGGTGGCTGGGCGGTTAGCCTGCTCTCCTCTCACCAAAGCGAATCGAGTTCAATTCCCGGCCGAGTCATTCCAGGACTTGCGTAAGTAGGAATCGTGCAGGACATTGCCGCTGGTCGGCGAGTTTTATCGGGGATCTCCCATTTTCCCAGCCCTTGCATTCCGGCTCGCCACATTTCACCCTTATCGGCTCTCAAGGTATCGTTGTTAAGAGCCACTCAAAATCTCTCAACTCAACTTAAAAAGAGAGGTGGTGTCCACGCCATCTTGGATTTAGATGTGTTCCTCCAAAATTTAATTTCTAGTTTCAGCATTTAGAAGCCAAGCTTGTCAAGCCACAGGAACATCTTAACATTTATTTCGAAATCTAACTACTTTTTCTCACGTTGATCCATTCCTTCAGTATTTAATGGTTTTCTGTCACACATGGGAAAATATGGATGAAACCGAAACCACAAAGCGAGTAAGGTAAAGAGACGAAGCTCAATGCTATTTTGGTCGGCCGTTATTTTCCTCTATTAGGTTGAATTTGCTGCCAATCATACAACTATTCAACATAATTATTTCAATTTTAAGACAGACGTTTTAGTTCATGTTAATAACAATTTGGTAAAACTGTTATAATTAAATGCTGTATTTACAAACGGTAAAATGTAACTAAATGCGTTTTAACAATAGATGGTAGATAATACATATGTTGGCTACTCTGTTGACAGTACAATCGTTTATGAAGATGCTAATTGTATGTATGTATTTCCTTCAAAAAGGCGCTGTCGCTGATATCAGTAACTCTTGTGCCATCTATTCTTAAGCAATCAGCATTTGAAAATTCAATAAAGCTCAATTATTCCAATCCCTGCGATTGGTTACAAACATCAACTCCACCTTTTCCACAAACGAACATAACAACGGAATCAAAACAAGTGGACAACTCAACGCTCAATCGCTGACAGTGCATGTCTACTTAGAAATTATATATTTTATGAATGACGATGAGAATAATTAAACTTAGTTTACTTGTGAATTAAGTATATTGTAAAATAAAATAATATTGTTCATAAAATGTACAGCTTTCTTTATTGAAGAGCATTATTTAAATTTTTTTCAACAGTTGGCGAAGTCATTCTACCTAATAATTTAGTAGTCCACGGAATCCCTATAGAGCTTGAACCCCCTGACCGAAACCACAGAAACTTAAAAATTCTATTAGTTATTCCTGCGTGGCATATCGAGCTTTGTTTTTAATGTCTAGTCATAAAGTTCGATTACGAAGATTTGTAAAGAAATTTGGAAAAAAAAATAGATGTGGTTTCTCTACACGTACAACCTCCATACCATTGCGGCGGCCCCCAAGGTATAAAAGTTAACTCCGAACACGTTAATTGCAGTTAAGATGTGTCTGGAAGTCAGTACAGAAAAATCAAGAAAGTGCGATCATAACATAAATAACAGTTTGTGCTCACTTGTGAGCAAATATTTTGAGGAACGGATACATTCGTTTAGCGCTATATCTTACGCCGCATTGAAACGTGCAACTGTACGGCGTATTAAATAGCTCGAGAGTAACGCATCACACTAGGGAAGCATTGGCTCTCAAAATTATAGTAAATTATCATCTAGGATTGCGGTTTCGTAGTTTTCCTATATTCAATTCCTGAAAATATTTATCTGTCTGTTTAGCGTTGATTTATGTACAACGCCCTCTCTTAACAGCGCTCAGCAGGAAAACCGAAACAATGAGTGAATATCTACGGAAGCGCCTGCCTGGGAAGACGCGGGAGGGGCGTGGTCCCTGGACAAAGGCCGAAGAGGCTGAAGGATCGGCCGGCCGAGTCCAGTATTTCCCAGGCGGCTTCCGCCGGCCGCCGGCGCGGAAAATTAAAAACCATGTCGCAAGGGACGACACGGTCCAGCCAGCCTCGTCCTGGGGGTAGCTGCTACTCCACAGGCGTCCAGAGACACTGCTCCTCGTGCTCTCCAAGTGGACACGTTCCTTCCCACTGTGCTTAAAATCTCTTGTGTTGATGCATAGTAATATATATATATATATATATATATATATATATATATATATATATATATATATATATATATATATTGGATGGTTCTCAATTAGAACGACAAACTTCGTGCGATTCTTCATGAAAAAGTAAAAGGAAAACATATGAGACACTTTATTCCTAAACCGAATATTATGGAAGGTATGAGCTCTTTAAAAAAACGAGATTTTAAGCAGTAGGCTATTTGTGCAAAATATCGGCTCTTACGTTGAAGGTCCCGATAACATACAATAATGTTCCGAGAGTTGTCATGGTCTGAAATCTGGGTCCATCTGCAATGTATCCATATTTTGGTAGCACAAATTTTATACTCCATATTTTACATCATATATACATGTGTTCATACATGTTATGAAACATGAAAACATATTTACATACATATCCTACCTCCCTACAATACGCCTGAAAGAAAAAAATTACATCTCATTTTTCAATATTTTTTCCAAAAAAAGAAGAATGCTTTTAAAAACTCCAAGCTTCCAATCTCAAATTTCTCATGTTTTTGTAAGCCTTTTGATTTTAATAGTGCACAATTTTCTCTTGTGAAAGTACATTAACACCACCATAGCATCTAACTAAAAACCTACCATGTTTCCTACCATGCTTAAAAAAACACAGTATCTGCTTGGTTTATTTGCAAGCCTCATTCACGATAAATTTCAAACAAGAACCAAATGTCAGAAAAATTCTAGCAATACTTAAATTCAGAATTTTGAACTTTTATTTAAATCGATATCAAGAGTTTGCTTTTAACAAGTTAAAATATGAACATGATACTTTCTTCTTCTCGCTTCAACCTTGTCCTCCGACCAAGGAGGGTGCGACCTGCAGTTTCTCGCCGTTTACGACAACTTAGCTCGCGGCATTTAGCCTGTACACTGTGGTCGGCCTGGAAACAGATCATCTAGAGCCTAGCTCCTAGAGGTTAGCGGACACAGTGTGCAACACCACACTAGGGATACTTTTTACAACACTTGCTACACAGCACATCGCAGTCGTTCCAGACAGTCTCGCCTCCCCCTACCCTCCTCCACAATGGGCCATGGAGCTGGTGGGGCGTGGCCTAGGCTACGATTATGTCTTACCGGATAACAAGAATGTAAATATCGCTCAGTACCTGCGGACCAATCCTACCTTATAGCTCAATTACAAACATATTTTTAAGAGAATGATGGCCCATGCAGCTCCGGAAGTTCTGCCTCTAGCGGCGATCATAAAAAACAATGGCAAATCACTTCCCCCCTCCCCCCATCTAAGGAGATCAACATGAAAATTTAATTGGAATTCCAAACACCGAAACGAAGGAACAGCATCTCCGGCGACAAAACCACCGAGAACAAGTGTCTCAACTCGTCGTCGTTAGAGGCGAAACCAATTCCAATTTCGGTTGAAAACGGATTCTCAGTTTTGCAGGAAGTCAGAGACGAGGCTTCCTTAGAGTCAGCCCTTGGCTCCTCAAGCCAACCCCCTTCCAGCACACAGCCGGTCGCTGAAAACACAACAAATACAGCTCAAAAGTACCGAATCGTGGTCCCTGACACCACGAAATAGAACCTCCTAACAGAAATTGCGAGGAATCAGTCGAGACAGGTTCTCTCTCCTCCCCACAGCACAAGGCATTCGGATCTTGACCACAAGGCATGCACATTTTCAGGCCACAAGAACAATGCTTTCAGTAACTTCATTCAGCATTTCACCTTTTGCTCAAATTCCGAAAAACCCCAGAAAGTGGTATTTGACCTCGCTTCCACCACAGAAATTGACGACATTAAAGTAGACCTGGAAAGCTCCGTCTACAAAATTATTCACATCTATCAATTTAAAAAGAAAATCACTGACTCACACAACCCCAACATATATACGCTAGTGCCAACCCGCTTTTTCTGTGTTACAGCGGCGCAAAACATATTCCCCCCCCCCCCCCCACCCCGATCACTATCCGGAAATTGAACATGACCTTGTTAAATCCTATACAGATGTGACTAGATGCCGTAACTGCCAAGCCCTCGGCCACACACGGAACTTCTGTTACATGCCATCTGTATGCCCACACTGCGCCGGAAAACACACTGCGAGTGCCTGCATCCTGGCAGAACAAACACCTAAATGCAGCAATTGCGCCGGTCCGCACACTGTCACTTCGCCGGACTGCCCCAGTTTCCAGGACATGGTGCAGAAGCGACAAGCTGCCTTTTAAAAAGCTCGAATTTCAAAACCAGGCCCTGTCCCGTCCAGGAACCTGGCCAGCCACCCTGTCAGAACAACTCAACCAGGCTTTTCCTATGCGCAGGCACTCTAACAGGCTCCGCACAAACAAAATATGATACCTTTTTAACACAAGCTGCATTCCCACCTCACCACTTCCGCAAAGTTTGCTGGGAGGAATAAAGGACGCGCTGCATGAACTCCGTGAACTCATGTAGTTTTTGCGAGAGTGCGACTTTCAATCCCTTCTGGCGCACTTTCGTCCCAACATCTCTGCTGCCAAACATCTCCCCGATAAGCAGGAAAAGAGCATGCTTATCCTGGAAGCCATGACGTCGTACATAGCGCCTTAATCGAGCTGCTTGACATACAGAATTTTTCCCACTATCCCAAATGTACTGGAACGACTGCGAATAACATTTTCACATATACGACACTCTGCCGAGCGACACAAGCCAATTTTAATATTTAATTCAACTGATCACAGCACCTAGTTCTGCTCAAATGTTACAAGTAACTGCCTTCTGCAAGATAAATAATATTCAATTGTTAAACTCAGCTTCTAAATAAATATTACTGGCCATACTTTCATTAATTAACTGCTTAAATTAATTAAATTTAATTAAAATCAATTGCAGCCACTATAGAACAGCACTGAAAATTCCAAGTTTCCAACTAATTATTTAACGCATTAAATGGCCAGCTACAGAAATTTAAAGTTTTGTGGCATCATTTCAATTCAAAACCTAATGCAATTATTTTCCTTACAACACATAATATCATACTTTAATTTTCCCAATGAAATATATAAGTAATTCAAGGTAAATAACGACAATTCTGTCATCTCTTGGAGAACTCCGTAAGCTCCGCCCCACCATGTTCTCTCGGTCAATCAGAGACCTCTGGCCAAGTCACATACCAACTTCACTCACGCGACGCGTTTTCCTGGCTCTAATTTCGAATTTTACTGGTTTGACAAATAAACATCATAGTATTATATTTAAAGCGACTTCTAAACCGTTATTTCAAGCCTTCAGCGCATATATACAGGACGAATTCATCAAAATTAAGAGCCGAAACTGGCCGGAATTTTCCGATCGGTCCGGGACAAATTTCGTCCACTTTTAACAAAACTACTCTGTGCTAGCATCGCGCCTGCCATTCCTCATGTAGACTCCGACCTTCTCAGATTTTTACATCATATTCCTACCCCTTCGTCACCCGACACAGAACATTCACTCACACAGTATACATTACTATAAGCAATATCACTTAATTTATTAATATTAATTATTATTACATAATTATTACCAATATTTAAAAAATTCTGATTACCACAAAAACACATGGAATTCACTTCCGCTCAATTCAATTTCACCACATACAACTACAATTAATTATTTACCTATGCCAGTCCAGTCATGGGAAAAACTTTTTAACCGTTTAGTATAAATTCTTTTGGCTTTAAATTCCTTTTATTCTCACTTTACTGTCGCTGGCCCTTTTACGGGGGATTAGCAACAGCCCTCAAAGTCTTGAATTTCAAAATTTTGTGCAGATTAAATTCATTTTAATTTAATTTAACTTCACCACTCTCCTTTATCCCGTACAGGCAGGGAAAAGGAGAGTAAAACACAGCTATGGAAACAGCTCCCAGGCGCTACCCTGGGAATTCTGTACCGTAATGTTTGCTCTGCAGCATTTAGTATTTTTGATGGTTGAGGATGTGGGAGGGGGTTATCTTCTCCTTACCTCCAAAATCTAACTGAGAACCGTCTGGCTGGTCAAGGTCCCTCACAAGGAACGATCCACCCTCACACTGAGGGAGTAGCGTCCCAGTGATGTAATATCGGCGACCAGCTACTTTCTTATTCACTCAACACAGTGTCTTTAAGTGATTAAGTTATTTCCTAACAAATTACTGTCGAAAACACACTAAATGTTTCATGCACTAAAGTGAACTTTGGAAGCAGAAGGCGTGAGTTAATAACGAAAATTGCCACATCTCTGATAATAGTGATATTGTATTTCGCCGACCAATAAACCAAAAGTTAATGAGTAAATAATTTGATGTGTATTGCTTTCATATATGCATAAATGTGTATTTTTGGACATATGTGTACCTACTTAATTTAGAGTAGGTATGTTTCATTCTTACTGATTTATTATGGTCATATTCTGTTAATTGTGAACACCTTACATAGAAGGACGATTATCTGGAAGGTATTATGTCCTCCATTATACTAACAAAAATTGCTCATGAAAATGTTTTCTGAAATTTTTTTTAATGTTCTACATTAATTGTCATTATTTATTTATTGTGAACCTGAGAAGTAATCGCCGAGGATGAGTGTGCTTACGATATAAACTAAACTAACATAAAACGAAACAAGGCACACACATCCATGGCAAATATGTGAATCAAATCCTTGACTCCTTGCACTAAAGGGAGTCGTTTTAGCAACTACCACACATAAATCAGCTATTGATAATTGTTATAATAAAAAGTGCAATAGTGGCTGTACCTAAATAACTCAATTTTATTTTAACTGTTCGTACATATTCTAATATTTCTTTCGGTTTTCTCTACTTAAACTCCCAAAATCAGCAAATGTACTGATGTAAAAATAATAAACAGTGATATTAATATACTTCTACATTGCCTACATTAAATGAAAATGTCCCGTAAAATATTTTCGTCGAAATAAAATCAAGTATTTGTAATGTTAAACTGTTTTTTTTTTTTGCAAATTGGAACACTGCTTTTTTTTTTTTGCGGAACTAAGTTCAGCTGTCACATAATTGTTAGCACAACGTCATTGCACTGAACAATTTATTTAGCTACTTAATTAGTTTAAGAGATAACATCATTGAGTTGAATACACTAGACACAAATGTTTTGTGATCTCATCCCAGTAGATGGTAAGTACAGGGAGATAAAATTTCTGGTAAAGATCTTCATACCTAAACACTAAAAAATTCCCAACAAATAAAAGATGTTCTGAACATTGGGGTACGCATTTCCTTTTCTGCATAAAACTCTCAACTTTCAGAAAGAAATGCAAGAATTTAAATTAATTAGTTTTTTCAAAGTGTAGTTGTGTGCCCCTAAGATAAAGCATTTGTAACTATATGCCTGTTGCATTGTTTGAGCCATTGTTATTTTTTCTAATTACATATGCCCTTACTGTGTACTATTGGCTTCCATTTACCTTGCCACACAAATTTCACGAGCTTAATTGGTATTCTTATTTCAATAAATTCCAACATCAGACGTCGACAAGTTTTGAGTTCATAACAAATGTAATTTATAAAATTAACTGGCTGACTGTCATGAACTGAATAACTATCTGCAGTATACTAAAATGTTATAGTTATCTTGATCCCTCCAACTTTTATAATTAATCTGCTACTCCCTCAATTCATCCCAATTAATCCCATTTGCTCCAGAACCGGCACGCTCCTACTACTTTCAGTGACTTTTTTTTTCTCACTGCATTAAACTTTGTAGGACCGCCTGTTTTTCGCGAAAAGGTTATCGCGAAGGCTAGACTCCAATGTCTTATGGCATGCGTGCAGTTTTCCTTTGGTTATTGGCCATGGGTCTTTAATCGGGAGTCAGTTCCTTACCTGACTGAACCAATCGAAATTAGGTGATTCGAGGCCGAGTGTACGTGGTTCGCGAGCAGACACCTGCAATTTGTACACTTACTCTGTGACCTCTTTTTTTTTCAGTTTAAATTTATTTTGATCGCATGGTGTTTTGCAAAATGACATGTCGTACTCAACCCTTTACTGATTTTTTTGCAATATTCGAATAAAAAAACCAAATTATTTGCAAAAAAAATTAACAAAGGCAAACCAAAGGTATTGTCTTAATTCAACTCATGGCACTTTTAGTAAAAGTTATTTGACAGAAATTCAGGAGAAGCCACAATTAAAAACATACACAAGAATTTCCTTGTTTCCAGCAATTTTTTTGAAGCAGCAAAATTAAAAAAGTACAATTTTATATGTGTCTTGAAGTAGCTCTTGGCATATTTAAAATGTTAATTATCTCATTTCTGTACATACTGCTATGGCCTGTCCTGAAGGGATCAGGTCATGCACTTATAAGGGGGATGGTAGTAGCTAGAGGAAAAGAGCACTCAGTTACATAAAACACTACTTTTATTCAAGACGATTACTCTTACAAATCTTGCCCAAAGGCGTTACTCATTGATACCAGTTACGTACAATAAAGATATCTGAGGCAAGTGCTAGAGTAGTTACCTTAGGTTTAATTCAGTGCTCTGACTCTTATGGAGTCCAAATACGCCTGCGCTTGTCCCTGAGTCTCGGCAACCTGGAGCGCCCTAACGGGATTTATAGTTACCCTGGACAGATTTGTCAACGCCTACGGGAAGACCCCCTCGACGGCGGCTGAAGACGGCGTCGAATCCCGGACCACTGGCCTGGTGGTCCTCCTGCTGGGCGTCGCTCGTCCGGACTGGATCAAGGTGGCCGCGAGCCGCCATAGTCTCAGTCTTATATAGTTGCGACCCCGGCCTTGATATTCTCTCCCCCCCCCCCCTTTTTTTTCTCGCCGAGCATTGTTTCCAAAACATCTGTGCTGGTCCGGCTAGGTCATGCAGCCCCGTGGTCTAGCATGGTTCCTGCCGGCCCCAGCTGCTGGTGATCACACCAATACGTTTGTTGTAATTATTTGTGCATCCATAAAACAGTAAAATTGTAACTTTGACGTGTATTTATACAAACACTATTTGCTCAAAAATGTTTTTTTCCTAGGCAACTTAAATGCAGGTAATGTTTAAACTTTCAACAGTGTGTAGTTCAGATATAAAATAATAAATGTTTTCGTTGATAACTCCTATAAGCTTTGTGATTAAGCTTAAACGGAAAATATATACGTATGATGATAACTCACATCTTAACTAAATTATGACTATTTACTGCCTTCTCTTTTTTTAATGCACCGAAGTTTAAAAATAAGCAGATTTGTAAAGTATTTAATTTACTAATAATTTCACAGTTTAGCTTGACCGACGCATGAATAAAGTGATGAGGCCCATCTAAATGTTAATTTTACATAAGGCGGAGGGATACATAACGTGCATACAAGTAGGTCATAAGCAGGGCTTTCAAAAGTGCTCATTTTACTGTGAACAGCCTATAATGACGAGTGCTGCTAATACGAGGTGGCGTCAAAACATTTTCTCCCTGCCACGTAGTCCTCCACGAAACTGAACGAAGCAGAGGGAGTGTCAGGAACTTCGCACGTGCGTGCGTGTGTGTGTATGTATGTATATGTGTGTGTGTGTGTGTGTGTGTCGTTATGGTTCCGAACACGTGAACAGAAAACGACTGCGATCAATTTCTGGACGGCTGGCTCTCGGCGCCGCTAAAAGCATCGTCCGCGCCTCCTCCCCCCCCCCCCCCCTGTCGCGCTATCAACTCACTCTTCACCCCCAGCACCCTTCCGAGCCCTCAGCCGCCCCGCGGCCAAGTAAGTGGCGCATGACACATCCACGTACACAACAGCCAAGTTTCCCAGGCTCGAGGGTGTTAATCTTCACGCCGGCTACTAATGAATTGATTGCCCCCCCCCCCCCCCCCCACCCTCCGAAACCCCCCGCAGCCTCTCTAAGGCGGCCAGTTTACTTTTTAGCCACGTGTTCGGTCTCCCTCGCCATTTGTTGCTGTTCTTCCTCCCTCTACTCCTTCACACTTTCCCCTGATGTTTGCTCCTCCTCTCAGCGGAGCAGCGCAGCATCCGGCAACACTGGACCATGTGGCAATATCTTCAAACGTGGCTAGCAAACGTGGTTCTGTGTACAAACATTTGATTGTTGTGCACTCTAAATGTGAATCAGTGAGAATTTCACTGTTTCGATCAGTCAAACGTATCTGACTGATAAATCATTCACTTTAGTGAATTTTACTGGTGAATCGGTGGAAAAAATGCCAGATTTCCTTCCCTTATTGATTCAGTGACATTTTCCACTGATTCGTCAGTCCTTTTTTTTTTTTTTTTTTTCACTCAGTGATTTATTTTTGACTGATCTATCAGCTAAACAGCGTGTAAAATTGGCCGTCAAACAACGTTTAAAAATGGCCGTTAAATAAAGTGTATCAAGTGAAATAACAACGAATAAACTAATAAAACCAATTCAAAATACTTTCTAAAATGTGTTTCGTCTTTCAAAACGCCATTTTATGAGGTAATATGAACACTCAGCCTTTCATTACGTTTGCACGTCTTTCATTTCGTTTTCATGTGATCATCACTGCGCTCTGTGTGAAGGTTTAAACTGCATATAATGTAGTGAAGAGAGGGCACTCGTATATACTATTCGTTTTAACCATCCTAACGGTACCAATTAAACCAAAAACGAAAAGGAAGAGCATACTATTTAAATCTTCACGATTTCGCGGTAAAACTATAAAGCAAATATTTTCCCATCGATTTTTCAGCTTGGCGTGGTAGCGCAGATTGCAAGTCTGAGAGCGAAGTGAAAAGGATATGCGAGTTCGATCCCGGCCAGAGACATAGTCTTTTTACTTTTTAAAATTACCGAAGATTGCACAAAATGAACAGTAAACCGTTGTAAATACTTTTATTTCGCGTAACTATTTGGCTACATTCAATATAAACAATATTTAACTCGCCACTGCAGTCAGCCGTCACTTATTCAATATGCAAAATAGTTTCACGTCACTAATTCAATCAGTGAAATCTTTTCACCGAAACAATCATTGGTTTTCCACTAATTCTAAGTGGAGCCATTTTCACTGATTCGAGTAGTTGAATTTCACTGCGAATCCGTGGTTTCCCAATGATTCGAATTTAGAGTGTAATACATACTTTCATTACACAAAGACAAGTTTACATTGATAGTTTCGTAAATTTAGCATACGTAGCTAAAATGTTTATATTGCTGTCATTTTGAAAATGACCACTGTCCAAACCACATAAAACTTACAAATTTATATGGCCCAACACAATACTACTTGTTTCCCACATTTTGGAGGAACTACTTAAAAACTTTATTTATTTATGTGGTACTATTTTACAAACTGGAGGGTAACTGTAGTTATATTGGCATACATGATGCGTGTAAGAAATACTTTCAGCATACAAATGTTGGCCGAAATTGGCAGAGTGGCATAGTAGATGTAGCAAATAAACCTAAAATATTGGTATGTCCGCCATTTCGAAAAATAAGAGTTTTGTCCATTTAAATAATATACGTCTACATGGTCCGCCGCAGTTTTACTTACGTGCGAAATTTGGCGAGACTCGGCAGAGTAATTTTCTAAATATAACGCAAAAGATTAATTTTTTCATGTAGTACTATCTTCCAAAATATTTCTAAATTCGATGCTTACAGGATGCACTGCTAACATAAAGAATTTGGTTTAAATTTGTTAAATGGTTCCCGAGATGACATATCACCCCTAAATATTAAACTTTCCTCCATTTTTTTAAGTAAGCACCCAGCGTGGTCGAAAACAATAAAAGTCAGATATCCTTAGTAAGTACTGTATGTGTATCGAGTTTGGTGAAATTCGGTTAACGCGTTCAAAAGTTTTTGAGAGGCATACACAGACACACGCATACAAATACACACACGTTCACACATAAGGACAGGAAATTAATCTGATAAGCCTATATTTCCTTCGGAATGTGTGTTGAAAATTATGTCAAGAATGTAACATTTAAAATAAACTTGAAAAATAATGGTAAAGTAATTTATGATTGTTAAAATAAGTTAATAATATTGGCTTATCACATGAGTACATGTCTGCGAATAAACTAATGAACCAGCAAATTATAAATATTTTCTTGGGATGCGATGTAAGAAGGGATATTTGTAAGATATTTGACGTCATTTTTATTTTGTTACGTAATCGGTTGTTATGTTTTAGGTACTTTCCGTTTCAGTTGATTTGTTTATATATTTGTAAAAAGAACATAACCAGATCGGGAAGTCGACAAACGTCTCAGCAACACAGTGCTGTGAGTGTGATGAAAGCAGCAATGACCGATTTATGCTGCTCATTGGTGAGGAAATTTCTCTTTCGCAAAGAGGGAACAGTGGATAAAATGACCGCATTGATTTAATGACGAATACAAAACTTTTGTAGTAATATTTTTTAAAGTGACTTTTATATATAAATAAATGTATATTTACATCAAAGGTCTGTAGATTGTTCCACACTACCTCGTATGTATTGACTAACGCCATCATCTAATATAAAAATTTCATTATAAAACATAATGACATAACAACGTATTTATGGGGCAGAACCATCACATGTGATTTAACCAATTAGTCATAATTATATTATAATGGGGTGCAGACTTTAAAAAGTGTCAGTGTTATTTCAATGAGATATAACCTAGTCATAGAAGCTCAGGTAATAAATTAACTCCTACGTCTTAAATTCGTATAATGTATTTACTTTGTCCGTGATTTGATATTACAGTAATGCGCTCGCACCCCGAGGCAAGCCTAAGATTCGCCTATATGCACTCTTGAAGTGTTATTTCACGCATTAAGGCAATGTTACACGTGTTCCAACCAACAGGACGGAAAGGCTTCTGAGATAACCATCTTGTGTGTGAGCGCGTGTTCATATCTCCCTAGTTATAGCCCTAACTTTTGAACCCTTCTTGTACAGGATTTCATGAAATTCGATTAACTTATCACGCTTACTCGTGATGACACACAACGTTTGTAGATTTCTACTAAATCAAATGCCTTTCAAAAATTCGGGATACCTTGCCATGTTTTGAGACCCAGAAATTTAAGTACATCAAAAGGAAAGGAGAAGCTTCATAATTTTCTATACATTCCAGCCAATCTTTATATGTTGGCTGACACATTGGAGATATGTCCTCTTCTCTGTATGAAAATGAGTACTTGATATAATTTTATTTTTTTTTAGCTCTAAATCTTTATCACTTCCTCAAAGTTCTGCCAGGTGTGTCGCAAATGTTGTGACGCAGTCATATAAGAAATATGAAATTAACGCTGTTTGGAATCTAATCTGTTATTAAACTAACATGTGAAATTCTCAGGTCTTTACACACATCTCATAAAATGTTAGATAAATTGAACCAAACTTGGTAGATTGGTGGTACCTAACATCTTCCTTAATTTATAGCCTATTTTTCTGTCAATTCTGAAGATACAACTGTCTGAAAATGTTAGTTTCAGACATACAAATCTCAGGTACTATTGGGGCTACGATGGCTGAGCGGTTAGTTTGCTCGCCTCCCACCAAGGCGGACAGGGTTCAATCCCCGGCCGGGTCACTGGATTTTCGCATGTGGGAATCGTGCAGGACGATTCCGCTGGTCGGAGGGTTTTCTGGAGGATCTGCCGTTTCCTTCGCCCCCTCATTTCGGCGCCGCTCCATACTCGCCTCATCAAAAGGCGGCCAAATCTCTTCACTCACTCAGGAAGTACTACACCGACTCGTGCAAATGTTTTACACACACACACACACACACATTAGTGCTAACTGTGGGATACCTACAAGTTACGGAATTCTAGTACACGTACACATTGTCTCTAAATGATGGTCTCATAAGTTTGGCCTCAGACATTAGTGCTAACTGTGGGATACCTACAAGTTACGGAATTCTAGTACACGTACACATTGTCTCTAAATGATGGTCTCATAAGTATGGCCTCAGACATTAGTGCTAACTGTGGGATACCTACAAGTTACGGAATTCTAGTACACGTACACATTGTCTCTAACTGATGGTCTCATAAGTATGGCCTCAGACATTAGTGCTAACTGTGGGATACCTACAAGCTACGGAATTCTAGTACACGTACACATTGTCTCTAAATGATGGTCTCATAAGTATGGCTTCAGAATGGCATTTCATAACAACAAAACTATTTTGTTCTAAACAAACTTGCTACGATAGCATTAACTTATGAGAGTACCAAATTATCTTAATATTGACTATTTATGTGTCCCATTTTTCGGGGAGCATACTGCCTGAAAAAAAATGATAATTTCAATATCCAGTACTCTTAAACAGATTCTTGCCTAATCTGGTATACAAGTAGCCTTATTAAAACACCTACTTTTTCAAAAATTAGTTACGCTTTTAAAATTGTGGTCTTAGTACACTTTAGCTATTAAACACCGTAATTAATTAATGAGCTTCATCCACAGTTTTCGTATTTAGTGCGCACTAAAAATTGAGTTTGTGTGTTTATTCTCAGGATTTATACGAAATATTGTACATGAAACATTAAATGCAGACAGCAAGAAGGTGTGGTTTTATCATAAAATACCGTATTGCCAAAAAAAGTGTTGGCATATAAAACTTCTAGGGCAAATTATTGTAGCTCTGAAACAGTTTCACATATTTCGATTATATTTGTAATGTGTCCCTACGTGCATGATATTTCAGCAACCGAAGTTAAGTAAAATCAAATTAAAACTGAGTGATGTTTCTATCATCAACTCGATTATCGCACTGCCGATTTCAAGACAATTGTTTTTATTGACGAAGTCAACTGTTATGGACGATATTATCAGCCGCAAAATATTCACAGGTGATATATCAAATCAAGCTAACACTATGCAAAAATTTGTTGTTTTATCTCATGTAGTTTCTGACAATTTGCAAGTAACAAATTTTCATTCCAAATTTCCAAGGGCGTGTCTCTCGCCCTTATCACGTTAGTCCATAAGTAGTAGGTATTGCGTTTTGTACATCATTTACCATAGCGAATCATCTCACAAATATTGCACGCGAAGTTTAGAATCATTCTGTATATACATGCACACATACTGTTAATCTAACTTTGTGACCTCAGCTATGTTCGAAACGAAACGAAATACGGAGAACCTGCTTGGCCGGGAAAGACCTACCTACGTCAGCTGGCTTAAAAAAACTGCAATCCATTTAATGAAGCAAATATTTAATACAGTGTGTTATTAGTTTTTTTAATTGAAATATGAATGTTATTCGTGGCGAAATGAAAAGTAAAGCTAACAGTCGATGTAAAAGGCTGTTACTGGCGCAGCACATTTTTGGAGCTATTTCTTCTAAAATTGCAAACAAAACTCAGTGCACTAAATAGGGTTATTTCGCCTAAAATTGTAGGGAAAAATTTAAAAATCCAAAATCTGAAATTTGATGAGAAATCAACGAAATATAGAGGATTTTTACTCCACAATCATGGTTCTGAGGCTAAATTTAAGCTCTAAAAGCTTTTAGAAAGGAGGCTCTCAAAAACAAGCAATTTTAAGCAAAAAACAAACAAATTTGAACAGTTTTTCAAAAATGAGCGTGCAGGCTTTGGCACAAGTGCCAGCTAAAGCAGACGCAGCTGCACGAGGTAAACAAGTAAAATTATACAAAAATCAAGTAAATTTATCGTTTTCTAGAAACGCTAAATTTTACGAACGAGCAATCTAAATCAAATAAATCTAAGCTAAAACAAGCAACTGAGATAACATATTAAAATAGATAATTAATAGATTAAAAATAATAGAATATTTACATTTTTAAGAGAATTATAAATCATGCATAGTTTTTCTACTTTTTATTTCTTTTAAACCTTTACATGCGATAAAAACTCGCCTCTCATTCATCATTTTTAAGCCATTTTCATCAATTATCTTTGCATAGTGATCTGGTAAAGTGATTTTATACCTGCTATCTAGAATGCAATTAATTTTTTGCCAAACTTAGATTCGTAAATTTGAAATTCTATAGCTTCATAACATTAATCAATTTTGAGGTCATGTGGTTTAGCCAATCCATATGAATTGTTTAACTTGTTGAGCAGAGCCTCCATTTTGGTTTGTGTAATTTAAAAGGAAACAAATTTAATAATACTGCAGAAATTTTGAAATATAAATAATATTAAAATTAAAATTATAAACTTTAGAATTTTTTCTCTGTATAAATAAAATGGAAAATAATAACCGTATCTAGAAGGCCATTCATTTTGAATGTTTTCAAATATGTTTATTAATAAGATATAGATTTTATAAAGAAAAAATATTTTTCAGTCTGGCGACAAACTCAATTTGAAGCGATTTTCATAAGAATTAGATTGCTCGCTTGCAAAATTAGCATTTCTAGAAAACGATTAATTTACTTGATTTTTGTATAGTTTTCATAGTTTTGTTTTATTTCACACAACTGCGTCTGTACACTCATTTTTGAAAAACTGCTAAAATTTGCTTGTCTTTTTGCTTAAAACTGCTTGCTTGTAGCTTAAAATTGCTTGTATTGAGAGCTCCTTTTTAAAAGCTTCTAGGGATTGATTTTGGAGCAAAAACCCTCGATATTTCGTAGATTTTCCATCAAATTTCAGATTTCGGGTTTTTAAATTTTTTTCCCTGCAATTTTAGGCGAACTAATCCCATTTAGTGCACTGCGTTTTTTGTTGTAATTTTAGAAGAAATAGTCCCAAAAATTGTGCTGCGCCAGTATCGGCCTTTTACATCTACTTCTAACCCTAGTAATGATGACTTAAAACACAGCATAAATAAATAAATGAATAACTTCAGTGTTTTTAAATTACATCCAGTACAGAGAACTCACTAAAAAATAACCATAACTAAACAAACATTGGCGAAGAGTACATCCTGTGCAAGTAGGTTTCAAGAATTTTGTTTCGTTTCGAACATACTCGAGGTAGCAACATCCTATACACCCGAACAAATATAACGTCAAGGAGGCAAAAGATGAGAACGAAAACAGAATTTCTCTCTTGGCACGCGAAAGAGGCTGTCCAAATTGGAGTCAGTCGCAGAGTTCGACAGCTCACGGACAATGTGAAGTTGGTGCACTAGGAAACTACACCCAGACTTTCAAATGCCGGCAACGTCGTTAATTGGAGCATTCTCGTTGCAGTGGTTGGGGTTGGGGGGGGGGGGCGACTTCAAAGTAGGGTAGACGAAAAACAGTGGTTGTAGAATGTCAAGAAAGTAGTGGACGACGCATGCGCATTCTTAACGTAGCGTAATGGGTAAGGAGCGGCGGAAGAGTAGGCCGATGACTGGGTTTCGAGCGGTGACGCGCCTTGGAAGTGATATGAAATATCGGTAAGGCTTGGCGCACCACGCCGCCGCGCCGTCGATCTCCTCGGGCACGCCTGGCCGTCACAAGAGACGACAGGATGTGCGTCTTGCACGCGCCCGCTTCAACACCCGACCGCGGCGGGGGCCACCTCCGTCCTCTGCAAACGCCGTAAGCTCAGTTAGGGTTTATTATACTCAGGTTAGCAACAAAACGGGAGAATTCGGCATAGGTACAATTTCCACCGCCAGGTGCGCAGTGTTCCGAAAGCAAACTTTTAATTAAAATTTTAAGATATGTGAATAATAAAATAGATAGATTTTATTTAGTTACGAAGTTATATATGATATATGATTATTGCATCTATCTTGTTTTTTTTTTTAAACCTAGAAAATAGAGAAAATCCTGTACATTTCCGACATTAGCACTTACGTAGTGGCGAAAATTGTTGTTTAATGAACAGAATAAGTAAGCAACCGATTTCTCAACACAATACCATATTTTTATTAACACACAAACGATACAAAATTCCTCAATTAAATTTAACTATTATTCACACTATCTATGACAAACACTTATTTGATTCTTTTTCCGAGAAGGAATACTGAATATATCGTCTCACAGCGTTTACTATCCTGGCATAGAAAATCCGTGGCCTATGGTTTAGTCAAACAGCTCCGCCTAGCGCTTATGTAGGGTTTCGTACTCACCACTGTATCAGTAATGTATTCTACGTTCAACGGACGCCTGGGCTCCGCTCAACTGCGTTCTCCTCGACGTCGCGGAGACCTGGCGACTTAGGGGGGGGGGGGGGAGCATCCTCGCAACACCCTCTTATATACATTCGCCCATTGGCCTCCTTTCTTCCTGCCGAAATCCTGTTTGGATTCCGTTTCCATAACGCTGCACCCTGCACCTCGTCTAGCCCGCATAAGGACTCAGCACAGCCGACCTGGACGCCTCCGTTACAATACGTAACCGTAAAGGCTGTTCACGATCAAATGAGCACTTTTGAAATCAGCCTCAGAAAAATGTCACTGTCTCTGCCTGCATATATTTTAACGGGCGCCCTGAGAGACATGAACCCGGTAAAGATGGTAATGATGGATGGAAAGTAGTTCCATATGTTAACGTCGAATAAAAAGTGTTAAGTGACCATTTGTGATAATTTAAATTTTTTCTTACACTTTCTGTTCTTTAACGCCTCAGTATGTAAAAATTAGCAGGTTTATAAAACGTTTACTTTTCTAAAAATTTCAGTTTCGCTTTACCGATGCATAGGCTCATGGTAATATTAATTTTACGTAAGGTGGAAGAATACACAACGTGCATACAAGTAGATCTTAAGTAGGTCTTTCAAAAGTGCTCATTTCACCATGAACAGCCTATACCCATGGCTCACTTAGTTCATTACTGCAGTTTGTGGGCATGCTGTCATTACTATTACGTCTCTCAGGATTGGTGCTTGAAACGCGATGCAGCATGTTTGAAAAACAAAAAGTGTTTTTGATGGAAACTATTAAAGTCACTCGGATTTTATCAAATGAGAAACTTTGCAAACATTGCCATTTCCCGGCGGGTTTTCTCGAGGCACTCCCGTTTCCCCCGGTCCTTGCATTCTGCCGTTGCTCCGTCCTCACCTCACTTCACCCTTACCAGAGGTGTAAAGCTCCGAACAGAACCTCTAAACTAATTCACGATAATTTCCCACACTCACGCGCTCTTAACGGCCACGGTAAGTAAGGTAAAAACTCCGTTATATTAATATTAATTTGTTTAATAACAGATAGTACAGATTCCCGTGCTTATAATTTCAAGTGGATGTCGTAAGAAACGTCAGACTGGGAGGGACACCCATGCAATTTGTGAAATCAATTTTCGATTGTTATATGGTTACAATTTCGCCCAAAGTTAGTGGGCTGAACCAAGTTCGTTATGGGACGTAGGTCGATATAAAGAGTTAATTATAATTTCTTAATTTTATTTACAATGACTACAAAGAAAATTCTCTTGACTCAACATCTCACAATGAATTTATATCACATGCTGTTTACAATTAATGACTTCAATCAATACAATTTACAATGATCGGAAAGAAATTAACATAATTAAATAACTAACAATCAGTCCCAATAGACAGTGTATCAAAACCTATTCAATTATTTTTATACATTATATTTCCATATCTGACAGTTCCAATATTGACAATAAAATCCGTATTACATGTCCATTCTGTCCCACCTCAGTTTAGTCCATGTCCCACCAGTCGACCATGTTCTAGAGTTATCCGAATGCCCTCGAGCACAGTAGCCTTCACTCGTCGGATACCATGCCCTCTCACCCATCCACACCACAAACACCTCGTCCGCCGTCACCTCTTAATCTTCCGTCGTCGTCCGTCCTCTTCACCGATGTCCCGGTAACCACACTCAGCCCGAAGGCTTCTACCAAAACTGCTGGCCATAGGACCGCTGCAATATTTAAATGGTAGTAGGCCATTGCCCAGAGTTTTTTTTTAATCCCGTGTTGCGCCGAGGTTCTTAGTTCCCAGAATATTCTTGCGCATCCTCTACACTTGTTGGCTTCTCCGGCAGGCGGGAGGAGGAGGGGCTGTGACATCAGCTACGTCGCCACTGTCAGTTATTCCCTGGCTGCCCGGGGGGATGGTGAAGCAGTGAGTGGGTCTGCTGGGGGTAGGGAGAGTCGAGGTGGGTCATCTCCCTCAGAGCCGGACCGCGCATTAACAGGAGCTCGCGGCCGGTGCGAGCTGCAGCGCATAATAATATCAAACCACTCAAATTAAACGTGTTTTAGTACTCTTTCCTTCGATTATTTAAATATAATATAACGTGTTTATGTAACTGGATTTCCTGTTTCCGCCAGTCTGTGTAAATTTTCCTGGGACGTCTGACATGAATGGTTGACTCCAATTGAATTTAACGTACAAAAAGTAAACAATGGCAACATTTACATACCTGCACCCAATAAAAATAAATCGCTTAGTTAAAACAGCATCCCAGCAGATAATACCTGTTTATTCCATTGGATACCTCGCATTCACAAGACATGTAGTTCTCTTAGAAGACAGTAGTGAGTCAACTTTTTCCGACGGTGCACTGTATTGTTAATAAAGATAAATATTGGTCAATAATTTTCCCAAAGAAACACCGTTTTTAAGTGCACTTGGACCGTATTAGTTATCTGTGAAGTGTTTTGCGTGCTGTGCTATTTACGTAGCTTACTTCCTGTTAGCACTGAAGCAAATTACCGCTCGGCATGTCGATGAAACATGGAGATTGTCAAAAAATTAATCAAATGATCCTTATGAATAAATTTTACATTTTCGTTGAGGTGAATTGGTGAGGCTTGGAAAGGTCGACTGAAGGGAACTACAGAACCATTCGCATGGAACAGGCGAACGAGAGTTGTCGTTCGGGATCGATTTCGCAACTTCTAGTAGACAATAAAGTGATGACAACCCAGTGTTCAAACACGTGCTGTATTTTTTATGTACGTGACTTAACGTCTCGTTTACAAGAAATTCATTACAAGACAGAAACATTATCTCGGTTTAAATAGCTTGGCGAAGGAAACAACATTGGCCTGGAGATATTTCTAAAAACCGCATTCAAGATGGCCGGTCGGGATGCCGAAGCTCTGTTCTCCAGGATGAAAGTCCAACTGTAACGCAACTGCGCTATCTCGCTCGGTTTAACACGCGCCGTAGGCTTGTAATGTCACTTTTCTCATGCGTATGTGAGTTGGTCCCAACCTCTGCGATGACAAGCCGACAACTCCGAGTACCTATAGGTTGTTCACGGTAAAATGAGCACTTTTGGAAGCCCTGCTTAAGATCTACTTGTGTGCACGTTGTGTGTTCTTCCGCTATATGTAAAATTGTCAATGTCACTGGCCTCATCACTTTCTTCATGCGACGGTCAAGTGAAACTGTAAACTGATTATAAAAGTAAATATTTTATATATATGCTCATTTTTACACTTCGACGCATTGAAAAAACAGAAAGCCATATTAATAATTGAAGTCATCATAAATGATTACCTAACACTTTTTATTCGGCATTAAGTTGTGGAACTACTTTCCCCTCCATCGTTACCAACTTTACTGGGCACATGTCACTCAGTGCGCCAGTTGAAATATATGCCGGTAGAAGCAGCAAAATTTTTTCTAAGGTTTATATTCAAAATGGCCTACTTTATCGTGAAGAGCCTTTACTCAAGAATACAGAGGTGAAACGATTCCTTGTTCGGCGAACTGTTGGCAACACGCGCCAGCGAAATGACGGCACATGCCATCAACATCTCCGAATGCCGTCCGTGAACTAGTGTGCCTTGCGACCCACTTGCCAGCAGGCAGTCCATCCAGTTAGGGAATATTTCGCAACGCCTAAGTAGCTAATCAGACACGACAAATAAAAAACAACGATTTTTTGACGAGAATACGTCTTTCAATTTGCGACCGTAATAGGAGGCAATCCAGAAATTCCGATGATTACAAAATCGGGAGATAGAGTTTGGCATTGCTGCTCCGAATCTATCGTCTACATTCAAAATTCAATTACACCACTCGATTGCCAAAGGATCAAAGAATACGTTACGTTGAGTGAGCACTGCGAAGCATCGCGTGCGAAGGGGTGAAGTGGGGGGGGGGGGGAATTTTGAGTCCGTTTCGCCGCGTCCCATAATTTCCGCGTAACTAGGAGAAACTACAACGCTCGTTTAGGTTTCAATCGACAGCTCTCGTCAAGATCAATCGATTGCGTTTATGAAAACATTTGTTTGGCGGGGTTATGATGAAATTGTATGAGTTTAATGTAAAATTTAAGAAAATATAAAACAATTTCGGCCCATACTCGTCAAAAAGCCAAGTTGAAATACAGAAATCGTATACGGTTGGAAAGAGCATCTCAAAAGCAATCCAGAGATACCCATAAAACCCCATATGATCCGAGTGAAGCGGTGCCGGGAACGTAAAGTATACATCAAGACGTCCGAACGCGTCAACGTAGACGTATTCACGCGAAACAAACGGCCGTGTCCCCAAAACAGCCACAACAGTTTTTTTTTCTTGACCAACGCCCTTACGTATAATCGTTAAGGGGAACCTTCCCCGCCATATTGGATACTTGATTTTTCTATCATGTATACATTTTTTTAAATAAAATTCACTGTCACTCCCTACTTTTCTGAAGCCCTGCTAAAGTTCTCCGTCCATAACGTCCATAATCGTCCATAACGTCCACCAACACTCCCAGATCACATACACATAAGAGCTGCACAGATGGAATGGGACTTTCTTCCGGAAGATGGCATCAACACATTGATTACAAACATCTGCTACAGCGAGTTAGGGGCCTGTACAGTGCACATGGAGGCCATACACGGTACTAAGCTGCAGTGGGAAGAAAGAAACCCTCTATAGTCAGAGACACCATTAAGTTAATTTCGTTGTTCTTTAGTATTTATTTGTCTATGACAGTGGAATTTATCTTTGTGCACGAAACGTTTCTTAAATGCTTTTATTGTTTAGATGACCACTACAAAATATCCGACAGTTACCGAATCACGTGTTTTCTACCAAACCTCTTCAACGCACTTCATGGCCAGCCCTTAAGGGCCCCGCCTGGCTGCGTCGTTTTTCTCCTTTCTTTTTGGCCGAGAAGCGCGAGAGCTGTGAGGATTACACTGGCTCGCATTACAAGTGCGCCATCGCCGCTACGCGCAGGGCTCTGAACTGGCGTGCAGTATTCTCGTAGTACTGTGTGTACCTATGGAATTTTCCGGGGTGACCCTATCATTTTATTGATGAAGATTATTTATAGGCTGTTCACAGTAAAATGAGCATTTTTGAAAGCCCTACTTAAGATCTACGTGTATGCACGTTGTGTATTTCTCCGCCTTATGTAAAATTAACATTGCTATGGACCTCATCACTTTATTCAAGCGTTGGTTAAATGAAACTGTGAAATTAAGAAAGTATATACTTTACTAAACTGCTCATTTTTCCACTTCGATGCATTAAAAAAAAACACAAAAAGTGAAAGAATTATTTTTAAGTTATAAATTGTTACCTAGCACTCTTTCTTCGACGTTAAGATATGGAACTACTTTCTATCCTGGCTGAGCGATTAGCACGCTCGCTTCCCCTCAAGGCGAACCGGGTTCAATCGCCGACCGGGTCACCGGATTTTCGCAAGTGGGAATCGTGCCGGACGATGGCGTTGATTACGAATGATAGCGACAGACAGACTGAACGCATGGTAATGATGAGTATGATTTAATTGACTATAACGAAACAACGGCATTGAAAAGGGCATTAATTGAGTTAAAATAGGCATTCAATATTGCGCTCACTGAGAAATAAAAAGAGTAAGACGAGATAGACAGCTTAATGCTTTAAATAATAGCTGTGTGAATAAAGTAGAAAAAAGTTAGATATTTCATGTTTATTAAGACCTCCATCTCTCATGAACTCATATACGCCCCTCAGGCATCATGTAACAATATATTTGAACGGGTGCACTGAGTGACATGCGCCCAGTAAAGTTGGTGACAATGGAGGGGAAGCAGTTCCATGTCTTAACGTCTAATTTAAAATGTTTGGTAACCATTTGTGATAAATTATTTTTTTTAACTTTCATTTTATTTAATGCACATAGGCCTAAGGATAAGATTGAGCGGATTTGTAAAATATTTACTTTTCTAGTAATTTCACAATTTCACTTGACAAACGCATAAATAAAGTGGTAAGGCCTAGAGTAGTGTTAATTTTACATAAGGACGGAAGGCTACACAACGTGCATACAAGTATATCTTAAGCAGGGCTTCCAGAAGAGCTCGGTTTAACATGAACAGCCTTTATTGTTGTTTAGCTCGTGTCAGACTAGTATGTTTGAAGATACAGCAGTCTGGAGAATCAGTTTTAACTATATTGGAGGGCTCCAAAGTAACATTTACAGCAGGCGTGGTAACTATAAAAGTACCATTCCTTCCTCGCCTGAGATATGATGTCTGTTCGTAGGTGAAGTGAGTGAAGAAATTTGGACGGGTCTTAACTGCTAGGTCTTGAGAGCCCATGAGGGTGGTTTAGGTGAGTAGGCCTATGGAGCAGCGCCGGAATGAAAGGGCGGGGGAAACGGGAGATCCCCGAGAAACCTGACCGGCGGCATCGCCCGGCACGAATCCCACATGCGAAAAATCTGGGAGTGACCCGGTCGGGTATTGAACCAGGTTCGCCTTTGTGGGAGGCGAGCAGGCTAACCGCTTAGCCACCGGGGCCCCAGTACTGATTGAAGATGAGGACATTCTTATGTGTTCTCTTCCGCTAGAGCTCCGAGAATAATGAAAGTAGTGAATATCTAACAACGTGAAAAGGTGTCGAGAATAATAGTCGCGTCTCGTCGAGCCAAAACATTTCCATACGCCCTTTGGAAAACGATTGATATAGTCCATGCATGGTTTCTTCGGCCCTTTTGAATTAAAACTTTGAAAAATCTCCGCATGTATAACGTGTTTATTTATTTACAATATATGCCATATATCACAAGCGTTTTATACTTTTGTTCATAAAAGCTACTTTTATTTTGTCAAATTGAAATGTTATTCATATTTTATCCATAAATTATAATGCTTAATTTATAAATAATTTGAATGAAAAACAGTGAAAAAATTTGTGTTGGTAATTCCCAGTAATAAATAGTTCTTATACAAAATACTGTCGCACTTAGTGCGTACGAATTCGTAGCGCAGCACCTTTGGTGTAGTTCTCCGGGCTTAGTTAAGCTTAGTTTGGACGAGGCGGAGGAATATCCTGGAAGTATAACTTTAGCAGGGCTTCACAAAAGGCTGGAGTAACCGTGAATGGATTATACCTAAAATCGGGTAAATATATTGTTTGCATGCGCCATTCCCCTTAATCGGAGTAGGGGCTGGGCTGGACGACCAAGAGGGATGCGCGCAGGCGAGAAACTGTCGAGAACGTCGCCGCCAGTGAGGCGTCGCGACGCGTCGGCCGGTATTTCGGACGTCGGAGCAGAGCAACACTACGGGCCCGAGCTGACGCAGAATTAATTCTACTTGGACGCGCCGTCTCCCCCCCCCTCCCCCCAAACACTCTTCCACTCAATTCCCCCCCCCCCTTTTTTTCTCCTGACAACCACACTTCAGCTACAGGAATCGCTAATACGCCCGTTTCTGCCACTGCATAAGTTTTTAATTAGACTTCTCAGTTAATCAGAGCCGAATCTGAAAACGCACTCAAAATTTAATTGGATTTTCGTTTGGCGTGGTTATACAGTTCTAATTTCTCTCTTTTTATATCCCCCTCTCGCCTCCTGCTGTCTCGCACTTCCCCCCCCCCCCCCTCATTTTTTCTCCTCATCAAAAACCCCCTTATCCCTCCTTTTTTCGAAATTGTCAGCTGAAAATGTCAATAACGACGCCTGGGGGGGGGGGGGTGAGGAGTGGGCGCTCCGTTAGACTATTATTCTTGTCCGCGGGATGAAAGACAATGATGTCTATTGTTGAAGTTTTTAAAATACGGGAGCGAATTCGTCCTGGCGAGAAATGAAATCTCTCCGGCTGGTTTGTATAAAGCAGATAGCAACTTTTACTTTTCCGCAGGATGAGAGAAGAGTAATTTAAGAGAGAGTTATTCTGTATAAATTAACGTGACGGTAGTTTAGAAACTGGGCTAAATCAGGAGGAAGAATAATATTTAAGCCTCGGTTGCATTGGTAAGCCTTTGTTCATTGGTAAGAAGTACACATTAATTTCACTAGGAAAAGGCATATTTTAAAAAGGCGAAACCTAAATTTTCAGCTGAATATGAAATCGAAATCGTTCTGATTTCTTGAATAAGATTACGAAACCCTGACTTAAACTTTCTTTTAGATAATTCTTAGAGCAATAAGTATTATATTAATAATTCGAAACTTGATGGAATCATAACGCTATTATTGTTTTACGAGACTGCAAATAAGAAAATTAATTTACTTACCAGACACTTAAACTACGTATTGTATTAAGCACGTCTAAAAAATATAAAATTATAAAAAAAATTTAATGGTGAAGGGGACATTTGCCCAGATTGGAATTCTTAATCGCACGAAATCAGGAATGAAGTAAAAAAATGTATGCGAACAGTAAATGTAAATTTTACTCAAATAAATTGTATGTGGTATAAAGCAAATCAAGTGACATGGACATCAGCGATATAAGAGTAAGATACAGCAGAACTTCTAACAAGACTATCTAACTTTTGGAGTCCAGAATAAATCCCGCGGTGAACTTCAATTTTACAGACAGGTTCAGTAATGTGGCTGTTGTCTTGCGCAAAGAAAAACTGTTGAACGGAATAACGAAGCATATTCGTCGGGATGTGCAGGTGATGAATCTACAGCAGTGAGGGGGCAAACTTTGCTACCAATGACGTAGGTTATTGGCTTTATTGTTAAGAACAGTGCCACTAAGAATATCAGTAATATGTGTTTTATCATGAAAAATATGTACAAGTTTCTCGGCCAAATTTAACGTGTGCAGTTTAAACTTGGATGCGGATGCCTACCGAATAATTTTAAAACATGCAGTAGTACTCTCAATAATGTAAGACAGTTTGCAAGTAAATGGTAAAAAAAAAATTTCAGGCCGATAACGTTACTATACAGATAGTTTTCCGAAGTTGTTATTTCATTTCGGTATCAACATAACGTTTTGCGTCTCTCGCTGTTTTTGTGTAAGAAATATGTTTTTTTTTTTTTTTTTTTTTTTTTTAGATGGTTCATCTCATGCAATACGAGATGCGTTCAACCATGTTATCAGAATCTTTTGAATATGATATTTTTTTGTGTGTTGCAACGCATCGTGGTAGGTAAATGACCTGAAGAGATATATATATATATATATATATATATATACATATATATATACATTATATATATATATATATATATATATATATATATATATATATATTACTGGAACCCGACAGATTGTTGTCTTACTCAAAAATTTTTCTCGTCTTGTGCACTTTGAGATCTAAATAAATGGAATTCTAGTTCGAATTTCCCTCCATCGGCGTGGATATATTTTAGTTATAATTAGTTTATTGATTCTAAAAATTACAGAAAACCAAATAACTAGAAGATATTGATATGATATGGCTATTATTTTCGTCTCGCAAGTGACATTTTCATTATATTCCTGAAACATTGACAGGATCAAATATTTTTCCTCTTCGGCTATTGACTCAATACGTTGACTGATTGGAAACTCGCTAGAAAAAATTTATATATATATATATATATAATTTTTTTGGTAATGTGATATATTCAGATTATTCGAACGCAATTTAGGTTTGAAATTTTAAATGTTATTCAATTCAAATGGAAATTTGGCTCAACGTTTCTTACTCTCCAGAAATTTCCAGCCTTTTTTCATAGCAACATTGAATTAAACCTTTTAATGAATATCTATAGAATATATGGCCGCTATAAAATGATAATTTAATTCAATGTATAAGACGAGTAGAGAAATTATATTTTGCTATCACTCAACGTATTGTACCTTTAAAGATATATATATATATATATATATATATATATATATATATATATATATATAACACACACACACACACACACACACACACATACATATATAAAGAGAGAGTCTCCTTCTATTCTTACCTCGCCGACGTTATTTCATTATTTCGTTAGTATTTACTCTTCGTATTTATGTGTTTGTTGTGATTTGGTTTATGAAAGTTTTCGTGAGCGGTGTAACTGACTTAGAACAGTTAAAGACTGTTCACGATAAAGCAAGAACTCTTGAAATCAACCTTATAAAAAAGTCACTGCCCCTGCCTCCATATATTTTAACGGGCGCACTGAGTGGCATGCACCTAGTAAAGTTGGTAATTATGAATGGAAATCAGTTCTATATCTTAACGTCGAATAAAAATTGTGAGGTAACCATTTGTGATAACGTAAATTATTTCTTTCGCTTTCTTCTTTTTCTTATGCATCGAAGTGTAAAATTTACTAGATTTGTAACATGTTTACTTTCCCAATAATTCCATAGTTTCACTTGACCGACGCATGAATAAAGTGATGAGGCCCATGACTATGTTAATTTTATATATGGTGGAAACATATATAAAGTTCATACAAGTAGATCTCAAGCAGGGACTTCAAAAGTGCTCATTTTACCATGAACAACCTATAGAAAACACCGAAATTATTCTAATCAAGGTAATCAATAAGCAGAATGGTTTATTATTGTCTTATTCAATTTGACGCCAACACTGAATTTTGATAATGCCGTATTCTTGTCGAAAAGGGAAATTTTTGTTTATTGATTTACGTGTAATATATTGGGTGAAATAAACTTGGTCTGATTAGTTTTTTGGTTCAAAGGAAAATAAGTGGGATGACTTGTTTTCTAGCAAGGTGACTGCGGAGATATATTTACTTTGAAGCTACGAGTATCAAAGGTAAACTGAAAGTGGCACAGCAGCCACACTTACGATCGTAAATTATCTGTTTAATTTGGTGACTCACCCAGTAGCATTAGCGCCCCTCTGCGCACTGGCTAACTTAAGTCATAATAATAAGCCAGAACAATTCCCGATCTCGTATTCTAACCAGGGATTCGTGCCGCTGCAATACTTTTTTGTTGGCCTTTATTGTGTCCACATTGTCATTGTAACTTGGATGTATAAAAAACAAAAAGAAGTATGTTACGATGTCCTATCGGAGAAACAGCATTTATAAACGTTGCCATTCAGTCTCATTTCACATGTTTTCCTCGAGATGTGACACGCACAAGAAGACGGAATCGCGTTTCACTCACCACTTAGGTTGTCCGCGCTGAGTGACAGCGTCAGTCAAGTTACGACTTGGAAGCAGTGTCGAATGACTGTAGGAGAAATAACTAACTGTAGTAAAGACAGATATTCTGACCGAGTTCCGCGGAGAACATTTGTACTCTCGTTATGTCTGCCTGCACCCGCATGTATCAGCTAGAGTAAACCGACAGCGCTATACTGGCCTCCTTCGGCTGGCCAAATTATCAGGGCTTTGGAAGTTTCAACTACGGATAGCAGCAATTGCAGGTACGTGACCAAGCTGGTATAATCGCTTTCTTCTGCAAGAATGGCCCAACGTTCGTTACCTTACATTCTTTCCTTACTTTTATGTCTAGTTGAAATGTTCCTATTTGAAACATCCACATTATGAAATTGTGATGTAACATGAAGTAACGATTTTTAAGCTTGTAATGCTTTCAGACGTAAATGGTAAAGATATGTTCAATTAATTTCACTACAAACATTCCAAAAATAACCAATTTGTGAAAATGCTTTACACATTCTCTACCAAACGGAGACGGAGGGATGACACATATTGTAGGATTACATTTTTTGGATTCATATTTTAGAAGTTACGAATTTTGAAAAACTTCAGAAAAATTTCATCCGAGTATACTCTGGCATAACGTAAATCCATTAAAATTTTGAATATTTCACTGATGTAAAATATATATATATATATATATATATATACAACCACTCCGACTGGCAGAAATCTAAGACATACATATTGTGTAACAATATTTGTTGGTACATAATTTTCTTTTTTACTTTCTCACCCGAGTATACTCGGGCAGACTGTAATAATTATTTTATTTATTTTATTTTTATTTTCTGTAAATGAATGCAAAAATACTTAAAACATTTCACAATACATATAATGATGGTATCAATATAATTTAGAAAGTTATTCACATGTATTAAAATACATTAAATTAATATCCCTGATATTATTGCCTTTAGCACCTGAAAAAAGAAATCGATACAAAAGACTAGAATATAATTAATATTAGAAAACACATAATTCACAGTAAAAATAATGGAGTCACTTTTTCATTCACATTGCTCATAACCTGACATATTATACCTATCTGCTATTATCGCCTCTTGTACAATACAAAAGAAAACTGAAACCTGGTCACTATAAAACACATCAGTCACGTATTCATTGAAGAGAATCACATGTAAATCATGTTAATTTGTGTAAACAATATTATTATCTGGTGCCTCTTGCACCTGAAAAAGTAATACATCACAAGTGTTCAGATGTTTGGTGCTGTGTGGTAAACCCGGAAGCACGGAGTAACACACAGGGGTACATCACAATCTGGTGAGTAGTACCTTGTTTCCCGGCGTATCTTTTCCCTTCGGCATCCCTCACATGGGAACACATTTCACACTGCCTGGTTGGCTTGTCTTTCTTTTCTGTTGGTGATAAAGCTTCTGGCAAGTGCCTTTCTGTCAGACGCAGAGGAGCAGGTGACGGTCCAGGCCGACCAGTACGCTTGGATGAAATTTAAGTTGCATGATACTTGTCAAGTATTTCTTGCACAAGAGCTAACTTGAAGTTCAGGTGAGACTTTTGCCCTCCACATTTTTGGTAAAGTACAAAGGCATTGAAAATACAAATGTCAAGAAAATTGTGAAACAATTTCTTATAATAAATTTTTCCCCATTTTTGTGGGACAGGGTAATTTGCGAGTTGTTGATCAACATGATCGACACCTCCCATGGTATTGTTATAGGCCTCGACAACTTCTGCCTTTGTCAATGGGTCTTTTCCAGCTTTCTGAACTGTCATAGTATGTGCCCCATGCACAGTTGTGAGCAAAGACACCTTCTTTTGGTCCTGCCATGACACTGCTGTGACTTTGCCTCTCTGGTATGCTACGATCTCACCTTTCTTCAACTTCTTTTTCCGAAGCGAATCAGGCATGCCCCACCTTGAAAGATGCACTGTACTGTAGGTATGAGTATGATTAGCAATTACTAAATCAGCAAGTGCAGGAGATGAATAAATATTATCCAGTGTTACACAATAACGTTTATTTAATAATGACTCTTACAATGTCACAACAACTTGGGAGGATTTCGGGAGATCCTGATAAGCTGTAACAAGTTGTGTATCTTTCCCTGTGTATATTACCATGTTCCAGACATAACCACTGCTGGACTCGCATAACAAAATTTGTTATGCCTATACATGACCTTTTTGAAGGAATGTACTGCTTCCACTGTAGCAGTAAAAGCACACGTCGACAACAATGTCTCTTTCAGGTATGTACTACTTTTTGAATTTTTCATTCAAATCCAAAAACACAGGCCAAATTCCTTGCAGCTTTGGACATAGATGTGTGTTGTTGTCAAAATTTGCATTGTCAAAAAAGTGCAAAAACATTTCAGCAAACAAAAATGTTTGTAGGTTATGATTTTTGGGAAAATTGGTGTTGTCACAAAAGGCACTTGAGGACCAATATAGCTCTACATCAGGCTTCCATACAATGCTCTGCAGAATGGCGACAGCCGAAAAGACATAAAGTTCATTTATGCTTGTGTTTTTCCACTTTTCGTATTTACATTGTTGGGCGTACCTGTTGGTCTCGTTAGTGATTAGCTGTATATAAGTGAGATAGAAAAGAAAAACAGAAAAAATCTAAAATCTAGTGCTCATGATCTGTGTCGAAATGCATGCCACTTGTGCCATTAAAGTTATCTGGTGGAGGTGCTGGTGGTGGAGACGTAGCACTTACATTACACCACTGCTGGACCGATGCAATATGCTGATCCGCATCGTCCTCGGAACTTGAGCTGCTGCTTTCAGATAGAATTTCATCACCAATTTCCGAGCCACTGTCAAAAACTTCGCGATCAGAGTCCATTTCATTACATGTATAATTTTCCACCACTTGGTGTACCGACCGACTGAACAGTAACTTCAAATCTGAGCGTACGATAATGTGTTAAAAAAGAAAGTGCTGCTATCTTGTGCTATGTGAAAAGTTTTTCTTCCAACAACATGGATTTGCAGTCTACCTAATTTCTAAAGACAAATAAATACTCGCACTTTTTTCGTATGGAAAGAAACTATTGCTACGCTGTAGTAGTAAACCTAAGAAGTATAATCTAAGACTTCAAATATTTTTTTGAGTGACTTGTGATGCCATCTACAATTTTTCACAGTAAACATGACAATGGAGACTAAACTCAGTTGAAACAACAAGGAGCAGTAAAGTGAGGTTGCTGCCCATGTATCCTGGGGTGTGTGTGTGTGTGTGTATATATATATATATATATATATATATATATATATATATATATATATATATATATATATATATATATATATATTATAGCATACAAGGCTTATGCTCGAGATAGCTCGGGCGAAACAGGAATGGGGAAAGTTTTTCAGTCATAGCATGATTGATGTGAATATTTTAATAATTTTGAGGTGTAATATGATTTGTGACATAACATGAAGTAACAATTTTTAAGCTTGTAGTTCTTTCAGACATAAATGGTAAAGAAAATGTTTAAAAGTTTTTCAGTCATAACAAGATTGTTGTGAATATTTTAATAATTTTGAGGTGTAATATGATTTGTGATGTAACGAGAAAATCAGATGCCTAAATGAATGAACGAAACGAAACGAGGGAACTTGTAACATGATGAGAAAACCCTGTTGTCCCAGCTCAACTTGTACCACAAGCCTTGGACAAGAAAGGGAAAGGGGTCAGTGGTCTGACAAAAATACCTTTTGAGATCCAAGTATAAAAGCTCTTAGCGTCCTAACTACAAGGATGTTTCCAGCTCTGCTTCACTTCTTCAACAAGTGGCGGAGCCTACCGACTTTTAGTTGCAACAAAAAAAATATTTCAACCATACCACTATACTTAACACCATTTAATATACAAAACAAATTACTACTGCTGGGAATCAACGTGCTGCTAAAACACATTCGTACTTTATACAAACATAAACAGCTTTGAATGTTTTTTAAAAACAAAAGTTGTGTTAAAATGGCCCTCATTTTCCTTTAAATTTTCTTAAATTTGAATATTTTTGAAAATATTGTGGTATTTGACAGATTCCATCTTTGATACAAGTCATAATAGGCTGGATTCGTGCTATTTCATTAATATTACATCGAAATGTATTCTTTAATTAAAATAAGTTTATATTTGTTCAAATGTACACATTTTATGGTAGATAGTGTAGTCGAAAATCGCGCATGGAACCTTTGGGAGAACTCTACGCGTGAATTTTTTTTCCACTGCTACGCACAAATATTTGAAACAGATTGAAAGTCTTGAATGTGTTGTTTTACATTACCTTAAATTTAAAGACATTTGGTTTTAACATAATTTTTCTAAAGGTGAAAACTTTTACTTATTAATCGCCTAACTTATCGTGTAGAAGTCTTTTCCTTCATTGTGTTGTTTCAATACTTAAAACTTAGAGAGTGAAAATATCTCTTGTACGAAATTTTTCATAGATTCCCAGATTTCTGTGAAAATATCTCTTGTACGAATTTTTCCTGGATTCCCGGATTTCTGTGAGATTTGAAAAAAAAAACGTAATAACTATACTGGGATATATATTTGGCACTTCAAGTTTATTGGATTACAATTCATTTCTTGGATATTTTCTGGGGGATTAAAATATTGGGTAATATTTAATTGCTAGTGATGAGGAAAATAATTTTATAAGCGGTACTTGGGAAAATATTTTTCTTCAATGCCAGCACAAGCAAGCTATCCATTGGGTTAGAGAGTAGGAGAAACCTGACCTTCTGAACAGGTTAATGGCCATGCGAAAGTAGAAGCGTGATGAGCAGAGGGGAGAAGGGAGGTTTGCAACCAGGACAACGCCTTGGGAAAATCCAAACTTGGTGTCTTGAAGGGGAGTCAGTCAGGTGAGCAAGCAGTCATCCCTCGAAATGGACAAAGGCACTCTCTGGACTAGGAGCTGGAGGGAGTGCATAGTAGAAGCTTCCAACCATTTTTGCTGCCCAGCGCCATCTTAGTTTCTGATTGAACCTCACTCTAGATACATGCACCACTGACCAACGCTATCTGCTCTCTCCCATTTCACCCACCGGGTCGACAGCTGCCAGCCTACTGTGGCACGACCAAGGGGTATACCCTCTGCAAAGCCAGGGTTTTGAACAAGCCTCCAGCAGACTTCAACTATCGTTCACAGTCTTCGTCGCAATATTTTTCGCGTGGTAACAATTTTATAATTTTTCTTTTTATTAGCCTTAATTATCGGGAAAATTTTCTTGTGTTAATAAAATGATTAATTTTTTCATAATCTTTGGTTAATGTTCCTCAATGAGTGTTAACTACTATGATTTGTGTAATTCCTTCAGCGATCTCCCGACCCAATGGACGTATATTTAAATCATTTAAAGGTATGCTGTTAGTTTCTTCCACAATAGATGGGCTTTGTTTCGATTAGTCCTTCGTATCATTTAGTCTGTCGTAAATTATATTGCTAGCAGACAAGATGGGTTAGTAAAATCTCGCTGTAGACATATTCATATCTCTTTTCGTTTAATTAATTTTCATAATAATTTCATTAAATACGCCTTTCCGAACTCTTCCATTACCTCAGTCACCTGCCAGATGGTAAACAGGAAGGAATCCCCTCCTCAATAACACTAAATATTACACAATACCTAAATATAACCCTTCCCCAACACAAGCCCACCTCAGTACAATGCCAGAGCTCAGAGGGTCAACACCTACCATGCAACTCTCCAAAAACTAATATTACACAATACATATATCGCTCTTCCCCAACACAGCCCCACCTCAGTACAATGCCAGAGTTCTACCAGAGCCACTCCCCACCAAAAATAAATAAAAGTAATAATAAAGGGCTTTAGCACACAAAATTCCATTTTTTAAATTAATTAATTTAATTAATTGGATCAATCAATCAAAATTGTTTTGTCGGATTAAGATTAGCAGATTAACGAAAAATAATATTGGAATAAGATCGGATTATGACTTAATCCGATCAATCAATTTGATATCAAATCGATAGTCAGATTAACCTTAAGTGCTGTGAAACCATCCAGCCCCTACTACTGTGGAAAGATAATCTGTATAACATATATGTGGTGCTATCTTCCAAAACTTCGGACCAACTACAATCGCTATCTCTGAATACAATGCTTACATGATGCACTACCCACATAAATAATTGGTTTAAATCGGTAGAATCGTTCCCGAGATATTGCATATAACCCTAATAATTAAATATGCTGTCATTTTGAATGTAAGCACCCGTCGCGTTTTAAAACTATAAAAGTTAGATTACCTTACTAAGTGCTGTATGTGTACCAACTTTGCTGAAAATCGGTTCATGCATTCAAAAGTACACAGACATACACATGCACACAGACAGGAGAGTGACCTCATAAACCTTTTTTTCCTTCGGAAAATAGGCTAGAAATTCTCTTGTTTTTTTACAAAACTATTAAACGTGCTGCCAATAGGTTTACCTACAAAAAGAAGGCACGTGCCAGACGATGACTAAATGGTACATTCAAGACATTACGCATTTTGGAAGCATTTTTTTCATGCCCTCCAGCATAGGTAAAAGCTGCAACCGGTAACATGCGAAGCTACGACAGAGGCATTCGCCGGACTTCGCTACAGAGGCGCGTTCAATAAAATTATAGGTTCGCCACATACAGTCACGTTGAGGCGTGTCGACGGTGCAAAGACTCCACGCCAATTGAGAGTCTTGTGGGTAGAGGCGATAGCGCTTTACTTATTCAGGTCGGCGTTGGTCGTAGCGCTTCATCGATTTTTGCCTCACTCAAACAAACGTATCCTTCACTAGGCGACCGCCTTAAGGAAGGCCGGTGGGCTAAGCTCACTGCGAATGGGAGTGTTCCCGTTTATTTACCTAAAATTACATTCTAAAATGCGTAAATCGTTAGCTCCATTGAAGACCTCACAGATAAAAAATATTTAAATCCAGTTATCGTCGCATTAAGTACTTATAATTTTAGATAAATAAAAGACACATACGATTTTTTCACATGAAGTCCATTGGAAGTACCTAAACATTTTGGCCATACCCTTATCAGACATATTTTATCTGGGGTGACTTTCATAAGCCAGCAGATTCTATAAGGTTCACAACCTGTTTGTTTTCACTGCGAAAGGTCACCGATGTTTTTACCGTACTTTTCGAAGTAAAGGTAGGCGTATGAGCTCACTCTCATGCTTGCGTGATGTGTGTGCATGCGTGTCCCTCAAAAACTTCTGAACGCGTTAACCGAATTTCACCAAACTCAGTGCCGAAATAGTTCTTAGTAAGGGCATCCGACTTTAATAGTTTTCAACAAAGCTGGGAGATTATTTTAAAAATGAAGATCATTTTAAGATTTAGCGTGCTATGTCATATCTTGGGAACCGTTACATCGATTTAAACCAAATTTTGCATGTTGACAGTGCAACATATAATCATTGAATTTAGATATGAATATTGTAGTTGGTATATCTCGAACACTACTCAAATTGTTCTCGTCCAACTTGACAAGTAAGAAACACTAAAATAGATATTTTTAACGCTTGAAGTTTAAATGAATAAGTTACTTATTTTCAAAATGGCGACCATAAAATATTTTAGGATTGTTTGCTATATCTACTATAGAGTAGCGACCAACGTTTTTGCTGAAACTATCTATTACAGGCACAGATATGGTAACAAATATTCACATTTGTCCTCTATTTTGTAGGGTAGTGCCTTACGAAGAAATATGAATGTTAGCTGTTGTATCTCGGGAAAGAATCAACTAAAGGCTACCAAGTTTGGCGGGTAAGCAGTACTATGCTAGACCATGAACGTTTATGTTTTATGTCGGTCAAGTGTTTATTTTTGAACTAGCGACCATATAACATTTTACTCAATGTACTCAATCTACAAATCCATGTAACCAATCTCAACTTAACTTTATATGCTGAGAGTATTCATTACCTCCATAAAACGTGCATAACATTTGTTTTTGGTGTGCCATTTTGAAAATAGCACCATGTGAATAAATGACTTTTTAATGTCATCTCAGGAAACAATAAATAGGTTCCTACAAAATTTGGCAAACAACTAGTCGTTCGGTAGGACATACAAATTTATCTGTTTTAAGTTGTTGAGGCACGTATTTTCAAAATGGCTACCATATAACAATTTTAGCCCAGTATGCTAAATCTACAAAACTATGTTCCTAATTCCAATATAACGTTGTATACTGACATTATCTCCTACGTCAATCAAATGCGTCTACACAGCGTCTTTTGTGTACCATTTTTAAGACAGCGCCGCGTGAAGAAAGAAAGTTTATTGTCTTACCTGCATTACAAATTGGTTGAAGGAAGTATACAAACACCGCAAAGCACTTGTTTACAAAACAGTGTTCTAATCTCAAATTCAATCCACGCCGTTTATGCAAGTCGTACTGGCAGCAAATCAGTTCAATGTTGCGACAAAGAGATTGGTTATGTGCAGCCAGCGAGACCGGCCTACCTCATCTTTAAGCGGGCTACATATGAGCCGATCCGATCCGACCCAATCAGCCAACCACAGGGGTCGACTCCTCAGACGACCCAAACCAGCTACCCGAGATGTCAGTACGAACGCGTCCGTCATGGCTCTTACGTTGTCCAAAATGTCCTTTTCGGATTGAGAATCCATCCGAAACTATCAATCGATGAACTAAGTAAACTATCAATCAATAAAACGTATTTATTTGAGATGGGCAATGTCTGCCAACAGTACAACAAAAAAACATAACCTGACCTCACACTCCCAAAACAAAGATATGCATAAATAATGAAGAAGGTTGCACTCGCGGTCGGGGAATCGTGCCGATGACGATAGGGAGAAAAGGTGGGGAGTCGGGACGATGTGAAAGAATTGGGTTTGGCTGTTTTGGGGACAAGGCCGTTTGTTTTTGTGTGAATACGTCTATGTAGACGCGCTCGGGCACCTTGTTTATTTTACGTTCCCGGCACCGCTTCACTCGATCATATGGGGTTTTATGGGTATCACTGGATTTATTTTCAGATGCTCTTTATATGATTTCTGTATTTCGACTTGGCTTTTTGACGACTATAGGCCAAAATTATGTTAAGTGTTCTTAATTTTTTACATTAAACGCATGCTATTTCACCATAACTATGGCACACAAATGTTTTTATACACGCAATCGATTTATCTTGACGAGAGCTGTCGATTGAAACAAGTAGCTTCTCCTAGTCAAAAGTTATACTACGCGGAAGTTATGAGACGTGGCGAAACGAACTCAAAATTTCGCCCCCCTCCCCACCTCCCGCGCGATTCTTTGCAGTCGAGAGGTGTAATCAAATTTTGAGTGTATACTATAGATTCGGAGCTGCAATGCCAAATGCTATCCCCCCGATTTTGTTATTATCGGATTTCCTGGATTGCCTCCCATTATGGTTGCAAATTTAAAGACGTATTCACGTCAAAATTGGAAAAGTCCAGACCACCCTAGCTCCCGATCATCGTACTCGACCAATTTGATCGTCCGATCAGCCTACACACGGCCCAGTTTCGGCTCACGACGCACCGTGGACGCACTATCGGGTCATCGGATCGGCCCGTGTGTAGCCCGCTTTTGCCTAAGGAATAAACATCATCCGGAGTTGCGGGAACCAGTTTTACACTTGCACCGACGCTGCTGCGGACGCGAAGAAGGTGTGATATGGCCATATTGAGACATGTGTATGGAACTGGGTGTGGCCGGACGAGTTTCGACGGGTGTGGCAGCCGGACACCAACCCGATGATCGCCTCGCGCTGGCCGTTCGCGGGACCACCAGACGGCTAGGGCGCTCGCTCCGCCAACAAATTACTGCCACGCTGCGCCTCCGGAACGGGTTTCGTCTCCTTTACGTGCTACGTCACTTAAAAGACTAATTAGGTTGCCCTAAGTGACAATGATTAACACCGCCACCGCAGTTGTTCACCGACATTTGGACTACCCACTGCAATAACACGTATAGGAGCAGGTTCGCGGTTAATTAAGCACTTTTGAAATAAACCTTTGAAAAATGTCATTACCCCTATAGGCAGTTCAGGGTAAATTGAGAACTTTTGAAAGACAAGCTTAAGACCTACTTGTTTTCACGTTATGTATTCTTCCGCTTTATGTAAAATTAACATTGCCATGGGCGTCATCGCTTTATTCATACGTCGGTCAAGTGATACTGTGAAATTATTATAAAAGTAAATTTTTAACAAATCTGATAATTTTTACATACTGATGCAATAAAAACAGAAAGCGAATTAAATAATTTAAATGATTCCAAATGGTTACCTAACACTTTTTTTTTTCGACGTTAAGATATGTAACTACTTTCCATCTATCGTTACCAACTTTACCAAGCGCATGTCCCTCAGTGCGCCCGTTGAAGTATTTGCAGGAAGGGGCAGTGACTATTTTCTAAGGTTGATTTCAAAAGTGCTCACTTTATCGTGAACAGTCTTTACATGCATATACAGTACATACTTTTACGGGCAAACTGAGTGGTATGCGCCCAGTGAAGTTTGTAACGGCGAAGGTAAAGTAGTTCCACGTATTAACTTTGAATTGAAAGTGTTAGGTAAACATTTGTGAATACTGATATTAATTTTGCTTTCTGTTCTTTATGCACCCAAGTGCAGGCGCGGATTCAGACAATGTATCAGGCGGGGGGGGGGGGGATGGTCGAGTCCAAATAAAGAGCTGTAACTGAATATGAAGAACGGGTGAACATCTTAGACATATAGAAATAGCATCCGTTTCTTTGTTTATGAACTTTCGAAATATTCTTCGAGAAGATGGTAAAACATACATAATTAATATATTATGAATGAAAATTCCGATATTTCAGTATATTTGTAATCATTCAACAATAACTATAATAAAGAGTCTTATGACACTGATATTAATATCAAAAATATTTGTAAAAAAATTGACAACAATAACATTTAACAAATATGAACAGAAAAATTTTAACTTGTATCAAGAAAGTCCTACACTTAGGTAATGAAAATAACGCAGATATTCTATACTTTGTTGGTTTAGTACAAAACTTATGAAGCAAATTCAATCCTGTGTAAACCTTCTTTTGCAAATCTTGCAATGACTTTCTCAACATCTACATTGATATCTTGGTGAATGTTGAGAAGGGTTAAACCCGTCAGTCTACCCTGTCCCATCGTAGAACACAACCAAGTCTTCAGACGCCGAAGAGTAGAAAATGATATTTGTGTTTTTGCGTTTCTTACTGGAAGTGTTGCCAGAATAAGTAGAAGCCTCTTAATGAAAAGTTAGTTTCGTCGCAAAATGACAACACTTCTATGGCTGTCTCCGGCAGGTACCTGTGTTACTGTTTATGGCGAATGCACTATAATTTCCAGAGATCCACCTCCGACTGAAGAAGTTGGACACCCACGTTGTAATCAAATCCGAGAAGATTACCAAATCTGCACACGAGAGATCTAATGTACTCCTTACATTCATCCTGTGAAATGGTAAGAAGATTATCTGGAAATAAGAATGGCAATTGAAAAATATCTAATGTGTCTGGATAACATTTTTCACTCATATCGCTAATAATATGATCGAGTAGAGGAATGCACGTACTTAAAAGATAGTACACGTCTAGAGAGTCAGTTGTGTAGTGTTCACAATTTATCTGCTGATCACACCACCGAGCAATAGACAGCTGAATACCTAGCTTCTCTGCAAGCTCTTCAGCACGCTTCCATTTCATGTTGAAGTAATTTTCTGTCTCTTCATGATGAGTTTTAATTACAACAAATGTTTCTGCTACTATGGCTTCCCCTTCCTTCAGGTCGAGAGATAGCTTCTGGAGAACTTTGCTTAATGGAATGGTCACAGATAAGACATCATTTAGAGATAACAGTGACAAAATAAGTTCTCTGTCGCATAGAGCTGATATCAGAGCAGCTGCCTTTGCTGCAGTGTTGTGATCTTCCCAGTCGGGAATTTCTTCGAGAGCATTTACAATCTTGAGAAGGTCCACTGTGAACTGTATAACCTCATCGTGCCTCTCGCACCAACGATGCTCAGGTATGTTGGTTAATGCACACCCCAGTTTTTTTATTGATCATATGTCTGCGCTTGGGATAGTTGAAAAATGCAACTGCTTCCTTCGTTATAACCACGGAATTACCGTAAACAGATACTTTATTTGACTGCGATGAAGAATTGTTCAGTTTATGGCTACAACAAAGTGACTTCACAGCATTGGTAAGCTATCCTTGAATTTCCGAAACTGTGCCAATTTTTTCAGACACAGCACAATTATCAGTTACAATAACTACGCACTTGCTCAGAGGGACATCAAGTCCCTGAAGTTCCTGCAGTGCACAATATCCAAGAACTTTTCCAGTGAGGGACTGTTCTTTCTGTGACTCTAGACAATTAGTCCTGTGAGAATAATGTTCTTCATCCATATTGCTTGCCAAATCTTGGAAAGCATCGACAAAACAGACAAAAACTCTCTGGTGGTATATTGTACATAACGAAGGTTTATACTCAGCACATATTTGTGGAAAATGTCAGTAGTTTCATCAAACGTGATGCTATAGTACAAAGCAGTCTGTACATTTTCTAAAACGCGGCAACAAATTTCAAACCCACAATTTATTAATTGATTTTGCGTAGTTTTGCTTATGTAGGTAGCACGGGCTGTTACTGTCTTTGAGTGTTCTTTGAGAATTTTGTCTCCAGAATCAAATCTAAATTTCGATAAATTTCGGAATACTCCCTCTTGGTTTTCGGTGTTGTCGCTATTGTTCGAAAACAATTTCCCGTCGTCCCTATGGCCCCACCCCCGGAGAGGTAAATTGTTCCACCCGCAGTAAATTAATGTTTTTATTATTGGCTTCAGACGTTCTCTATTTTCCTGAATGTTCTTCAGCCTTCGTTGGTTAACTAGATTTAAAACATCTTTTTCTGGAAAATAGTAGCAATTCAGCGTGTCTCTAGTATAAATTTATATTGTGTCTGCATAACATGCAAAATGTACGTTATTTTATATAGTTAATCAACATATTTTATGTTAATATTTGTCATTTATCACGCTACATTTTGTTTTTTTTTTTTTTTTTCTCACCAGGCAAATATTGTTTTCATAGCCATGTAACATATATAATTCCCATATAATTTGCATTTGTATTTATTTTAATATTTTTTATTTTTTTTTATTTTATCGTGCTAGGATATTTTACCTTAGATTATACTGTGACAATTTTATTATGTCTAAGGATAGGATCTTAGCAAGTTAATAATTTTTTGTGTTAATAATTTTATTTCATTTTAATGGTCTTGTATTTGTGTTTCTTTTTATTTATTTTTTTGTGTATGTTTTGAGACCTGGCAATCTATTCCTTTATCAGTTAGGACGTTGAAAGTGGTTCGTAGGGGCGTTTAGAGAGTCTCAAGCTTCCCATTGGCCCACAGATTCGAATCCTGTCTTCCATTGGCTGGAACATTAGGTCCAATTTATGTTAGCTCCAGCCACGAGAGATTAGCTCTCTCTTATCAACCATCGTGCAGCATAGACGTTAGATAGGACTCTCATCTGTACGTGGGTGCAGAGTAGGATATGATTTAGTTTGCTAGGGTGTTTTAGCTTCTCCTTGGGATTTTACGTGATTTATGTGTTTCCAGCATTAGAGAGTGCCATTTTGCCCCTTTTGTTAGGATTAAAGAGTTAGAAGATAGAAGTTGGGCTACGAACGTGTACGGGTAGTATCTCCACGTCGACGAGACACCCTACTTATGTCCTACTGTCTGCGAGACCTGTTTCGGCTACTTTTGTTTGCACCTATAATGGGAATCTACGTCTACGAAAGCAACGAGAGCTGCACGTTTTCTGAAAATAGATAAGCACGTCCAAGTATAATACTATGTTGTTATATGTAGCGTCAGCCATAAATTTTCTAGAAACTTTTTCCTTATCGGCGACGCCATATTGTTTTAATTGAACTTACATCCCAGCTTTAAGATTTTGTCTACGGAAAACCTGAGAGGAGTTTCACTCACACTTAGCTAGGCACACTATTATTTTATTTTATTTGTTTTTGAAAGATCTGATTTTTAATATTTACTGGAGAGCACCATTAATTTTAGCGAGAGATTTTAGTGTTTGAACTTAAGCCAGTTAAGCTACGTATTTTAGGGGTTTTGCTATGCTAGGTACGGCCACTTTCACGTATTTTAGGAGTGTTATGTGTCTGCATTATTCCTTGCAAATTGCCACTAGGGGTTTTCAAAGTAGCTACTCCAGAACTAATAATGAAGTAAATAATTAAACGAATTTCTCGATAAATGTCGGATTTAAACTAACGTGGCTTGATGCTCGCCTACATCATTTCAGTTTGCTATCCCTGTGTTTCTTCATGCTTGTTAATTACCTGCCAATTGTGACTAAATATATGTTAAGTTTTTCTGAGTTGTCTATGTAGGCAAATAGTGTACGCAGCAGTGGTCCAGCTCTACGAGTGGTGTTCGAATGGTAAGAGGTATCTTCTGCCTGCTAAGCTTCGGACCGGGCAGGACTGCACGGCTTGGTAATTCACGCTAAGCGACATTTAAAATTAAAACTGAGTATTTGTACCGTATTGCTACCCATTATCACACACCTCAATAAATACTGTTTACAAAATCGATTGCTTGCCCAACGTGATGACCGTTTACGTTAGGGGCTGACTAGCATTACAGATTACAGAATTTGGCGCACAATGTGGTAGCCGAACAAAGCTGGAGGCTAAGTGTACTAGTAAATGAGCATAAGAACCGAAAGAACACCATACGGGTTGAGACGACTAACACCAATTAACTACATAACTCTAGAATATACAGTTAAAATAGAGTAAACAGTGGAGGTAACCAGGTAGGTTATTGTGAGTGATAAAACTACGAACACAGTACCTGCACCAGAGGTCCGGAAAACACTATTCACGATGTAAACACAAACACCGCAGAGATATCAGCGAGCACTGTAACTACACGAGCTGGATTCATACCCCAGATTTTATGCATCGAATGGGTACTATAACGCACCATCTGAATACACAGATGAAAGCAGATTTGGAGGATAATATACAGGGAATATTACAAACTAGTAACGCTCAGATGAAAGTAGATTTAGAGGATAGTACGCAGGAAAAATTACAAAGTAGAAACGCTCAGGTGAAAGCTCATTTGGAGGAAAGTATACAAGCTCAGAGCGCCGAGCTGATGACTAATTTAAAGACACAGTTGCAAACTCATTCTGGCCTGCTACAACAACAGGTAGCATGGCTACGGGAAGAGGTCACAACGAACATAAAGCGAGTAACAGCTGATATTTCTACTATACACCAAGACGTACAGGCGACGAGAGAGGATTTTGAGTTGGTTAAGATCAACCACACTCGACAAGTTAGTGAAGTAGAAATGCGTCTTAAGGAGCTAGAACATAACCCAGTTCCACCTATGTGTAAGACTGTAATAGAAGAGCGAGAGTTATGGAAAAATTGGATTCCCTGGATAACCATGTCGAGCCAAGGTTTTCACAGATCGAGCGAGCGTCAAAAAAACGATTAGCCAGCGTAGCAGAGAACGTAGACCAGCTGACACACGTCATCGAAGGTGTGCAAATGGAAAAACTCACAGAATAAATGCCAAAAGCTTATGTCTGTTCCGCACAACCTGAAGCTACAACACAGCTACAAAATTCTCCTGTAAAAGCTAATGTAGTGAGTGCACCAGCACAAGCAACGTCCATGTCTACGTTGTTACATCATCCTTCCAAGCTGTGGACGGACCAGCTTCCTAAATTCGAGGGGCGCATTGGAGAAAACCCCAACAATTTTCTCATAAAATTTTAAGAATATGCAGATTTTTTTTGGACTTATGACGATGATATGCTACGTTTCCTGAACCTAGCTCTCACTTCCACTGCTTATTACTGGTGGGAAGTGGCTTGTAGCCATGTCGTGAGCTTCCCAGAATTTAAAAGCAAGTTCATAGAGCATGTCTAGAACGCTAAAGTGCAGGGTCACCTAAAAGCGATACTACATGCTGAGAAATTCTTTCCAGGTAAGGGCAAGAGCCTGAAAACACATCTTTCGGGACTGTATGAGAGATCGTAACACTTGACAGCCCCAACCAGTAACGAAGAGTTCATATACATGGTTTACTCGCGTTTGATCAGATCGAAAAGCTGCAAAGATCACACATAAACAGAGAGGGAGAGAAGACCTCGCTTATTGATCTAGCATCGCCCCTATATCACGGCAACCTTCCGCAACACTACCGAGAAAATTATCGTTCTGATCTACATCCTATGGTACAGACAATACTAAAATACTCTGGACAGCAGGACCCACAAGGATCGTTCCGAGGCAGGAAGTGCTATTCGGGGCGACGGGCGAGACATAACTGATACGATACTACCACGGTTATCAGGACGAAAGGAATGGCTCAGAAGGAGAAAGATCTCAGCCAGACCGAAGTCTTGAGACTCCTCCCTCGCCTGGAAAACAACTGCTGGTGAGAAGATGCAATTCGCCGCCTAAAGATATTGGTCCTAGTACGAACCTAGCTGATCGATCGCAGCGTAAAAAAATGGTACGTGTCTCAGTCTGTGCAAGCAAAAGCTATGCAATTTCTATCTCCACCGCCAAACACTACAAACATGTTCAACCCAGGTTTGTCAGGATACACTAATCAGCCTAAGCATGGTTATTTCGAAAACCAAAGACCGCTGGATCCAGATGTGCCTATATTCACGCCTATGCAGCCCAATACCAGCTGGAGAAACACAAGCTCCGCAGGCCAGGAACCGGCCGCCTATCACGCGGAACGTTACAGAATCATGTTGTAAGTTGATTTGCCTAGAAGGGTGGCAGAGACGCCGGCAAATTGTAATTAACTGAGAGAAAAATTTATAACCATAGTACGCAAAAGAATACTTATAACAGCTGACCGATGCATAAAACGAGCAAATAAATATCGAATAAATAAGCTGGAACCCGGACAGCTAGTCCTAATACGAGCTCGTCATATATGTAAACATTGGGATCTTATAATGAAAAAACTGCTCCCTTTGTAAGAATGCCCGTATGAAGTGAAGAGGAAAGTACACCCACATTGCTATGAACTAGAGGTGCCGAATACGGACGACCTCATAGGTAGATTCGACTTGACAGCGCTGCGTGTATACCACATGAGTGAAGAGAATGACACAGAATGAGCACAAAGTAGCAATGTATACTGTGATAAACTAGAAGAGCACCAGATGCGATGTGACTCTACAGCCTTATTATGTAGTAAATCGGGTAGAGGATTTTTTTTTTCTGTGAAGCCGCAGGAAGTGTGCTGCGCGAGTTTCTAAAATGCCCCTGTACTGAGCCAAGAGGAGTAATTGTATTGAGAGCTTCCCCATTAATGATGATTTTCGCTGTGCGCACGTACTTCGAAACGCGATGCCTAGCCTATGCTACTGGTGAAGAGTGCTGTATTATCAAGTAACCAGGAAGTGGTTTGAAAAAAAAATGCATCGCTAGCGCCTAAGTCAATTAAAAGCATATCAGCCTACAAGGGAGGAACGAGCTAAGGCTATCTGAGCGCCCATAGCTAACCTGCCTGCAACATCACTTCCAAGCCATTCACTCACCACGTTTACAGTGATCAACCATGTCTGAGGACCTGTAACAGAGACCAAACGGGCACCGCCCTTTTAGTAATGCACAAAAACACTGTTATTAGAGTCATCACGTACCGTGGTTCCAGGTGTATTCCAATATGTACCCAGCTGTTGACTAGTTGTCTTCTCAGATACAATCCTTTTAGTGCATCGTTGTTTCCATGTTTTGTTTACATGATATGTTTTGTTTCTCAGCTTGTTGATGCCAGCATTCTCGACGATATATTATGTGTATAGTATTTAAGGTGTGTATTCTTCTAGATTTTCATGAACTGCAATGTGTTTATGTTTTGTTTATCGCTTTCCATTGTTAGCGAGTTGCAGGTTGTTTACATTTTTGAAATGCCGTAAGTTTTCAGACAATTGAATATTCAGTGAAAATGTGTGTAAATATTGTTGTCTGTGTGATCGTCGTTCCTAGGGATAGTATGTTGTCATCTATCAACTGCCTGGTTGATGGTTATGTTAATCGTAGTGGCCTAATTGAATGTAACTAGCAGCAATAGGCTTCAAGTGTGCTACGACGAATTTTGTGTGCAACGAGTGACTAGTAGAAGTGATTTAAATTGCGTGTGCCTAACCAGTAACTTCGTGTGTCCAGTTGGAGACTTCGCGTAGCTTGGGCGAGCGACGACGAAGAACATCGCGCACGTCACAGACACTCGCTGCACTGCACACGAGGATGAACACTTCACACGCCACTGGAGATACATGTGTCTCGACACTCTACGAAGGGTGAGGTAAATGTGTTAGTAAAATAACTGTTCAAGTAATCCAGCGCTGAGACTGTGTGTGAGATAGTGTGATTGTTTCATACTCGTGCACCGTCGACGACGTGCCGCAATGAAGGACCGGCCTGCCACGTGCTGCTTATACAAGCGCGATCTCCGAGGACTGTGAAAGGGGGCCAGCGACGCGACGGTTTGTTCCTGCTGTGCGCGGAAGCCGAACTTGACCGAGTTCAGCACGACGTTCACCGAAGGGAGACGCGTGGCCGGCGTGCCGCGTCTCTTATTCACCCATTTGGTGGTGCGGACAGTATCATGTGACAATGATCTGTTTCCGTATAAAAGTTAGTAGATACTGATTCGTACCATGATTATAACATGACTTGGGCGGATTTGTCGCTACATATATATTGGGCTACACGACAGTCGAGAAAATGAGGCGAGGGATTGAATGAATGGCATAACTTATTCTAACATTGTGTAAGAATTTGACTTGGAAGAGAGGAGACCGGGGATGTAGTATTAAAATACTTAACCTCTGAAATAATCGTCCAAAAACTGGTATGTCTGCAATGTGAACTTTAATATGTCGTTGAGTGAGTGTAGCGAAGTTCATAACTTGAGTAATTAGCAGGTTACGATGACATAATTGAATTCGCCCCGAGATGCATTAAAAAATAGGCCACGTGCTACAAATTTAAGATATTAAAAATAATAAATATGTATTTAATAATAAATGTATGTAGTAACTGCAAGATATAATTTTGCAGTGTTCCGCAATACTATGCGTAGAGTTTGGATTCAAATTTTAAAAAAATTAGTTGGGTAATAAATAGAGTGATTAAAGAGATTTGAATGGCTCTTAACATCGAGGTCTTGAGAGCCGATGAGGGTGACTGAGATGAGAATGGGTCAGCGCCAGAAAGAAAACCCACCGATCAACAGAATCGTCCGGCACGATTCCCACATGCGAAAATTCAGAGTAACCCGGCCGGGGACTGAACCCGTATCGCCTTGTTGGGAGGCGAGCATACTAACTGCTAAGCCACGATGGCCCCAATAATAAATAGAGATTTTCTATTTGGCCTTTATACCCTATTTCTATAAAAACCAGTATGGCCACCGGCTTGTAAGATGAATGGGCATGCATCCGTTACGACTGTAGTCGTAACTGCTGGGCACATTCGGGTACTTTCGTCAAGCCCAAGTCGAAGGCTTCCGAACACATCCGAATCGAGTCGAAGATTGCCGAGCACTTCCAAGTGTCCGAGGACCGCCAACCGCACAGTCACGCGATTTAAAATACACTAGCAGCCCGCAATCGCTTCGCTCAGGTTTTATGGAGTTATTAAAATACATACCTATATATGCGACTACCCGTAACTACCTGCGACTACGCGTGACTGCTTCCGACTACCTGCGACAACCTGCGATTACCCGTAACTACCTGCAACTACTTGCAACTACCCGCGAATATTCGTGACTACCTGCGACTACTTGCGACTACCTGCGTCTATCTGCGACTACCCGTGACTACCTACAACTACTTGCGACTATCTGCGACAACCCGTGACTACCTGCTACTACCTGCGACTACCAGTGACTACTTGCGACTACATGTGACTACCTGCGACTACTTGCGAAAACTTGCGACACCGCCTGTGACTACCTGCGACTACCTGTGACTACTTGCGACTACCTGCGACTACTTCAGACAACTTGCGACAACCTGCGACTACTTGCGAATTTTTTGTATTTAGATACACAATTTATTGTAACATTGTTTCAATTTATTTAATTGGTTTTGGTAGAGCATGCTTAGAAAGTAGCCTAGTAGCTCATTTTTCTCCGACTTGGTTTACAAATTTTTAAATTTCTCAAGGAAATTTCTTTTTTTTTAAATTAAACGTAGCCTATGTTTTTCTGGAAGAATGTAGCTTTCTAACAGTGGAAGAATTATAAGAATCGGCCTTGTAGTTTCCGAGATGAGCCGTTACATACATACAAACAAACAAACTCACATTACCTCTTTATAATATTAGAATAGATTAGGCTCGACCTCCCGTAATCATACTACTAATATCCATATATAATTGTGAATTGAACTTTAATAAATCAGCCGTTATCTTATTACACTGTTTTGTGGTAGCTTTGTTCTTAATATTCGTTACTGAAATCACAAATTTGTATTATTGAATATCTACAGCAATATGAATAAAATCTTTGGAAACAAGAATGTAACTCAGTTCAAAAAAATTGCAGCCTTCAAAACGTTTGTACCAAATCCAAAGAAAGCATTAATTTTAAACGTTTCAACTACCAGATATTATCAGCAGACACACTCCATTGGTTAAAACTGAAAAGGGAACAAAGTTGAGGATGAGATTCCAATACGGATGTATATTGGTGGCTTAGGCGATGAGTGACTGCACAATACCCTAAACAGCATGCTAACCGCCACTTTACTGCCTCACACATTCTTTCTCCAAGGGCCGCTATTTCCGTGTCGACGTGTAATAAAAGTTGGGGACGTTAATCGCGATTCTATCTGAAAGTTCATGCGGTGAACAACCTCGCTTAATGGCCTTCTCTGATCGCCACCGACTTTGTTTATGTACTGACTTTTATCGTTTATAACAACCTGGCGGAATGCACACGTAAGATCTGTACAACAAATGTTTCACCCTTAACTTAAACCACGAACTTCACGGCTATGAGGTCGTCACTCTGCTAAGCAAAATAAAATATCGAAGAAAAGTCATCTAGATAAACATAAATATAGGATGTTCACGGTAAAGTGAGCACTTTTTAAGGCTCTTCTCAATTTTTCCTTTCATCCAATTTCCATCTTCCTGCTGCTTTTTAATATAAACATTGCAATGTGACCAATAAACACAATGTATACATTTTACCACCCTCGAAATTTAATGCCTCAGACTACAATAAGATATATGTAATAGTGGTTAAAGTCTGTTGGGAGGGCCTTAAAAAGTGCTCGCTTTACCGTGAACTGCCTATACATAGGTTGTTAAGGCTCGAGCACCGCCTACGAGCAATGAAGCCTAACACTGACGAAGGACCTAACGCGAACTTGCTAATATTGCATGTGATCTAAGCATATATTTTTATTTTTCAATAAGCTAAGTTTTGTAGAGAAAGTCCACTTATTCAGACAATTTCCTTTGCAGCGCTTTTGTCACTCATCTAACAAGTTTTGTCATAGTCGCAGTGATGAGTTGTGCTGTACACAATTTTTTTTTCCGTTTTAATTACTTCATTCAGCATTAATATTTATTACGACACTATGAACAATTAAAATTAAGTACACAATAGGAAAATATACTGGTAGGCTGCAAGGGAGAGAATGTTGAACATTTTTGAGATTTTTTCAAAAACATGTTTATGAATGACGCATGATATTGTTCCAAAAGAGTTTTCTACGCCATTAGAAAGAAACAAAAGACAGTATGTTTAAAAAAAAGTGCCCGAAAAAAGAACAAAAGAATTCCAGGAAACGAAAATTATTATAACTTGTAAGATTGTATAATAATGTATTGTTCACGCCCAATTGTTTGCTAATAGCTCCTCCATTTTGGATGTGTTTTAATTATAGATAATTTGTCTCGTTCCACCTATAGATTGAGAGGTATTTGAATTTACGTTTTTCCTCAAATGCATAGTAATACTCCTATTCCAAACTCGTTTAAATGGATTGGTATAATGTTTTTAATGCCAACTTATAGGCAAGAACACAAGTGACACTTCGCTGTAGCTTTAGTTCTGAGTTTTGTAATGCGAACATTAGATAGCCGCCCACAATCAAAGACGACCCAGTGGCATAAAACCTAAGTGGCAGGAGTAACTGAATGAGGGAATTTTTATATCGTTATCAAAGCTTGAACTCTTTCCGATTTTCTGCAGCAATTCCAAAGTTGTCAGTTTGGAATGTCGGAAATGCATCTCAAATTTCTCGTCTTTTAGGTCCTGAAGAGAATGCTGTATTGTATGCCATCTAGCCCTTGGTGCTAAATGGAAAATACGTTGTCCAAAAGCATTATCCTATCCATTAAGTTCGTGTCCACTCCCTGAAGAATACATTGCGAAAATAAATAGTTATCTAAAAATAACTTCTAAAGCAATAAGCAGGGCAGGGGTTAAAACATAATTCTGTTATATTCAAGTGAACTCATGTATCCACTACCTTAAATAAACTAAAAACTAAGCAAAACTACACGCCTTTTTTGTAAATAAACTTTATTAAGGAAACCAACATTATCATAACCTTTAAGATAATATACGCCTTTTTTTGTGTTTGGAAATACAAACTAAACAAGATATTTTTTTGAATCGACAAATCAGATGATTCATGTAAGCAGAAAAAATTAACGCTGTTGAAGGTGTGAAAAGTGTCCGTGCATCACCTCGTATACTCTGATTTTAGTTTAAACGCGCAATATAACTGGATCACAGCTGAAAACTCTAATGTTGCAACGGGCCATTAGTGAATTTAGTACTGACGGCACATACTTAAGCACACCAAGTTTGAGGTAAATCGATTTAATACTGACGGTACATACCTAAGCACACCAAGTTTGAGGTAGATCGATTTAATCGTGCTAATGTGTGTCAAATAACTTTGCAAGAAGAGGGGGAGATGTATCTGTGAAAAGGCATTCAATTTAAAATTTTAGGTTGCACGTTTAAAAAATTTACCAATTAATGTATTAAGTTGATGCAATAATAAACGTGAGCATGCTAAGTGGACATGAAATTGTTTTAACGTAACACCAATTGTAACGAGGTACCCATTTTGAAAATAAGCTGCATTCATTTACAATTGATTAACTCGTGCTCTCCATTATAGGGTCATGTAAAATTTGTTCGAAATCGTTCCGGTACTTGGTTTTCAATGTTGATTTCTACTGAACGCTATGTATCAACACTTATTACACTTATCACTCGAACTCATAGCTGTTATATATAGTGTTTATAAGGTTTTCTTTGGTTATATATCATATTGATGTGAGCTGAGTATTATGTGGACTTCTAAATATCTCTGTCATTCTCAGTTTTCACTACATCCCAACTATCCTCACTGTGTAGAATTTTTGGTTATAAATTAAGCTAGTTCAAAAATGAAATGTTGGAGCATGATAGCAATTTCTGTACTTCTCAAACATGCTATTTTCAAATTTTATCTTATTTTAGTTACACTAATAATTGCGAAACAAAGTCTGACTCCAACCCAAGTACATTCTTTGGACACAAATCAAATATTAAATATAATTGCTATGAAAATTTGGCATGTGGAAAGGAAGACTCTAGGTAATTTAATGAGTTATAGATTAGCTCCAAAAGGCACTCTTATTTACGTTATATCGCAATATTACAACACAACTCCTTGCGTTATAGAAATTTATTATTGTTCCAATGTCACATAAAAAGAACACGTCACAGTTTTAAAGAACACGTCACAGTTTTAAAAATAAAATAAAAACACGAAATTCCGCTAATTACTACTCGGTTGACACTTGCTAGCCTATGCATGTATTCATTCGGAATAAACACGATTGTTTCCGTTAAATCTGAATAATATAACACGAAAAGCATTGCATTACACAAATTTAATCGCCTTTTAATTGTCACGCAAAAATGATTACAATTTAAGAAATGTAATACGCAAAATTGCGATAATTTAAACACGTATGACACTTGCCGTGCAAGTATTCTTATGGGAGAAATCGGATTGTTTTGGGGGTCACGCTTCTACTATTACTATTTCTACTCGAGCTTCACTAAGCGTACGCAAAACGACGACAAGTGTCCAGATCTATCTTTATGACCGTGGGCGGCTCTCAACATCGAGGTCTGGAGAGCCGATGAGAGTGAAATGAGGTATGGAGCAGCTCCGTGGTGCAAGGGCGGGGGAAACGGGAGACACCCGAGAAAAACCCGCAAACCAGCGGCATCGTCCGGCACGATTCCCACATGCGAAAATCCGGCAGTGACCAGGCCGGAGATTGAACCCGTTTCACCTTAATGCGAACAGGCTAACCGCTCAGTCACCGCAGCCCCAATGGGTCCTGTGATACGACATTGTAACCTACCAAAAAAATTTAATGGAACCATTTTGGAAACAAGCATCCGTCATGGTCAGAAAGTATAAAATATAGGTTCCCATACTAATTGCTGTATAGTGAATTTAACTGGTGAAAATGAAGGCACGAGTTCAAAAGTTTTTAGGGGACACACACGAACAGAGCCAGGAATATGATATGACCTATATTTCAGAAATCAGGCAAAATTGCAGAAGTCTTCAATAAAGAGTCATAAGATATTATTGGTTTTATTTTAGAGTTTACAGCTTATTAAAGTGCTACTTTTTAATCGTGTTTGGAAGATGTTTCAGTTGTTCAACCTGATGATTTTGTCACAATGCCAGTCATTAATTAACGTTAAGTGTTTGCAAATAAAACTACTAGTAGTCTGTTATCCGAACTTTAATGACGGTCGAAATACGCCTCCAGCAGTATATTAATATTATAACCTTATCTTAGTTGGAACTTTACTTAAATAAAATAAATTGATCCGTCTAAATATAAGAAAATATAAATCGTTTAGATAAAATTGAGGATCAGATATCATTAATAGTAAATGAATGTATAAATTATATGTTATATATTTAGTATTATTCATAGCTATTAGCGAATAAGAAGATTATGCGCATAGTAAGAACCTGGAACTAATAATTTATCTACCGTGTTCCTTGTGTTTAACAACCATACTAAATAAACAGCGTATCGGAATTAAGTTTGTACCTATTTGTCAGTATATTGTTACAATGTGTTAAGTCCATGAATAAATCTGTCTAAGCGGTCATTCGAGAAATGGCAATAAGGTTTTTAATATATTTTTGTCACTGGCTTTAATCCACATAACTTAAATAAAATTCTACCTCCAATTAGAATGTAAATAATATTTAGCAAATAGAATTAACCTTAATATGTAAACAAATTAAAAGTAATAAAAACGTATAAAAAATACGCTCCGCTAAATTTTACAAAAAATGAATAATGAGAAAAAATGTTTCGAAAATGCCAAGAAAGAAAGAGTAAATAATATTGCCTTAAAAATGAAAACTTTTCCGATTGTCCTTGACTAACATTTATATCTGTAAATTCCTGGCATATGACTATATTTTAACTTTATTGTGTTACATACAACTATAAAGATTAATTTTTCTGCCACGTGCTGTACAGACACTTTTTGTGACAATATTAAAGATGTTTATAAAAGTTTCATGGCTTCTTTTCGGCCGATCTTTAGTACCATGTGACTTTTACCGCACGTTTCTTCACACGAATTACGAACTCAGATTAAGCCAGCTCGTGGCTGTTTGTTTTCCACTACAACGATCGCTTTGAGCTGGTAGCGAACACGACAAAAAAGAAAAAAAGTCCTGCGATTTACATAATGATTTATATATAGAATAGCATTCCGAAACAAATAAACATCGCGAGATTTGTAGAAACATAAAACTATATGTTTGTTCGCCTAGCTCTGCTGTCACATTGTTTATTTTATGGTTCAAGCCGCCCGTAACTTGTCTGTGAGGCACGAAGAGAGAGAAGAACACACCAGTAAATATCTGTTATCACTTCGTTATCTGGAATGTAAAACATGAAAGTTGCGTTTCATCATAAGACACGGTCTATGCGGCTGCGGAGAGGAACTGTGACTTATAGCCGGTGGCTGTGAATAACAAGCCAGACGATCACCAGTTAAGATGTTTATTGTTGCCGCACTGACCCGAAACACAAGGCGGAAAGCACAGGTCGTTCCTCGAGATGATATCGGCAACTTTCGGAACGGCGCGCGGGCGACAGCATCGCTACCACGCGGCATTATTTTACACTACGCCGTGCCGTATATACATCCACCCTACCCGGCGTCAAATAATTACAACGCGACGCAGCGTTAAAGACTTTTAAGGTGACCGCGCGCGTGTGTACCTAACACCAGCGAATGTCCGTACACTCGCTGGCGATTCCGGTAATTTAAAATTGTATTTAGGGTTTCTTAACGTTAATAATTAGGGCTTGATTAATTTCCATTCGTTTTCTTGCAACCTTGGAGGCTGTGCGACTATAGGCTGTTCACGGTAAAATAGGCAATTTTGAAAGCCTTGCTTAAGATCTACTTGTGTGCACGTTGTATCTCCTTCCGCCCTATGTAAAATTAACATTACCATGGGCCTCATCACTTTATTCATACGTCGGTCAAGTGAAACTGTCACATTATTAGAAAAGTAAATATTTTACCAATCTGCTCATTTTTGCACTATAATGCATTAAGAAAACAGGAAGTGAAAGAAATAATTTAAGTCGTCACAAACGGTCACCTGGCACTTTTTATTCTCCGTTAAGATATGGAACTACTTTCCATGTACAGGCAGGAGCAGAGTGACTTTTTTTTTCTAAGGTTGATTTCAAAAGTGCTCACTTTATCGTGAACAGCCTTTGCAACGCCAGTCTCCCGCCAAGGCGACCCGAGTTCGATAACCGGCGGATCCGATGCCTGGATATTTCGCACGTGGGGAACGTGACTGGCAAGGGTCTTCTCTGGGCGCTGCGGTTTCCTACACCACTGCACTCCATAGCATATTCATTCACGCCTCATAAGTTCCTTATAATCATGCTGATCTTGCCTTGAAACTGGCAATAATGTGTGAAATTTCTACGTGTTCTTTGTTCTTCGGCTTAAAGAATTTTTGTTTCTGTTTTTACACATTATTGTCATAATACCAAAATACACTCATACTAGTTAATAAATTAACAGTAGACTTTGCCCGCTCATAAGAATTACTTACTTCTTTCACGCAAACGTCCACAACGAGGTTTTCCTTATGGAAATGCTTAATTATCCGAATCCTGCTTCCATAAATAAGTAGGTACAACAAATAATTAAATCAAACAAGAAACGTTTCCAAGCCCTTAACATTAATTTCCAACGTTTTGCCGACTCTACCGTCGTGAAGCTGTTGCTAAACCGTTCACCTCGAACAGACGCGAAAACAAAGTATTCTTGAAGTTTTCTCAGGTTCAGGTTAAAACAACGATGATCAAAACTAAAATATCAGAGACTACAGTAGAATGTATGTATATATATATATATATATATATATATATATATATATATATATATATATATATATATATATATATATATATATGTATATATATATATAAACACACGCACGTCTCTGGAGAAATATCAGTTTCACTTTTATTAATGAGTTGGTATAACTGCAGTTTCAGTAATCATAGCAACGTGTTTGTTTATAACAGATGATACTAATTCGCTGTTTAATAACATTTAAACTATAGGAAGACATGGCTAAATTCCCTTTTCTGATCTAAAAAACAAAAGTTAATATCGTTACATCAGTAATTAATTAAATATTGAAACAGACATAGCCGGTACCGTGTGTACCTCTTAGTGTTGTTTACGACTTCTAAATCAAAATTTCGATACCTTCAGCGGTTCGGAAGAAATTTGGGGTGAACAGTCCTGTATATATTTGCCAGTTTTGAGTTCTGCATAATTTATGGCAAGAACAGCCTGTGGATTACCATTGCAGGACGTAAAAAAAATGGCCCTCTTGGTAAGAAAACCTCCAACGAATGGTTTGCGAGAAAATAGACCTCCAAGATATTAAATGTCTCATAAGCATTACGTGGTAATTAAGATCTTGGAGGTCTGTTTTCTCACAAACCATTCGTCAGAGGTTTTCTTATCAAGAGGACTTGTTTTCAAGTCTTGCTATGTTAATTCATAGGCCGTGATCATAATTTACGTATCGTTGTACGACGATCCTTTTTCACTGAGGTGGCAACCCCCATTTTAGTATGTAGGGTATGCGGTAGATCAACATGGGTACTTGCACGTTACAGTGACTGAATTGTTTGGCATGCCTACAGAAATTCATCCGTTAATGTCATATGGTTTCAGTATAATTAAATAAAGTTCATAATTCCAACCCCATCTTCACAAGGGTTTCCTGCCCTTGGGAGTGGCTTCCTGGCGTTCGTTGTCAGACATTTTCTAACTGAAATTTTGCAAGGAACATCCTCTCGTCATTTGTTGCAGAGTTTATGAAACTCTGCAACTTGTTGCATATATATATATATATATATATATATATATATATATATATATATATATATATATATATATATGCAACAAGCTTTAACCCGTGGCTTCACCCGCGTGCAAAAATCAAACCTAAAAATTATAGTGACCAAGTGCTCCTATCTTAATGGTAGGTAGTATATTTTATATATTCCCTATGAAACTGTTAGTTTTTCCGGGATGAAAAGTACCCTCCGGAATATAATCTACCCTAGTACCAAATTTCATCCAAATCCGCCGAGCCGTTATGACATGATTGAGTAACAAACAAACATACAAACTTTCACATTTATAATATTATTAGGATTAGGATGTATACACACGTACCTTGATTGTTGTTTTTTTTCTTACCTGTAATATTTTCAAGAGCTTTTCCCTGTTGCTTGTGTATATCCTACAATGCTTTCTGTAAGAAGAAAGTGATTTTTACAGGTCCCATATGGAGTTTTCTTTTTCTAACCCGAGTTGCAAATGAAAGAGTTTTTTTTTTATTCCAGTCAAGCTGATTTATCACGTTTCTCTCGTACATAAGTCCGGATTTAAGAAGGTTTAACACAGATCTGTTCGCCATGAGGTGGAAACCGTAGCCGCCTCCCAAAAGGAGGCAACCGGGTTCGATTTCCGGCGAGGTCAAAACCAAAAAATTTCCCGTCTAGGAGTCTTGGTGGACGTCGCCGTTGACCGGTGGATTTCTTGGGGTGTTCCCGTTTTACTTCACCATTGCATTCCGTCGTTGCTATCGGAGCTTCATACCTCGGCTCTTAAGCGGCACTCGAGAATCTTTCTCACTTGCCATGAGGTGAAACACATGCTGGGTTCCCGCTTGACCGCGAATTAAGTTGTTTTAAAGAGACAAATGTAGATTATGTCACTAAGAATTCACTATTTGTCGTAGGGACTTGAAATGAACCTTTTACAATAACCAGGGATCTGAAATACTCTTAGAAAGGCGACATGGTAAGCTTAATAACACACTATGAGAAGAAACATTATAATATTAGAAAGATGCGTGCAGCTATAATTAAGGCCAGGACTCAACGAACCGCAGAGCCAAATATTAACCGGCTCGCTGTACATGCCACTTCATTTTCCAAGTACGTCTACAGAAAATCTGAAAGTACGGAGAGTTGGCAATTTAACATATGAAATACTCACTGGTACATGGCCACTGGTGTGTGACATATTAGCGTATGACTTTTTTAAAAACGATGATATCGGGCTAACTGTATAAGTCGCAAACTTAAGTGTACTAATTCTTTGACTACGGCTTTTTTGGGTATGTACAACTTTTTAGATGTCGTTTCGAAAATTGGACTTTCCCAGGGCCATTGAGCCATTGAGGCGAAAGCGATCGAGAAACATGTGGTTAAAATTTAAGTTGGTATTAAGAACTACTCGACTGCTCTCGACTACCTACGAACCACATATACAGATATACGTCTGATTAGGTCGAGTAATACTGCGAATTGTGTTCGTAGTGTCAATAAATTGGCCATCATTTGTTTGGCGATAAACACGCGATGAAGGTCGTCGATTGTTATTCCTTTTTTTTTTTTTTAATCGAGGATTTCGCAAAATTACTATTGGTATAACAGCTGTGCATGCAATACAAAATGTCTTACTCTCGAACGCCTGTGTTGAATGGGAGACTCCACGAGCTGTTTCCGGCTCCCAAACTGCGCAATAAACTGTTGCCGGCGCGTTTCTATGGACTTCGTTTTCCAGTATGTGCGGACGATAAACATGCGCTTGTCCATTGAGTAACGAATCATACTGTACCCGAAACAAGCCACCATCAGTAGCGTTACAACTGCAGCAACATGAACTCAGGCTGTGTCCGAAATGACAGGTTTTGTTGACAAAATGATCAAGTGACCAGGTTTTGTGTACAAAAACGGTGACTTATTTGGTAATTTGATATTTCGTATTTTGTATCTAGCGGATGTTAGCAAAAATAAAAAATGACAAGATCAGCGCCATGTTGGTTTTGACCTTCAGAAAACATACGCGAATGCGTAATAAACAGGTTTTTTTTCTTTTTTACAAATAACTTTTCACAAACACTAGACATGTTTTAAAACGCAAGTGAGTGTTGTGCTTTGTTTATATATTTCGCAAACAAAATGTAAGTCGTTATTGAATAAATTATTATTTTCTTGTTTATCAACACATTAACAGCAGCATTCCATTGATGATAGTAGAAATATTACGTCCGTTTTAAGCATTAATTTTAGATAGTAAAATGTTTCACTGTTAATGTAAATATGCGTTGCCGTGAGTGTTAAACAAATGATTGTCGACAACGTCCGAATTGAAACTTATGAAGTAACAAATTACGGCCTCAGACTGAAAGCCGGCGTCCGTTCGATTGGCATTTAACGGCCGAATCGTTCAGACGTACGTGCATGCCCACGCAAAGACTAGAGAAACTGTGACGTCACCACACTTTCCATACATCAAGGCACGCCCGTAGCAAAACTAATTGCATTGTGACCATTGGCTTGTTATTTAAAAGCGAACATCCGGGACAAAGACAGAGTTAAATATCGTGTACAAGCCCATAAGGAACTTCAAGTTAATTGCGTGTTGCCTACCTACAAGAGTTCCATGTCTCATCTGCTACATTCATAGATTAATTTCTTGAAAACAATGTAATCAACGTTTTTCGTAGGTTCTGGCTTATTGGAAAATCATACGTCCATGAAAATCCCACTATGCTTGAACTTAAACCTAATATAAAGGAAATTAATGGTAGCAACGCCAGTTATTTCGGTGAAATAATTTCATGACAAAGTTTTGCTCTTAAATTCTTCGCGTTATAATACAAGCATCTTGATTGTGTTTCAGCTCTAACTACAGTTGTATGTACCACTATCAGGAATTACTTCACATGGTAATTTGGGTGTATTTTGGCGCTTTTTTGTGTGAAATCTGTAGCCCCAGGTTGTCAGTGTTATTCAGTTACTTCCAGTAAAGGCTGTTCACGATAATGTGAGCACTTTAGAAATCAACCTTAGAAAAAAGTCACTGATACTGCATGCCTATGTTTTAACGGGCACCCTGAATGACATGCGCCCAGTTAAGTTGGTAACGATTGATGGGAAAATAGTTCCGTATTTTAACGTCGAATAAAAAGTGTTACGTAACCATTTCTGTTAGTTTAGATTTATTTCTTTCGCTTTCTGTTTTTTTAACGTGTCGAAGTGTAAAATAGCATATTTGTATAATATTTACTTTTTTAATAATTTCAGTTTCACTTGACCGACGCATGAATAAAGTGATGAGTCCCATGGCAATGTTAATTTTACATAAGGCGGAAGAATACATAACGTGCATACAAGTATATCTTAAGCAGGGCTTTCAAAAGTGCTCATTTTATCGTGAATAGCCTATACCTGAACGTACAAGGCCAAAATAAAATTTCAGGCCAAAATTAGACCCACGGCCTTCCCAGTTGAAGGCAGATATTCTTAGCCACCACAAGACGCTCTACAGCAGCAATTCTTAAACTATGTTCCTCGGACCCCTGGTGATCCGAAAGTGATATTAATTTATTTTACTTTTCACAAACATTTTTGTAATTATGCTGCAAATGTGTAACTTTTTTTGTTATTAATGAAACTGATTTTTGCAAATTTTGGTATAAACTAAGCTTGGGATTGTAACAGTTTGCACGGTGAAAAATGAATAGGTTGTATACGTGAAAATATTTTCTTTGTTTACATTAAAGGAATGGTTTGGAGTCCGGCAATATGTACATCAATTGAGTCATTGAAATCACTAAGTTTAATAACCGCTGCTCTAAAGTGTGCTGGTGTGATCTAGGTCACAACTGGTGTACAAACGAGGAGTTCATGAAATGAAAATTACTTTTATTCCCTTTCGTGCCTGTATAATCTTAGTTAATAAACTGAAAATATCCTTTTATTTCTGGGAGGAGGATGATGACATTTTCTTATTACATCACACAGTGATATGATTATTTTATAGCATACACTGTTGTTGAATTAGTCATGGTAATGTAACGTCAAGTGAGATATCCTTACCCCACTTCCATAGGACGTACGTGCGTATTATCGAGTGCAAATCAGTGATGCGATAACAAGACAGCAGACCAGTAAAGCAAGGCTCTGTGTATGTTGCATGTTTTCGTCGACACGTCCTAGAAATACGTTTTCTCCAGTAGAACGTTAGCGCCTGCAATAACACTATCATGGTCTTAGCCAGCTTGAGGTAAAGGTGAGCATTTATTCGTTCTCCATCTTGCTACAGACAAGAAATGAATAAATTAACGAAAGCATTAAGTAAATGAATGTATCAGGTATATTTTATTGTATATTCCACTCGTGCTGTATGTGTTTCTTCTGTGAACGCGAAGACAATCATGCAGCTTAATAAATATGTTTAAATTAATCACTTTCCCTGAAGAATAATTTTGCTCTCTTTTGACTGAAATCCTAACTAGGCTCGTATATATTATTTTATTACGTAGCACACTGTAATTAATAACAAACATTCTTTGTTCTTCTTCCATCGTTGGGAAGTAAGGCGAAGAATATAAAGAAACTTATCGTCATTAGCATACAGTGGGTACGGACAAGCACATGGGGAAAGATTCTTCAATATACTTCACAAACTAGCCAGTCAGGACCGAACCTAACCCTCTTCCGCCCACTGATTGTGAGTAATATAGCGTGTCACAAGACACTGAGTGTAAATAAACGAGAACATTCACTCTTTAAAAGGACATTTCATTTAAAAGGAAGACAATGCAATTTCAGTAGCGCCGAAAATTATTAATACTGTAAAGCCATGCATTAAGTTTTGTATCGTGTACAGTTCGATCATAATTACGATGGAAAATAATTTATCAAGACATTAGTATTTTCAACAAATAATTTTAAGTTTGTAATTAATAACGTAATGTTTGAATTTTCAGTTAACATAAATCATGAAGGCTAAGTACGAGCAGAATAAACGTGTATACTTACAGTTGTTTCGCACAAAAAAAAATTTTTAACACGCACACTGCAGTATTTAAAGTCAATCTAAGAAATTGTATGACTCTTAAAAATAATACGCATTGTTTATCAGGAACATGCCATTGTTTTCATATAACTAACCAAGTTAATCTCATAAATGCTGACAATAGAGATATAAAAGTTTTTTTACACGAAAACTAATCACATCAAAATAGGTAGTAGACAAGAGCTACCTTTACGAAGTCAAATAAGCTAAGGATTTTTATCATCAATAAAAATCCCGCCGGACGCAAAAATAAATGCTGAAAAAAGGAAGACATGTCCTTATCCCGGACGTGTGCTAACCATACTCATGTATGTTACGAACGGCGCGTACGATAGTAAGGTCTCGTTCGTTCTCAGATGGTGTAGCGATGACAGACCGCGACCGACCTTGCTCGTGACGATGTAGCCTGTTCACGGAAAACTGTGGACTTTTGAAAGCCCTGCTTAATATCTACTTGTATGCACGTTGTGTATTATTCCGCTATACGTAAATTTAACGTTGCTACTGGCCTCAGCACTTTATTTGTGCATCAGTCAAGCGAAACTGTGAAATTATTAGGAAAGCAAATAGTGAACAAATTTCTTCATTCTTACACACATATTTGTTAAGAAGAAAAACAGAAAGTAAAATAAATAATTTCAGTACTCACGAATGTTCACGCCTTACACTTGTAATTCAATGTTAAGTAATGGGACTAATTTCCCCCTGTCGTTACCAACTTAACGGGGCGCATACCAGTCAGTGCGGCCGTTAAAAAAAGGTGCAGGTAAGGGCAGCGACAGTTCCCGCACATTAATTTCAAAAGCATTCAGTGAACCGCGAGCAGCCTATAGTAAGATTAGTCGCCGCTGCACAGCGCCACAGTCGCACTCTCATGCAGTCGCTGCGGATGGGGCGGGCTGGATGCCGGCCCCGGAGTGCGCATAATCCCGCAGTAATGTAACGGTGTCGCCGGGGCTCGCCCCAGCAACCGCTCAACGAGCAAATTGCCCGTGAGAACACTCCCATACCCAACCTCCCTAGACCTCCCCACCCCCCTCTTTGCTCATCTGCTGCAGCCGCCAGCCCGGTGGACCACCACGCCGAAATAACCACCATTAGGGGTTAACCAAATCCCATTTTATACATACTCTCGACTGCCGCCTCCTCCTTTTATCCCCACTTCGCCCCACAAAATTCGCTTCAAATTAAAGCTTTATATGCACCTAGCGTATAACCGAACACAAAAGAAGCATCTGAGTAGAAACGTTGCCAGAAGCACTACTTAATTAAAAAATAAAAAGGCAATACTACTGTGTTTCCTCGCTCACGGATATTATCACAATTACACACACACGCACACACGCACACACACACACACACACACACACATATATATACATATATATATATATATATATATATATATATATATATATATATATATATATATATATATATATATATATATATATATATATATACATATATATATAGGACTTTCTCACAAACCGGTACACTTTCTTTGACAATTTTGAAGGCACTGCTGTTTACAGCTCGTTTCCATGGCTACAACTGTTTCTTCCCGCGCCACAGAAGATGTTTACAGAAACACACTCAGCGGACTGTCAATCTGCCCAGTATGCCAACAGAAAATGTTTTGCCATGGAAGTAACTGTATACTTTCAGAACTTAAAAAAAAAAAAAAAACAAGTGGACTCGTTCATGAGAGTGGATGCTATGGTATGTTTACAGTTTGTTCACACTTTTTTAATCAAACCTCTGAAAATTCACCCCATGTATGAAGTGTTTAGTTTGCGGCGATTGTCTCGTCGCTGGGATATACATTTTTTGCGACATCTGGTTAAAGTATGTGGAAGTTGGCAGTACTTGCTTCGACTTTTATTTATGTAACGCGTTCTCAGAAAAGGTGTCAAGGTGAAAACGTTAAAGTTTTCAGGAGGCCCAAAAATGGTTGAAATGCGAGGAATATCGTTTTCCAGATATGAACGGAAAAGGCTGAGAGTATGAATGCTACAAGGATGCGACTTGTTTCATTGAATACCTCGTAGAAGTGTCTACACAAAGAGAACAAACCCGAAAATGGTTTTCACCCTAAGGTACATTTTCTAAGAACGCATCACTTACGTTGTGTATAGGATCAGTTATTACTACCTATTATTTTACTACTGTGTGTTCCATTTAAATATACTAATTTTAATGTATTTATATGTAGGTTAAGTAAATTATATGTAGAGTATTAGGTTAATGTACGTGTTTGTTAGGGGAGTCGTGATTGCTAGGCGAATACGTTGCCGTGTTCACGAGTGTCGTGGTTAAACGGTCTGCCGGTATGGTATGAGACGAGAGTTGTCCATCGTAGCGCGAGTTTGGGCAGTGCTATGCGGCGAGATAAACCGCGGTGGTCGGTCAAAGATTTCAGAAGGTTGAATTCCCTTAGAAAGTTAATGTGTTTGCCGATTAACTGAAATTACGCGGACTCGAGTGATTTACGTGCATGCCCGGTCAACGTATTTGTTACGTACGCGCTTATCGAAAACTGACAGAGCCGCTCGTTGCGTGGTTTAGTACGTCAGAAACTTTACTGGAGTGAGGCGCCTACAGTGGCTGTTCCGTTTACAATTCCCGTGGGCATCTGCAACTACGCTAGTGGCGATCAGTGTACTTCGTGGAAACTGCGAACGTGAAACGTAATGTTCTGCTGTCTTCGTGGAGGGTTTTGCGTCGGCGAAGTGGCGGGGGAGGTAAGACAACTCGACTCGACGCGTCAGCTGATGTGGAGCCGACCTGGAGCGGAGGCCACGCAACACAGCAGTGCCCGGCGAGCGGAGGTTTCGTATGGGAGTCGGCGTCCCGTCTTGGTTCCTTGGATCAAACTACTGGCTGTGAATTGCAGGCACTGTTACGGCGACTTTATTCTTACGCCCGTAGGCAATCGAGGGCGGTAACGTAAATGCGAGTGCATACAGGGTGATTCTCAATTAGACCGACAAAACTTCAGGAAGTGATTCTTCATGAAAAAGTAAAAGGATAACATATATGACACTTCATACCTTAACCGGATATTGAGGGAGGTATGAGCCTTTAAAAAAACTAGATCTTAAGCCGTATTTCTGCAGAATATCGGCTCTTACGTTGAAGGTCCCAATAGCATACAATAATGTTCCGAAAGTTGTCATTGTATTTTTCTTCGTTACCGATATTTTGCACAAATACTATTTAAAACCTAGTTTTTTTAAGAGGTCATACCTCCCTTAATATTCGGTTTAGGTATAAAGTGTCACATATGTTTTCCTTTTAATTTTTCATGAAGAATCACCTCCCGAAGTTTGTCGGTCTAATTGCTAATCATCCTGTATACCTTATGTATGGACAGCACAACTTAGCAAATCCGCGGCTCCCTAGTTTGCAAAGAAGAAAAGTAACCTATAGCAAAGACTGTATTTAGAACAGAAATAATGTAATTCTGTAATTAGTATGGGGATTTTTAAAAATATGCATGTATTAAATTTATTTTGTTCACCGTACAATTAAATACCTTAGCATTTCGTTGAAAGCCTTTTCTTATAGGCCTAACCATTGTTTAATGTTAGGGAAAGAATGCTTTTGAATTATGCTTGTATATAGTGTAGAGGGCGAGGCAGACTTGTAATAACCCTAACAGATTTGGTGGGGAGGTCTCAAGTTGTTTCCTAAATATGTCATGTATCAGAAACGTTTGTACGTATGTTAATATAAAAATACCTTATTTTTGGTTAAAAATATATTTTATTTATGAATTATAATATTCTATTTATAATTAATATTAGCACAAAAGTGACGTCGATGTCAAGAGCCGTCCAAATATCTTCACTTAACACACAGAAAGGAAAGTGATCTCATAAAACTTTCTTTCCTTTGGAAAGTAGGCGATAGCCCATTCCCCTCTGGAAGCAACTTTCTTGGAGCCCTGCTACATATCTACTTGCAGGCCCGTTTCGTATCCTTCCACCAAATGTGAACAAACATTGCCATGTGACTGCCATGTAGCATATGTCAAAATCAATGTTTACATGCCATCGTGTGTGTACATGTGTTCGTATACTTTTGCTACAACTAAAAATAAACATTGAAATGTGACTTCTACTGTCAAATATGTTGTTTACTGTTTACAGCTTTTCAAAGAATTCTGTCTTCTGTCTATTTCAAAAACCATTTCGTACGAATATTCACAATTTAGGCCTATAACATTATTTAGGTCAGCTTTATGACATTTTAAAAGTGCCTGAATTAACGATAGATTCTTACGGTCACGTTACATTAACATATTTGTTTTCCACGACATAGCACATTACACGTAATGCACGTTAATATTTTGCCGCGACTGTGTTAAACACTGTTACAACTGTGGGGTAATGAACTATAGTATTTAACTTTTTGTTATTGATGTGTGTTGGGTTATTTATTTAAAAGGGCGGCTCAGTTCGAATAACGAAGGAATAGCCAGTCCAAAGAGAAAGCAATATTAAAATAAGCGCACAACTCGTGTCGCTCATTTTTAGTCATACAAACTTAAAATATAGCGGTGAACAAATAAGCCTACCGTAACTTTTATTCCGCTCATATTTATTGCTACTTACTGTGTATTAGGTTGATTGAAATTTATTGGGGCTGGGCTTGGTTATTTTGTTGGGATTGGTGGTAAATCATGTTACATGACTGTGTTTCAAACACCCAAGGCAAAGGTACAATGTTGTGATAAATAAACAGACGTGGATGTAAATAAATAACTTCGTCATAAAAACAGTTCACATTTAAAACGTATAAATAGTTCACATCAAATATTTGAATCATGCATACACACAGATCCAGCTTAACGATCACCACGCAGCCACGCCATGCTATTTAACATGCAGCGGTTAAAGAAACACAACGTAACAATTTTATTACTGCCGCGGAAATATAGATTTATCACAACATCGTAACTAGCTTAGATAGGTTCAAAAAACACAACGTCTACAAACGTGATGTGATAATTTGAAGTATTTTTCAGAGTAAGTATAATTTAATCTTCGTTTGGTAAAAAAGCAACACACCATGTAATGGCTCGCCACGTCTGCCAACTTCACTTTCTTTCTGCCCTGCCATCATATCCAAATATATTAAAATAAGTATTCAAACATTAAAATATCTTTTCAGTTGTAAATTACAAATTCAAAAATCATAATTTTTCTTTAATAAGTATGAAATATGCTACAATTGAAGACATGTATAATATTTAGCTTGCTAGCGAAGTGAAACTTCCCGAGTGTGAAAGAGACAAAGAAAAAGAGAGAGAGAGAGAGAGAGAGAGAGAGAGCGACAAGCCTCGCTCATCAGACAGTTGCTTTTTCGCTCGATAAAACAACACTGTACCATTACGGCCTAACCACGATATTTTCCGCTGTTATTTTAAACTGTAAAAATGAGATGTTGCCATCGGGGCTACCTAAATATTTTAATATTTTAATAGACGCCGTTTAATTTACAAATAGTATACTAAAAACTAGGTAAAAATAATATTTTAACTGTGAACAATTTCCTAATGGCCTTTGCCAACACGTCGCTGCTCTCGCTGTTGTTAATTAATATTTAAAAATAAATAAATATTACAAGTTATAGAAGATATTAAGGTAAAGTTTCAATTATTCAATAATACAGTACTTTAAAGTTAACCACAGTGTTATATATGTGTGGAATACACTTTATTGAAAAACCAGGTTTACATGTTATGCCTAGAGTGTTTTTTCAAAGGTTGGTTTTCATTAGTCGCTTCCAATCGGGAATGGACTATAGAAAGCATATCATTCTTCCCAGTTCACTCACTATATTACGTTGAGCTAATGCCCAGTAAGAAAAAGTTCTTGTGCAAAATATTACTACACTGGGTGCGCACGAATGCGGTGCGCTGTCCCTATAGTGTAGTTTTCTAGACTCGGTTAAGCTTTGTTTGCATGAGGCGGAAGAACATCCTGGAAGTAGAATTTTAAAAGGGTTTCAGGAGAGTCGTAAATAACCGTGAAGGGACTATACCAGAGTTAATAAGTTCGTGGAATAGCTGGCGCCCCTTTGTGTAGGCAGCCGCGCGTCACGGCAACGCTCAATAAAGGTCCTGCTACAATGAGCCAATCATCTGCAGTGCTGACGATTACAGCACCGAGTGCAGATCCTGCAGTTGCTACGTGTACAGAACAGTGAGATTTTTATTGCCAGCTAGTGAACGTAATTCTTGTGGCTCGAAATCGGTAACAGAACATTCGCAAAGCCCTCCTCATCCATTCCTCAGCCGATTTACATTCGTTACGTGAATATTCGTTTCATGTTAATTGCCTGCTCACTTAAGGATATAAGGTGTATAGTTCCACGCTGTTTTTTGTTCTTAATATTTTTACGTTGTTTAGAAATAGAGAAATTGCAGCTCGTTTATTTTTAATTGGTATCATGGAAGTTGAAGTGAAAGATGTTTGCCTAAAGGGCCTCTCAGTGTATGTAACTGCTTACACACACCAATTTGTTGCAACTCTGCACCAAAACAGGCTCTTGCCACGAAGAAAACAAATATTTAATACATCAACAGCAATTTACTCACTTCGGTAAAAAAATTCTAGAATAGGGGCTTTTTTGAAGGGAAAAAAGCTGGGAAAGTGCTATATTCCACTCTACCAATTACACAGAACACAGCTTTTCTAGGGGTATCAACATTTTACCAATAGAAACCCCCAAAACGATAATGAGGAGGGCTGTGAAGATCAGGGAAATTGTGGGGTAAAACGAGTGAAAAATATGAACATAATATAAAATTTACTCACGAAAATACGTTAAATTGAAAAAATACTTAACCGAACATTACTTAAATTAACAATATAACCAAAACAAGCTATAAATATGATAGTGGGGAGGGCTATGAAGAGCAGGGAAATAGCGGAGAAAAAAAAATAAAAAAATATGTACGTTTCCTTGATAAAATTTTACCCCGCAATTTCCCTCCAGTTCACAGCCATCCCCAATATCGTATTTCTGACTTGTATTGGTAACATTGTCAATTTAGGTAATGTTCAGTTCGATTTCTTTGCAATTAAACATGTTTTCATGATACAATTTTACAATAATATTGCAAATAGCATGAAAATATGTTAAATTGCAAAACACACACATATTATATCTCAGTGCAAAAATGGGCTACTCATGTAAATCATTTCTGGGGAATCTCCGAGCTACGCTTATGCGTGACGCTTCGCGTCACCAATAAAAATTTAAAAAATTGTCGGCACACCTTGAATCACTGTTTTGGTGATTTACTCCCCTGCTGGCACTAGGACTCTGGCTCGGTGCATAATGTTTGGCTACACTTGTACAGTATTTGTCATTGCATGGGAGCTACACTTGAATATCATACATTATCACAGTAACATTTATGTGTGTGTATTGGTAATACTGTGAATTTAGGTATTGTTTGGTTAGGTCGCTTTGCAATTTAACATATTTCAGTGATAATCATGATATAATCGTAATATTTTATCACGAAAACACGCATTGCTGCAAAAAATATCGAACCGAACAGGACATAAAGTGAGAATATTACCAATACAAGATACTGGCGAGAGTTATGAAATGGAAGGACGTTTCGGAGTGCAATTTTATTACGAAAACGTACACATTTTCCACTCGTTTTACCCCGCTGTTACCGTGTTCTTCACAACCCTCTCCACTATGTGAAGTTAAATGTAATTTTTTTACAAACTCACCAAGTACACTACCATCCTCAAGACGTAGCATTCCGTTTGACTCTTCACGCTCAAATCAACTCACAAATATTATAATTTTACTTTCTGCATACAGATATTACCACAGAAACACTCGTCTTTTAGCACAATCGTTCTATTTAACACGTCTGACTGAATTAATTACAATAAAACACGCTATTAAGCACTCTTTTATTCAAACATACGACCGTTAAAAACTTCAAACGTCCGTTCGGTAACTTCCCAGACGTGTACAATTGACAAATCGTCATACTACGGGGTATTCAAATTAATGGTACACTGACACAACATTACGGTACATTTACTGCCATTACTACTTCATCATAGTGCACACGGCCAAATACAAGTGCCATTACAATGGTACGTCCAAAAATTTCTCCCGTTGTAAACAAAGCGACCGAACGCCTCGTATTTTGATTATTTTATTTTCGACGTTCTACTTAATGTATCACCAAGGAGCCTCCGTAAATATTGAACAGGTAAGCAATGCACAGCCCATATAAACATTTTCGTTGATCTAAAACGTTTGTTCCGACACTGTTTTATACCTGTGCTGTTTATACTTGAATAACCCATCTGCGCGGCATAAATATATCCTGTAAATGACATTTTAAACATTAACGATTCGTTTCAAATGGTATTATCCCATTTAATACAATTATGCCATGGACGTAAACTATACGTATTTTACTGCATAAACACCGCTATCTGGATGACCCTCCTCACTATCAGATTTTACTTTCTTTTTTTTTTACAGCAAACTGCGTGAAGGCCTCCAAAATTCCTAGTAATTATGATTAGTAATCATCATATCTAACGTGTCCAGGTATTATTTTCACTATTTTAAAAAAACCCTTTTCTAGAAAAATTACTCTCTCTTCGGTGTACATTTGTTTATATTAGTATATGTTTATGAGTTTCCCGCACTTTACACGCTCATGCGCTATACAAACCTGAGATTCAGGGGTGATTCGCATACGTAGGCCAATCTCAAATAGAGTGCTGATCTGCTGCCGACCGTAGACAAAAAATGAGGTAGACCGATCTCGCTGGCTGCGCACAGCCAATCTCCGTTTCCCGCAAAAACGAACTACTTTTCTGCCAATAAGACTAGCAAAAACGGTGTAGATTGGTTTTGAGGTTAGAATACTGTTAAGTAAAAAAAAAAGTAGGCTACTTTGAGATGCTTTTATACTTCCTCTAACCAATTTGGAATGCATTTTGATTAAATTCAAATTGGTTAAAGAATTTTATTCACATAAAAGTACTTTTTTTTTTTTTAATTATGATATAAACAAACACGTTCACAAGTTCACCACTGTCGACCATGTGACATTGGTAGTTGTGTTCCTGTGGGTTAGGCCAATGTTGGCTATGCTGCCGACCAGCTGCTGATCGCATGCCGACTCAAGCTAAAAGTTGAAACGGTTCGTCAGCACAGCAGTTCACTGCACTGCCCTGCACGCCAGCGCTGACGTCACGATCACACGGGCCAATCAAATTTCAGTATATCACCGGGACTGCACAACCCTACAGACGATCGGCTCATTGTTGCAGAGCCTTTAAGTCCGTGGACTGGCATCAAGCGTCCGCGAACTTATTGACTTTAATACGCATACATAGGCTGTTCGCAGTTACTTCCAACTTTCCTAACGCCCTGCTCAAGTTCTACTTCCAGGATATTACTCCAACACGTGCAAAAACTTAACCAAGTAGGTATAGAAAATTACACCAAAGTGACGACTCACCGGATTCCTGTGCGCTCAGTGTAACATTACTTTGCATAAGAACTATTTCTTACTAGGCGTTACCAACACACTTATTTTCGCCCTGTTTTATGCGTGTTAATTATAACTTAAATATTACGACTTTCAAATATATTGTAAGTAAAAAATTCAATTCAACCAAAAATAAGGCACGCTTGTAAGACGAAACATTTTTAGGAAACAACCAAACGCGTTATACATGGGGTGATTTTTCAAACGTTCGATTAAAAAAGTGTGAAGAAACTGCGAATAGACTATAAGACTGTCATCAACATGTAAATTCAAGTACCATCAGCGCATGACGACGTACGAGTAGTTCAATCTAAATCTTGCTGACTGATAATGTCTATAGGAAGTATAGTTCCGAGTCTGATGGAGGGTTTCGTGGCCGGCAATAATAGTTATTATTGTCAGTGCAACACATGTAGTTCTGCGTTTACCCTAGCCTCGGTAGCTCTCGTTACGGCATTGTCTATCACAGAGAACTTTTCCACCCCTTCTTCTACACTTTTATCACCCCACGCCACTACTGACGTCGAATAATGATATAATCTATATTAATTTTAATATCGCATATTTTATTTTTCGCAACGAGGCTAATAAAGATCCTGGGGTGGAGTTCACAACGAACATACGAGCAAACTTTAAACAATTTTTTCTTCGTAGTTGAGTATAAGTTCCGTTTCATTGTACTTGAAATAAGTACTTTTTATTAAGAAAGCTTGGAGTAATAATTCATGAAATATGAATGATTTGTAAAATTTCTTGGTACTATTATTTCATAGTCTACAAATTAGATATGCTTATTTCTTAAGTATTCGTAATAATGGAATCATTGCGTATTTTTATATGTAGCTCTCTATCGCGTATGTTTTAATGTAAACTTAAAAACTCGCTATAAACATTATAACTGTGTTGCTTAAAATTTATTTAATTCTTTTTTTAAATGAACTTACGTTAATACGAGAAAAATATCAGAAAATCACCGGTACACTAAACCACAGAGCCAAAAATATATTATATAATAATAACACACTTCATGTTTATGGTAGAATAAATTTAATATCAACTTTCGTGAACCATTAGTACTACAGGTTGAAAATATTTTCAGTAAAAAACAAACAGAAATTCCAATCCGGAAAATGAGTTGAAATTCATTTATTTCTTACCATTTTTATGAGTTATATCAATACGAAACTCTTACAAGATTAACTGGAACGCTTGAATTATAAAGAAGATAAAATTGCTTGGCAACTCCACAGAACAGCTAAGAGAAACCCGAAGACCAATGGATGATTCTACTTGAAAGAAGTCGTTAGCGTAAGGTTTTATCTCACAAATCAGGTTTAAATGTAAGAACTGCACTCTGAATATTCATTATTTAATTCAGTCGGCTAGTGACATGAAATGACAGGGTAAATTATCGCACGACACCCTCGTAGAGAAAAGAGCAGAAATCCAATCTATAAAATTAACATTGAAGCAAAAAACAGCCGACAGTTAACTGTTATTTCACAACTCCACCCCTTGTTTGTTGATAACTTTGATAACAACGAAAACAAAGGAAACAAAAGATGCGGGTAACAAAAGAGAACCCAGCGAAACGCAAAAAAACTAAAAGGGAAAATTCTCCTACAGCGTTTCAAGTTTGGGACGTGTTTACCGAGAGACATTGACATATTTCCTAAACAGCTCACAATCTAATTTCATAAATAACTTTTGATATCAAACGACTATAATTTCAAGCTTAATATACAGAACCAAAAGTTTCAAAGTGGCAAGTTTTTATGTTTGTAGGATTATTGTGAGGTAGACGAAACAAATGTTATACGTGGATGTTGAAATTAGAACCTTAACAAAACCAACAGATATTTGAGAATCCTTTATTAAAATATTTCACAGACTATTTTGTCTCATTAAACAAAAATAGGACTATTTATGTGCAAACTACTTCAAAATTGTCTCATTTTATATAACAATGTTCTGTTACGTTTTCTTTTTCGGTGTCGTTAATATGTAGTAACAATAAGAAATGTTTGCTGTGATTAATTAGAGTTATTTTCTCTTAATCCTGTGCATTTCTAAGACTTGTATATATACCAAGAATTTAAAGAATTGTAATATACATGTGCAATTTTGCGTGTGTATTTGTGGTTTCGCACATGGGCAGAAAAAATACCATGTAAAGATAATTGTAGCTCAAATTATAAACCTGACTTATTTTTCTTTTCGGACATTTTTTACCCTTTAGCCATTTCTAATAATAAATATTGCAATGTAAGTAATAAACACAGTGCATATATTCCATCGCACTCCGAGGTTAACATCCAAGGCTAAAATAAAATATATTTATTGACTACTATTCCAAATGAGAGGGTTTTCAAAAGTGCACACTTTACCGTGAATAGCCTATAATAATTAACCACAATTATTATGGACGTCAACATTTCTTCCTCGTTGTAAACACGCCAGCTATTTAAAGAACACCTTTTGTACACTGCTGGGTATAAAAGAATTTCAAATTTTTCACTAGCAATAAAAGAATAGCAGTCTGTTCCTTAATTCAGTTTCACCAGCACTGACTGTAGCTATAGGAAATGGAATGGGCAGTTGGGAAAGATTTCCCCTCCCCCCCCCCCCCCCATCTTCGTTGCGAAACACGCAGAACAGGAGGAGGAAGGAGGGCGACAAGGGGTAATGCGATGTGACGCGATAAGATCGCGCAATACGTTCCTGTCGTTTTCGGACACAGAACAAAATTCGATTCCTTCCTTGGTCATTCCTTTCGAGTCGTAAAGGATGCGTGCGGAGGCCTGAAATTACCTGGGCAAGCATAATAAAGCCATGATTCCGTCTCCAGATCTGATACGGGGCGAGAGAGGACGGAACAGACTGCTACCGAACCTCGCGTCCCTGAATCTTATCGCCGCTGGTCAAAGCTGGAGCTCTCTCCAGAACACTGCAAAAAAATTATCCAGGAGCTCAAATACAGCCTATTGAATATGTATTAAGATGTTTTCTTTGGAAATTAGTACTACAACGCCACTTAAGAGTTTTTGCAGTACCTTGAATGTTATTCTCAATCGAGCAATTTAATTAATGAATAATTCTAAGGTACAATTTTTATACCGTCAGGATGTAACGACCCAAAATACTGCTCTTAATTTACTTGTCAAATTATACAAAAAAAAAGCATGGTTACTGGAAGTCAAATAGTTGACAACATAATCTTACGACACTTGCATATCTGAGAAGCGAAGCTTTTGCGAACACGTTATACATCATGTAGATAATAAGTAAGACGTGAGAATCTTTGAAGTATTGTGTACCAACTGTGAGGTGGTCAAGTGGTTTGCTCAACATTAAAGATGACATTATTTTCCTTAGTCTTAGAGAATTATATACACAAATACCACCACACAAAGAAGGTAAGAATGTTCTCATAGACCAATTCTTCCACGTGGAAATAGACTGAAACTGTAGTTTTATATATATATAAACATGTATAGAATGCCAGGTAATTTGCGGATACGGACTGCACCACACGAATCTGTGATAAAAACTAAGTAGAAAATACTGTTTGGTAAAAATACATAAGACCCTTCGTTTACGAGAAAAACGACGCGAAAGGTCCAAAAACCATTGCAACAAACATGTGGTATTCCTATTAGACTAACCTGAGGTGATATGGCACTGCTGCAACTAATGTGTCGGGTCATAAGGTATTCGGAAAGGGAACGAGCCGAGCTCAGTAGCGCCAAAGAGGTCATGGAGCTCACATACAGTGAGTACTGGGCAACGGCCATGAGTTCATCCGGCGGCCAAGCTCCGTGGATGCTGCATGCATCCAACGTGTGGAAAAGTGCATTGCTATGGCAGAGCAAACTTCGAACACCTGTTATGACGTTTCGACGTTTTGTATGTTCATGCTGTAAGCTATGCTTGACGTGAAATAAAGTTATTTTATCTACTTCAATGTCGTCATTTTCGTAACACCTATTAGAATACGGGCCTATATATAAATCTTCCATCACTGTCTACCTTAAATACTCTAATATACTAATGACAAACATGGCACATTTTGAGAATTTTTGCGAGAGAATCTGACGTCGTTGTCATTTTTTTCCCCAACACTCTGGACGATTGCCATACTCAAGGTTAGTTTTTATTAAGGAAAATACAATTTTTACATTATCGGCAATAACCATTTGATTCCTTAAGCGATTTTTACCCCAGTTTCCGAACTAACCATACGTTTCAAAATCTAAACACGAACGTGAACACACTTTATCACCAAGATCATGCTTGATCATGAGCACTACTTTAAAACATCGGTCACCATTCAGCAAAATACATTTTGTACTTATAAAAAGGAATTATATTAATATATCATGTCAGTTTTTCCTTAAGTAAAGCTACACTTTTAGTTTAACCTTCCTGTCTGTGTGCGTGTTTGTGCTTGTGTAAAGGTTTTACCTTAAAGATTTATTTAGTAAAATTCTAAATTATAAAATATTTATCAAAATACTCTTTGATTTATCATTTTGCTTAAATATTTTTAGAAATTTACTTATCACTATGATGAAATCAAAAATACCTACTTGATCAAAAAATTCGAATGTCAAGAAAGTTTAAGTTTATGATCTTTAACAGTCTCTTACGTAAAACATTTATTTATAATAAAAACATGCAGTAATCATGCCGGACGATGCCTCTATTCGGCAGGTTTTCTCAGGGATCTCCCGTTTACCATACCCTTGCATTCCGGCGATGCTCCATACTCACTTCACCATCATCGACTCTCAGGACCTCGATGTTAAGAGCCACCCAGCTGTCTTCACTCTAAACTTTTTAGCTTAATATGCTATATTTATGAAACAACGAAACCAATTTCAACTTGATTCTCTAGACCGGCAGTACATATTACAGCCGTCAAATACGTCTACACAGTGCCTCTCTAACCCGCCATAATGTAAGATAGCGCTACATGGAAAAAATATTTTTATGTCATATATTAAGAAACAATCAACCAATTCCTACTAAATTTGGAAAACAAGTTATACTACGGTAAGCCATGTAAATTGATAATATGTTCTAAATGGGTCACGCACTTCTTTTTAAAATGGCGGCCATATAACCATTTTAGCTTAATATGCTCTATTTACAAAACCTTGTAACCAATTTCAACTTAACTTTGTATGCTGTCAGTATAAATTACAACCCTCAAATGCGTCTACACATAGCTTCTCTTGTCTGCCATTTTGTAAGATAGCACATTATGAATAATTAGCTTTTAGATACTATCTCATCTCGGGAAAGAAACTGATTCCTGCCAAATTTAGTTGGAAAGTTATACTTTTGAAGTCCATGTGACATTTATATTGTAGCCACAAATTTTCGAAATATCAACCATGCAAATAATTTTGATTAGTGTGCCGTGCGAACCGAACAATTTCAGACAAACTTTATATTTTGGCAGGATCTATAACAAACATTGAATGCGCTAATACATAATCTTTATGTCCGACATTTATGGAGATAGCTTTAATTCAATATCTTGGCGACCAACCAATTCCCTCAGACCTTTGCACCCAAATAGTGCTACGCAAGGTAAGGCCATGTAAACTTATATGTTTTTTTTGGTGAGTCAAGCACTTTTTTGAAATGACAGAAGTATTAATCATTCATATTTGTATGCTATATACGTATTTGAAAATTTATCGAAATTAAAGAAAACCTTGTATGCTGATGGTAGTCATTAGAAGCTTCAAATATAGTGACCCTTTCGTTTGCCTTTTTGTAAGATGGCGCCTGATGCGCAAATGAAACATTTATGCGAAAATTTCGGTAACTAATTCCTCCCAAATTTTGCACACAAGAAGTACTAAAGTTAGCCGTGTAAACTTAAATTATGTAATGGCTCAGAGGCTAATTTTCAAAACTACGGCCATATAAATAAATTTGATAAATTTATCGTATTTATTAAACGATTTAACCAAATCGAACCAAATTTTGTATCCTGACAACAACTATTAGAAGCATCATTTATATCTACAGCGAGCCTCTTTTTATAGATTTTTTTTTTGTACGATAGCGCAAAATGAGAAAATAAAGTTTTCATGCCATATCTCGGAAACCAATCGACTTATTTCCACCAAATTCTCCACACAAATCGTGTTAAGGTAGGTCATATAAACTTATATTATTTAAGTAATACGCACGCTTGTTTTCAAAATGATGGCCCTGTAAATATTTCAGTTTAGTAAACCGTTTCTACCAAAACATAGGAATTATTAAAGGCTGTTCACGATAAAGTGAGCACTTTTGAAATCAACCTCAAAAAAAGTCACTGACCCTACCTGCATATATTTTTACAGGTTTGTAACATAAACTTTTGCAATTTCTGCATTCATTATTATAATCTACGTATATTTTTACTCATTCTACACTGTCAATGTTAAACACTTTAATTTTCACATGTTTTTCACATATGTCTAATTTTTTTTTATTAATTTTCATATTTTTAGAATTTTGAATAATTAGATTTAGAATGGCAATAATTTATGTGCAAATTCCTTACATAGCTAGATTTGATTTTTGTTTTATTTTAATTAAGGATTCAGTATTTTCATTTATTTTCTTGGTCTCACATTATTGTAATTGTTTCAGGGAATTCATTGTGTTATTTTTATTACCTTCTACGAGACCTGTAACTCTTTTACATTGGAAATTAGGCCGTTAGGAGTGTGTCAGATTAGCTGTTTGAGTAGGAAGCCTTCCGGTTGGCTGGCAGGTTTGACTCCTGCACCCTCATTGGCTAGCATGATAGCGTAGGGCTAGGCGGGTAATTTCAGTTAGGAGATCGCTCTCTCTCTCTCTCTCTCTCTCTCTCTCTCTGCCGCCATCTTTCAACGGGTTAAGACCTAAGTCAGGACTCGCGTCCAGAAGTTGGACGTAGCATAGGTTTTTCTAAGTAGTATGTTAGGGTGTTATAGTTTCTACAGCTTGCTTAATTAATATTGTATCGTTTCTACGTAGAGAAGTGTGCTGTAAGTCCCTCAGTATTGTAAGCAGCTGTTTAGAAGCTTAGGTCAGTTAGTTAGACACTGTGACGTTCCGTGAGCTATAAGCTACGTTAAGAAACACCTTAACTTTATGAAGTTTGAATACTACTCTACATTTTCTTGAGATCCCATCCTGCTTTCTACTATAAATGGTATCATCCTACAAGTAAACTATTTTTCTACACTACTAGTTTTTCTACTAGTTTGGTCTACATGTCGTATAGGCCTAAGAGAGCGGCCATTTGTAATAGAACATTCTACACAACGCCATGTTGGCATGGCATTTATAACAGCTAAGAATCTGCGTATTTTAACTATTATTTAACCTGAGAGACAGAGTTTTTATTGTTCTGCCACTAAGCTGAGCCAAGTTTAATTTTTCAAGTAATAATTTCAGACGTTTTCGTTTAGTGATTTTTTTTAAGTGACAAACTGACACGTCAGACTAATTTACGTTTTTTTTTTAATAAGGGTATTGTTAACGACCGTTATGTCTGACCATTTCTCATCGGCATTGCAAGTTTGAATTATTTTCATAAACTCTTTGCTACTGCAATTCAGGATTTTTAATTAGTTTCATTTACAGCCAGAATACATATCAATTAAATTAAATAAACTGAAATTGAAATAAAATAATTTGGCTGGAAACTTTATGTAGTTTGACGTCTTTTCCTATTTGCATGAATAATTGTTTTCACTTTCTCACCTTCACTGATAACCCAGTTCTGCGTAATTTCTGCATGTCCTTATGGAAAGTAAGTTGCATAATTATCAGAGTATGACAAATGGTCAGTGGTCTCAAATAAGTGTGGTAAACTAAGGCGAGTGTTCTTCGCATCGAACGTCTGGTTCTCGAGCCTGCAATGGGCAGGCAGAGGGTTTTCCTCAGGGGAGAAATATTCTACTATCGCACTGCTCAGTTGTAATAAATTTTGCCAACAATATACCTAACCTAAAACATTATATCAACAGATGCTTATATTTCACACTGTTATATATGCCCATGGGAGAGTATGGTTATACAAACAACTCAATAGTAGACTACCGTTATTCCACACGTTGTCACGTATCTTCTATTCGGTGCCGCATGGTAATATACTGTCAGCTCATATTTTATGTTAATACTAAGTACTTGGAATAGGCCTACAGCAGGAGCAGCAGATACATATGTCAGGGCACTTGGCATTGTGTGACGCATGTACTGCAGGCAAGCTACGCGTACGTTTTTCAGTAAGATGCCGTTCATAACTAAAGTAATATTATGGCTATATAGACACAGGGAAATAAGACTGCTTTTTGTAAATTTATTATGTGAATATATGTTTACACTTCAAGGCTCACTGAGTGAGATGCGCCCAGCCAAGTTGGTAACGATGGATGGGAAGTAGTTCCGTAACATAACGTCGAATAGAAAGTGTTAGGTAACCATGTGTGATGACTTAAATTATTTATTTTGCTTTCTGTTTTTTTTTTTTAATGAATCGAAGAGTGAAAATTAGCAGATTTGTAAAATATTTACTTTTCTAATAATTTCACGGTTTCACTTGACCGACGCATAAATAAAGTGATGAGGCCCGTAATAATGTTAAGCTTGCATAAGGCGAAAAAATATATAACGTACATGCAAGTAGATTTTAAGCAGGGCTTTCAAAAGTGCTCATTTTACCGTGAACAGTCTATGCAACAGAAGTTAATGCTCCAAGTCCTATCTCCGTAAAACAGTCGGTTGCACGCCCGGTTACGAAACGAGGGTTTCTGGGTTCGAGTCTTGAGTAAGACACTTAGTATGTAATTGTACTGTATTTATCTCACTATAATAGAGTTGCATATGTTTGTGATTCCATATATAATACTATCGCTGTCTACGAAAAATCAACTCTTTTAATGACGTCATCAATATTAATTTCATATGTGTAGAGGAAAGTAGGCTCATTAGATATGTTGATAACTTCTTTTTGTGTGTATGTAACGCCAATGACGGTCTTCCGAACTCATGAGGTTAATAAAAAAACATATTCTGTAATTATATACATTCAACTGTGAAGTAGTGCAATCCACCTTCAGATTCGTAATATATTTCTAAAGGACAGTAGTAGTTCTTTAAATAACTGACATTTTCATTCTAAAACTTAAAATCACATTAATATTCCTGCCAAAGTTCATAAATTATCATTATCGTATCATCAAAAGGACTAGGTGGGTGTGTGCTAAGCAGCTTCCATTTTTAACACAAGGGAATCTGTTCGAGTCTCGGTGCCGTTAATTATGTTTTATACGAGCGAATATAGTTCGGAAGTTTTCCCTCTTCACTTTTATCTTATTAATTACAGTATTATAGAAAAACACAGAGGAGAAATTATTTTATTTCAACTATTTTACAAGGCTACAATTTGTAGTATTACAGATGTGTGTACTGCATTTTTTTTACATTAAAACTTGTTGTGGTCCTAAGAGACGTTTTTTTGGTAACCAGTTTTCTAAGGATTTATCATGTAGAACTACAGTAAAAATACAATGTAGGAGATTGCCATGCTTAGAGGTTTATTATAATCTACATAGTTCATCTCCCACATATAGCAATCTACGGGTTTTAAGGTAACTTTGATCAGAAACGTGCGTAAATAGTAAAAGTGTTTCATATTAGCGACCTAAAGAAATCGCGGATGTTAAATCTTACAGACAGATCTACTGTACGTACAGCGTATAAAAAATAATTTTAAACTGATCTGAAATGGAAAATTAATGGGCCAAATATAGAAAACAGCTGTAATTTATTTCAGAGATGCGGAGTAACTTATTCATGTACAGAAAAGGAGTAAAAATCGAAAATAGCAGAAGGCTGTGACGTGCATATATGTAAGTAATGGGAAATATAAACCTATATATGTTATTTGGCGTTTATTACAACACTTGAATGCATTTAATTCTCTTTCCACGTATTTTATACACACAAATATCGGCATATATAAGGTGCAATACCTGCAAATTAGAGTTTCATATAAATACATATTTGGAAAATAAAAAATTTTTACTTTCATGGATGTTGTTGTTACTTAATAATTGCTACAGAGACGGTGCGGAAGAGGCGTTTCTTGACCCAAGTTCTATGACTTTATATCCGGTAAAATTGTTTGTCAGAATCACGCTAAGAAATGTTATCAAAAATGCTTACATTCCTGAAATAATTTTTTTTTTGGGGGGGGGGGGGAGTTATTCCGCTCTCGGACTGACTTTTGAAAGGAACAGGATTTTTTTCAATCCCAGTTTTGCGTAGTTGTATAGATTAGACGATTGGCGGCTCTAGACCTATCGAGTCGAATTGTGGGATACTAAGTTAGGTAGTCTTGAATAAACTATATATGTGCGAAATGACCCAGTGATATTCGCTCATGTTGTCCAATGTCAGCTAACGTTACAATACCAGAGTTCGCTGTTAGGGATATTTTAACTTTAGCTTAACCCTTTCAGACCCACTTTAATTTACGGTTTCAGGTGTTGCAAACTAAAATTTTTATGATACGTGCTGTACTTAAGTCGACACAACTCTTGTTTCTTTGCCACAGCCAGTGCGCTGTAGGCTATATGTTCGGCTACTATTAAATAAACAAATTATAACCTAGACCAGTAAGACGGTTTGTGAATAATTTACCCACAGGTAAGATTATTGGTCATTGAGCTGCGTAGTGTGCCAGTTCAGAACAAAAAATTAATTACACATGCGTAATGTACACATATGTGTACACTAGGTCTGAATATGTTTTAAAAAAAGATTAACAACTTTCATATAGTAGATTACATCCAGAAGAATACAAAATGTTTACAAAAGCATTGTGTTTGCTCAGAATTATACTTTATAAGAAAAATAAGCGCAGCCAACGGATGGTGTTTTACGATGAATGGAATTCTTCAAGTTGGAACATGTGCATAACACCACATGGCTGTTTCCTCCCCTCCATCCTCGCTTTTAAACTATAAAGCTTTCCCCTCTTGCTCGAGCACGGACCCCCTACGCAGCGCGACAGCTATTGGCGCAGTTTCCGGTCCCGCCGACTCCATTTCCTCCCGGCGACATCACATAACCACTCTTCCTGGCCGCACAGGAAGCGACTGATCTTCGCCACCTCCTGCCACGTTCGCCGCCTTTCCCGAGTCAGGACGACAACGGACGCTTTCACGACGGCGATTCCGCCCGACAGTGTAGCCATCGTCGAGAAATAATTCTTCCCTGAAGGACGCACAATAAAAAAAAAAACGTGAACGTATACCACTTCGCGCCAATCTGTGCACGTTACCCTCCGTTCTTCTCCGACGAAGATGAAGGCTATAGTCCAATCGCGATCACTTCCAACTTTTCTGAAGCCCTGCTGAAGTTCTACTCCCAGGACATTCCTCCGCCTCATGCAACCAAAGCTTAACCTAGTGTAGAAAATTAATAACAAAGGCACAACGCACCGCATTCATGCGCACTCAGTTTAATAATATTTTGCATAAGGACTATTCCTTAAAGGCTGTTCACGATAAATTAACCGTAGAAAAAAGTCACTGCCCCTGAACGCAAATACAGTAAAACTCTCTTAAGAAGTTTTCTGCTAAATAATTTTCCTGCTTAATAAGCTTTAAATATTTGCGCTTAGTACACAAGTACATAATTTTACCCTTTTAAGAAGTTTTCCTGTTTAATAAACACACATTTTTCAGTATTTTTTCTGAAACATCTTAACAGGGTTTCACTGTATATTCAATGGGCGCACTGAGTAACATTTGCCAATAGGCCTAAAGTTGGTAACTATGGATGGAAAATAGTTCCATATATTTACGTCGAATAAAAAGTGTTACGTAATCATTTGTGATAACTTAAATAATTTTTTCGCTTTTTGTTTTTTTAATGCATCTAAGTGTAAAAATGAGCAGATTTGTATAGTATTTACTTTCCTAAAAATTTCACAGTTTTTACTTGACCGACCCATGAATAAAGTTATGAAGCCCATGGTAATGATAATTTTACATGGGGTGGAAGAATACATAACGTGCATATACATAGATCTTAAGCAAGGCTTTCAAACGTGCTCATTTTACCCGGAACAGCATATACTAGGAATTACCAAAACACCTATTCTCTTGTATTTTAATCATATTAATTATAAATTAAATACAGAATGATTCACGAGGAGTTGCCGCTACTCACAGGGCTTATTCCTTACAACATTTGGAGCAAAATATGCCATATAAATGTCGGTGCTATACTTAATATGTACAGAGCAATTTGACAATCAGCATAAGTAGTATGATTATGGGGACTTGGGGCCATTGGCGTCTGGCACAGGATGGGAGAATTCGGCGGCCGCAATCTAGTCACGTTATCGTCCGCCATCTTCGATGTCATTGACCATGTCCTTGACCTTTAACCTTGAACTTGACCTTGACCCCGAGTATCATTGGCCTATAAAAACAATAAAACATTTAAAAATTCCAAATTATTCTAAAAAAAATCCGAAAAAAAAAATTGTTAATAAAATTACTAAACATGAATAAAAATTATTTTAAAATTTATTAGAATTATCCACAGAAATGACCCATTCTTTTCAGAAATTCTGACAGGGATCAGCGATCCAGGTGCCAAGGATCAGCGACCCAGGTGACCAGGAGACAGGGATCAGTACCTATGACCTTTGACCTTGACCTTTAACCTTAAGAATTGAAAAATCCTAAAATAAAAAAATCACAAAAAATAAAAACCTATTTGAAAATTTGTAAAAATAAATAAATATATTATTTGGAAATTATTTTAAAAATCCTTTTAAAAAAATATTTTTGAACAATTTTCATAATTAAGAAGTCTTTAACCCCAGTGCCCATTGTTTTCCTTTTTTCACCTCGGAATTCCCCCTTTTTCTTGAAAAATTTCCCTTAAAAATAATTTATAAAATAATTCTATCAAATCTTACATTTCCTGAGGTCTCCCCCCACACCACAAATTACTCACCTCTGCTCGACTCCAGCAGGCGACTGACTCCCTCGCCTCCACTCACCTCACCTATACCCAGTCCGCCATATTTATTTTTCATTCGTCATTTGTTTAAATGCTACTGGAGGCAGCCACGTTTGTTTATGTTACTGGAGGCCGCCATATTTTTTTTTTCGTTTGTCATTTGTTTATACATTATTGGTGGCCACAATCTTGGCAGGTGACCGCCATCTTCGTAGGTGACCACCATCTTGGAATACACCACCCATCCACCATCTTGGAAGACAATGCCCAATAGCAATTGACCTTTGACCTGCGACCTTGAAAACCAAAATTCGAGAAAAATTCATAAAAGTCAGCAAGCATAATACATTAGAGACTACTACTGCCATGTTAGATGCATACTACCTCGACCTTGACCCAATGACCTTAAATAACCTTGAAAATAAAAACTTTAGAGAAAATACATAAAAAATAACAAGTATAATAAACTACAGACTACTGCCGCCATGTTAGTTTGAAGACTAACTCGGTCATGACCTCATGACCTTGAATTGCATGGAAAATAAAAAACTCGAGAAAAAATACATAAAAGTCATCGCGCATGTGACATTACAGACTATCACGGCCTTATTATATACATACTACCTCGGCCTTAATCGTATTACCTTGAATGACCTTAAATGACCATGAAAATAAAAACTCAAGAAAAATACATAAAAGTCATCAAGCATATGACATTACAGATTACCACCACCACTCTATAGGTGCATACTACCTCTGACTTGACATCATGACCTTGAATGACCATGAATGACAAATTAAAATAAAAACTCGAGAAAAATACATAAAAGTCATTAACCATATGACATTACAAACTACCACCACCACTTTATAGGTACAGACTACTTCAATCTTGACCCCATAACCTTCAATGACCTTGAAAACCGAAAACTCGAGAAAAATACATAAAAGTGAATTACCATAAAGTATAATTTCATTTTTTAGTAAAGAGATTTCTCTCACACACGCATGTTTAGTTTTGCACCTTGTTGAATTATTCACATGTTTGGGTTTGAGTTTATTTATTGTTTTCTTTCATTAATAAATTAATTATCAAGGTTACACATGTTTGATTTTAATGAATTACTGTGAAGATTTGAATGTGTTTTCTATTGCATGAGGTTTATAGCATTGCCGGAGAGCTTCTGATTCTAGCGTGGTAAGACCAAGGTAACATCACGAATAATAAAGCGCCCAAAAATTTATTAAATCATTATAATTATTCTTTCTCCCAAATCACACCAAATAGATTTACACCTACATTATTACAGACACTGTTTCAGAGTGGCGCACAACGAGAACCATTACAAAAAAAAAAGTGGTTATCCCAACGTGTCAGCTATTACAAAAAGTGGCGCCCAGGTGGTAGCTATTACATAAGAGTGGCCCCCACCATATATTACAAGCTTTAACTATGAACTGTTAACATTTGAATAATGGCTGTTGACGATAAAGTGAGCACTTTTAAATCAACCTTAGAAAAAAGTCACTGCTCCTACCTGCATATATTTTAACGGGTGCACCGAGTGACATGCACCCAGTAAAGTTGGTAACGATGGACGGAAAGTAATTCCATATCTTAACGTCGAATAAAAAGTGTTAGGTAGCCATTTGTGATAACTTAAATTATTTATCTTGCTTTCTGTATTTTTTTTTTTTTTTATGCATCTAAGTGCAGAAAGAGCAGATATATAGAATATTTACTTTCCTAATAATTTCACAGTTTCACTTGACCGACACATGAATAAAGAGTTGAAGCCCGTTGCAGTAGATCTTAAGCAGGGCTTTCAAAAGTGCTCATTTTACCGCGAACAGCCTATACAAATATTCCCACTGTATATCTTTACGGATCTTTATTTTCACAATAGATTTTAATTTCTTATTTTGTTTGCTATATCGAGGGTAGTTAAAACTTATCGTAAATTTCAGCCAAAGGTACGAAAGAGAAAAAAAATAGCGCTTTGAAAAGTTTACAGACCCTCGTTATTATAAATGAAATAAGAGTCAGCAAGCAGCCAGCCGTCGGCAGTGTACGTCCGGACCATTTTCAGGAGGTTTCTTTTTCTCCCGCGTGCCTGCGTCGTTGCTACTACATAATGGCGATAACCACCCTCTGGAGGCGTAATAGAGTCGGAGGGAGGGCTGCTCGCCGCTCGCCGCCATTACGCGGACGAACAATAGAGCCATCTCCCGGCAGGGGTCGGCCACCCGGAAGTTACTATGGACTGCCGCAAGGGTGAAAATTGTTCGACACAATTTAACGAGATGTTGTCAGGCTAGCATTGTTGTTCATCATCCCTGCTGCCGTTTCCTGCCAGCCCTTCGCGAGGAGTCTGGGCTTGGAGTGCTCGTTCGTAGTCAACAAAAAAAAAACTAATAAATCTTTCACAATAGAGATAAGGGTATAGTCTATTCGCGGTTTATTCCTAATTTTTTAATCAAACCTTTGAAAAATCATCCTATATATTACATGTTTGGTTGTTTCTTAAACATGTAATGTATCACAAACTTTTTATACGTGTGTTAACATAAAAATACCTTATTTTTGGTTATATCGAAATTTTCACTTATAATTAACATAAAAATTATAATTAATACAAATAAATGTAGTGAAAAAATTGGTAAGTTGGTAATGCCTAGTAAAAAATAGTTCTTATGCAAAATATTAGTGAGTGCACACGAATACGGTGCGTTGTCCGTTTGGTGTAACTTTCTAGACTCGGTTAAGATTTGTTTGCACGAGGCGGAGGACTATAATGGAAGTAGAACTTAAGCAGGGCTTCAGAGGAGTTTTAAGTAATTGTGAATAGATTATGGTAGAACATAGCAAGTATCGCCTCATAAGTATAAAATTAACATCGAAACTTTGCAAATAAAAGTATTTTGACATTTTGTTGTAACATTTTGATGCCTCTAATGATAAACTATCAAATGTAAATAAACTATCAATAACGTAATTTACTACTTTATTCCAGTGTTTTCTTTGTGGTGGCAATTTCGATAAGATATGTCACTTGTGGGAATGGTTTACTGTACGCTACATAGAAACAGTAAGAAAGAAAAAATACTGCTAGACTTTAGTTACTTAACTAACAAATATTTTGGCCGCTACGTCCGCCGACAGTTTTATTTTATGCCTGCTAACTTTATTTTTATAATCCAAAACATACCTTGAATCCTTAAGTTGTGCGTCCTTCATTTTTCTCTCGCATTTCAAGACCATTCTCTGACCTACGTTTTCCGGCAGAAGATCGATGGTTCGAAAGTTGCATCCCACGGTTAAGTACAAAATGTGGAATACGGCGGTACTTGCTGCTTGCAGTCGGCGGCGAACAGCTTGTTACGAAATCGAAATTTAAACTTTGTAAGCAATGCCTTGCTCGATTCTCGACTTGTCAACGGCTCGCCATCCACTCGGCATGCAGAGGCAGGATCTAGAGAAGCAGGTGTTGGGTGATGTAGTGCTGAGGGGGGGGGGGATGGAAGGACAAGGGTCATCACCTTTTATTCCCTCAAATAAAACCCTCACATTAGCATGAAACTGTCCTGTGAATGTATTAAAACTTAAATGAAATAATATAATAATTATATAAAATAACTATTTATATTAATTGTTTAATATAATATTGTTTCCTAAAACTATGGTTCAAAATAGCCCTCCTCCCATGTCACGAATCTAAAGTCCAACCCTGCACCAGTACAAAAAATACCAGATTCTAGATCGCAGGGGTCGCGGTTGTGTTGGCAGTGGTTAGACTACTCGCCTCCCACCTGTGCGAAACGGGTTCCATTCTCTTCGCACGTGGGAATCGTGCCGGACGATGCATCTGATCGGCGGGTTTTCTTGCGGATCTCCTGTTTCCCCTGCCCTTTCATTCCAGCGCTGCTCCATACTCACTTCGCTTCACCCTCATCGGCTCTCAAGACCTCTCCACTCCACTCGGATCTGCTCCTCTTTGCGTGATAGTGTCGACTTACGGAGCACGGGTACTGGCATATACACTGACGGGGAGACTGTATACGTCCACGTGTGTATTTGCATGCTTGCTAATGCAATAAATACGTGCGAATAAAAAAGAGCGAAAGAGGTTTGGTTTGCTCTCAACAGCGATGTCGCTCGTGAGCACAGCAAGGCCGAAGTGAGGTGATGACGGAGAGCATCTGAGGAATGCAAAAGCGCAGGGAAAAAGCGAAAGTACCCCGAGAAAACTCGCCGGCCCACGGCAACTCCTCCACTACGTTTCCCACGTGTGAAAATACCGCCAGCTGACCCTCCCCTCGGGAGTCGAACCCGGTTCGCCTTGGTGGGAGGCGATAAGTCTGACCATTGCACCACCGCGATCCGTTTTTGTGTGAATGTGTTTTTTTAAAAAAACTCTGCTCTCTCTGGAAAGTCAAAACGATATTTAATCAAGACGTTCAAATTTCGAATTTGGGGGGAAAAAGAGAGGGGGCGGATTGTCACAAATTAGGAATATGCGACTAACATCTCCGCTGCAACAATTTTATTGAAAAGTTGCATGCAGTGGAAACAACCATTTTAACTTTATACTACTTTTGTTTTGCTAAGTTCGTAGTCGTTAACTCCCAATCTAAGTGCTCTCTGTATTGGAATAACTTCTTTACAAGTCCAGTTATCTACGCATGAATTTTATTCAATGATTTTTATATTGTTTATTCCAGATTTTTTTGTGTGTTTTCAAGCCTGCATTCGTGTGAAATGATTATAACGTGATGATAATTCAAATGATAATTATTCTAAAAAAAAAAATAGTGCCTGTGCTTTATTATTACGGAACTCGGTAGAAGTAGGTCTATACAAACTTCCGGGAAAGAATTAATTTACGGTTTCCTGCTATTTTGGTATTTCAGTAATAACTACGAGAATGACGGGGAAGGAATTTTAAAATTAATAGGTTCACGTTATGGTGTTTCCATTTAGCTTAACATTCACTGCTGGGCCACAATAAGACTAAATAAAGTAGTAAAACACCAATGAGTTATTGAAGTAGTAGAGATTGAGAGAGTGAGATATTTGGGCGGCTGTTAACAACGAGGTCTTCAGAGCCGATGAGTGTGAAGCGACGTGAGTATAGAGTGGCGCTGGAATGAAAGGGCGTGGGGAAACGAGAGATCCCCGAGAAAAAAACCGCCGACCAACGTCATCGTCCAGAACGATTCCCACTTGCGAAAGTAGTAGAGATGACTCACGGTTTTTAGTTCCTTGAAGTAACGTAAACAAAATCAATTATTAAAGCTCAACCAAGGAGGTGCTCAAGCTCCGAAATAAGAAGTGAAAAATCCACATGAAAATGCGAAAACGTAATTTATCTTCATGTTTGGGCTGCAATCCAAGGGCGTAGTTTCAATTCGCTATATCGTCCGAAAGTCGACAAACACTCTTTGGCAACCGATGTAGGGCAGTCAACTGCTCCACTGGAATGCAAAGATGTCAATGATGAAATTTCATACTCTTACATTAAAGACAGGTCGTGCCTATAGAAGCTCACCCACTAGTTGGCCCAAAACGGCTTCCAATAAAAGAGTTTAAAACAAAGCATGGACATGGACATATTCTTGTTCTGTAAATTATTTCCCAATATGTATCACATATTAATAATCTTTCCCATTATTATTGTTATAAATTTTAAATTTTGCGCTATGCATAGGTAATTTCGACAAATTTCAAATGGGCATGAACTGTGTACTTAGTCGATGACAAATAAGTTGGCGAAATTACCGTATTGAATGTCTACAAGAGGAAGGGGGAGGGGGGCATGGCCCACCCTGTGCGCAGGTCTATGTGTGTTATACACGAGATTATAGACCGTCCACGGTAAAGTGGGTACTTTTGATGCCCTAGTTACTTTTTTCCTATCACCCATTTTTTATCCCACCACCACTTTCTTTTAATAAACATTGCCATGTAAGTAATAAACACAGTGTACATATTTCACTGAACTCGAATGTTAACGTTTAGGGCTACAATAAAATATATTTATTGACCATTATTCCAAATGAGAGGGCTTCAAAAGTGTTCACTTTGCCATGAATAGTCTACATAGTCTAGTCGCGGTTTCTTCACTCTCTCTGAAACAAATCTTTGAAAAATCACCCGAGTTATCACGTGTTTAATTATTCCCTTAGGCCTAATATGCCATGTGTCACAAACGTTTTATACCTTTATTAATATAAAAGTATATTATTTAATGTTAAATTAAAGTTTTGCCTTATATTTTCTTTATAAATTATAATATTTAATTTATAATGAATATGTATAAAATCGATGAGAAAACATGTATGTTATAGTAGCGCCTAGTGAGAAATAGTTCTCATGCTAAATATTATAACAACTGAGTGCGCACGAATTCGGTGCATTTTCCTTTGGTGTTATTTTCTATATATACAATGATGGACAAAAGTATTCGTCGAGAGAGAATGTTAAGCGAAATATAAATATTCTTTTAAAAATGTAAATATTTACCAAGTGATTATCAGCGGAGGTGTCGGAAGTAGGTAAATGAAACCTTATGATTGCAGAAAAGGAATGTATTTTATACATAAAATGAAAATAATACATAAAGTTTCCTTGAGGGATATTTCTTGCGTGGACATGAATATTCGTCCATTCTCTGACGATTATAAAACAAAACCGTGAATGTTGATCTCAATACTCATTTTGCATACCCTTCCTGTTTGCTATTGCTTAAAGCCTTTTCGGCATGGAATGCACAAGGTTCCGTAGAATATTCGAGCAGATGTATTATAGCGAGAAGTGAATTAAACGCTGGCATCTGCGTTTCGTCCGCGGAGCAGCAAGTGCAGAGTGGAATGGCCCCTGACCACTCCCGCATCACTGCGCACCGGCCGCGACCAGCCATGCCCATCCACCCCCTTCACGTAGTTGTTCGGTTCGCCCCATTAGCAGCCTCCCTGAGGCCGGCCACAATTTCCTGGTTACACTCGGTCAATCGCCCGGCAAAGTGGCGCGCCGCTAATTCAATAAGCCCCGATTCTTCCACGCCCTCCCCGCGACTCTCACCCGCTCGCGTGCGCCATTGCCAGCTTTCGTCGACAGCAGACGACGCGGGTCTTCCGCGGGAAGGGTTTATCCGCACCGGAAATGGCCCCCCGGCGGTCAGCGTATCTGCCCGCAACGACATACGCTCTTTGCCCCACTACAGTATCGGAATTACTGAATTCAGATTTTGATTGGCTCGCCATTGCCTACAATGAATACGAAAAAATTAACAAAAAAAAAACGAAGAACACAATATATGGATTTTCTCGAATTGTCTGATTGAGATATCTTTTTTTTTTTGTTACTCTTTTCATAGTCAATGTAGGCAATGGAGATCCAATCAAAATCCGATTTCTGTTTCACCACGCCATCGGAATTACTCTTATTCGCGGCGCCGCGGTGGCTGAATGGTTAGCCTGCTCGCCTCCCGCCGAGGCGAATCGAGCTCAATCTCCTGTTGGTTCACTCCCGGATCTTCGCATGTGGTATTCGTGCCGGACGATGCCGCTAGTCGGCGGGTTTTCTCGGGGCTCTTCCGTTTCCCCCCGCCCTTTAATAGCGGCGCTGCCCCATACTCACATGAATCACCCTCATCGGATCTCAAGACCTCGTTGTCAAGAGTCACCCAAATCTCTTCACTCACTCATTCAAGTAGTTCACCTTTGTAAACTCGTGCGTACGATTAGCACACATGGAACATTATGTACAGTTAAAAATGAAAAACGAAACTAGTGAAGTACTGCTGTAGCTAACACAACCTTAGCTGCGCGTTCAGGAATCATTCTCAGATGATTCAGACTTGGGTTCTTTACTTACACACTTAATAATATACTCACGAAACAGCGGTTCGTCTAGTACGGCTGAAAAACACACTTAATACACTGATGATAACACTTACAAAGTTGTAGGCCGCCCCGCACGCCTGAACATATATTCCATATACCTACTGAATTCTCTACAATCCTCCTCGTCCTTTTATGGTATATGTTAAACCGCTGTTCAACCGGAAGGTTAGGGTTTCTGTGAAGTGACAGTATCAACCATTCCTTAAGACAGTAAGCACTAAATAAAGTAAAAAAACACTAATGAGTTATTGAAGTAGTAGAGATTGAGTGAGTGAGTGAAGAGATTTGGGCGGCTATTAATAGGGGGAAATGTGGGTGTGCTGCAATAGGGTACAACACCCTAAACATCCCATAGGATAATAAAGTAACACTCGCATTTTAGATGATAAAGTGGTTTACTTTGTGTAATGTTACATTAACACCGTGTGTTTTTAGGGGCGGTGAGGTTTCAGGTTAAGGAAACTTTGGTGAGGATGGTGATGTTGCCCATCTAGGCGCCAGGCGTCGCCGAGTGGCGGCGCCGAAGTTGAAGGATCTGGAGAGACTGCTGTTCTCGGGGTGCTGCGGGCCGTACACCCGGACGTAGGTTGTCCTTCATTGATGGTTGAAGCCCCTCGTACTTATGTATTTACTATTTACCTACTGTGTTTCCTAAAAGGTAGGCATATTACAGGCTGACCTACACACCTTAAATTATATTTTTGAGACATTTCACACACACACTTGCACTGATCACAGGTATGGATGAATTTGGTGGGTTGTGAGGGTCATATCCCCTGAAACACCCGAAGGCTCTGCTCCGAATAAAACATACGCCGTTTGCAAACACGACTGTTTTGAAAATGGTTGGAAACAATATCCAGGCACGGTTGTGTTAGGTGACAGTGCTTACAGCGCTGCTTCTGTTGAATATGAAGCTGGCGAGTCTCTCTTCTAGTGCGGAGCTCGAGTCTAGGGCCTAGGGAGACACTGTGCTGCAGTGAGTGTGGCTGTTAAGGCGGATATATATCCGGAAGGCCCGGACCGACTTGCGGGGCAGAGGGGTAAGCGGGCGGAGGGGTAGTTTCCGGTTGGCGGGGCACTGTTTCCACCAACACACGCCCTTATTCGATCGCCCGCCGGCTTGTGATGGAGTCGCTGCTTCAATTCAACGCGACAGGATAACCAAGTTAATTGGAAGTCGAGCGGAAAATTTGTTCCCCCCGTTGTAAAACGAGTTGTTCGCCAGCGTATAACCCGTGTAGCAGCAGTAGGTTTTGCTCTTTCCCCTTAGCCACTGGTTACAGAGATTTAGGTTGGTAATAGAACTTGCCCTCCTGATCCTCCCGCCCGTTGCGAGGGATTTGCGATTTTAATACAAATTCCAAGCTTGATTTATTATGCGAAGTAAGTCGCCATTACTACGCATACAGCAGGAAGAAGCGAAAACACGGATATTTATGTTGAAAGAGGAAGGCAGTTTAAGGACAAAATACGAGAAAACATGTTAAAACGACAATTAGACAGTAATGCCAAATTTAAAACGTGAGAACATCAACTATAGGCTATTCACGATAAAGCGAGCACTTTTTGAAGCACTCTCGTTTGGAATAATAGCCAGTAAATATATTTTATTGTAGCCTTAGACATTAAACTTTCGAGTCAGGTGAAATATATACACTGCGTGTATTACTTACATGCCAATATTTATTTTTAAAAGTGGCGGAAGGATAAAAAAAATGGTTGATATCAAAAAAGTAGCTAGACCCTAAAAAGTGCTCACTTTACCATGAACAGCCTATAGAAAGAAAACCAGTTTGTTATCTGAACATGTCCTCATCTTTAAAAAAAAAAAAAACTCAACATACTTTACTTAAACACAGTGAGATGGTATCGTTATATTTTTGGTTGTTTTCACGACTTGTTTATTAATATGCGTTGCTGTCTGCCTGTGAACCGAACGTTATGTTAATCTTGCTTTTAACTGTTTTTCATTGTGATGTTAAAAATAATTTCTCCTTCTGTGGTGTAATTTTTTTCTCGTTCTAGTATGTAAGTTAGTCAGCAATACAAATCGACAAAATAAATTAGAATTCTGGCTATAATTCAATGAAAGAATCACTGTAAAACTTTAAAAGAAAACGCTAATGATGTTCTATTGCATAAAGTATACAGGTTGAATGGTGCTTCAATATTATTAGCCCGCACTTATGCAGCTTAGCTAAATAGTGTTTACTATTTTACATGTGCCTCACCTACAGTACAGACGACTTTCATTGGTAGAAAAAAAGTCATATTTGTTCATCTTCTTCCTCTTCACCTTTATTTATTTTTCTCCTTCTTCCCCCTCTCTCTCACACACCCCCCCCTTTCTCTCTCTCTCTCTCTCTATCTCTCTCTCTCTCTCTCTCTCTCTCTCTGTATTTCTCTCTGTCTGTGTTTGTACTCCAAATTATTGGCTCTCAGCTAACCATTTATTATGAATTTTATTTTAGAGTTGATGAAAATTGCATCGAGTAATACTTATGATTAAAACAAATTTAAAACGCGGTCAGTTAACTTTGGTCCGGAATGGCATAGTGCGCAGTGGCAAGAACGATGTGAAATGAACAGAAACATTTAAAGTCACACAACGGTGCATTTTATAACGGGGAAGGTGCATAAAAAATATTTAGCGAGGGTTTGTCCCTCTTGCCTACCCGATTTATGAAGGGAAATTTCATTTTTCCTCTTTTGTGGCTGATATTGATCGTTATTTTAACTTTTTTAATGAACATTTTTTTTTAATGACGAGGATGATATATGTATATCCCTGATGGGTTTTCACTGCACTTGTTCTCTTTGGGGCTTGTTTCCCATTCAGCCATTTTCATTTCTCCTCAAATTTCTTACTGTCTGTTGTCGTAGTTCAATGACTGCTAAGACATCGGTTGCTTCCTAGTTTATTTTTTGTATTATGCCATGGCTGTTATTTGTTTAACTTAAATTTGGCAATGGATTATCAAAGTAACCATACTATACAATTACATTAAATTTAACGGATAAGATTTCTCTGCCACCTTGTTTCATGTACATAAGTTACCTATGCGAACCTGAACTAATCTAACACTTACGTACCTGACCAATTCACGTGACCCCGGATGCTTAACACCTTACCCTTGTGAAATATTTTTCACTATCTGCACATATATTTCATTATTAATGTTTGTTTCACACATTGGACATTGCCATGCATAATACTTGTAATTTTACCTATGTTTCACATATGTTTTATTTTTCGTAATTTTTATTTTTTATTTTTCGTATGGTTAGGATATTTAAATTTAGATGTACGAATGGCAATAATTGATGTTTAGTTGAAATAGATAGCTATATTTTCTTTTGTTTGTATATTTTAATTAATAACTAATATTTTGCATTATTTTTTGGTCTCACCTTCATTGTGAATGTTTCAGGGAATTTCTTATGTAATTTTGATTAACTTCTACGAGACTCGTAACTCTATAGAACATGGATTCAGGACGTTTGGAGTGGGTAATTTTAGATCGTTAGTCAGGAAGCCTTGCGATTGGCTAACAGGTTCAAATCCTGTACTCCGGTTGGCTGGAGAGCTCAGCATAGGGCTAGGCCACGCGGACCGTTTGAAAGTTCGCTCTCTCTGCCGCCAACCTTCAACTGCGCTAGACGCACGGCTAGGACGTTCGTCCTACAGTTGAACTTAGCGGAGGAATTTTAAATTAGAAGTTAGGGTATTTTTAGTTCCTACAGCTTGCTACAGTTTTTACTTGTGTTTTGTGTCGAGTTTGAGAGTAAGCACTCCGCGTATTTTTATTTCAGCAGTTGTTTAGAAGTTTAAGGTAGCTAGCTAGACCTGTAACATCCGTGAGCCGCGAGCCACGTAAATTAGCACCGCACCCAGATCTGCCTTTTTTCCTACCTCCGTTCCTTCTGCGAGAATCTACGTCCTTCCTTGGCCTACAACATGATATTTAATTACGAGAACTGTTTTTCCATCACGCTTTTAAATTTTATTTCACCTTAGACTTTGCTACATTACGCCATTGACTTAGAACATTCTATACGACGCCATGTAGGAAAGCTTCAGCAAACTTTAACCATAATTTTACCTGAGAGAGGAGTCAAGTGTTTTACCTATTGAGACAGTCAAGTTACATGTTTCTGAACTAATTTCATTACATTTCATTTTTGAGAGAACTGCGTTTATTTAAAGTTTTAAGTCAGACTGTTATAGGCTGTTCACGGTAAAGTGAGCACTTTTTAAGGACCTTCTCAATTTTTCCTTTCATCAAATTTTCATCTTCCTGCTGCTTTTTTAAAATAAACATTGCATTGTGACCATTAAACACAGTGTATATATTTCACCACCATCAAAATGTAATGTCTGAGACTGCAATAATATATATTTAATAGCCGTTAATGTCTGTTGGGATGGCCTTAAAAAGTGCTCACTTTATCGTGAACAGCCTATAAATACGTTTCAAGTAAGGGTATTTAAATTATGACCGTTACCCATGACCACTTCCTAACGGCAGCTTAGTTTGAACACTATTATTTTTTTTTGCTCACTGCCATTCAGGGATTTTTGATTATTTTAATTATTTTTCCAGCTTTGAAAAAACCTATAGTTTTATTTGAAACATTTTTGAATAAATAATTTTTAGCTGGATTTGCACGTTTTGTCCTATCCCTCATGAACATATTTCCTGTTGAAAATGATTAAACAAGTGCCTTTGATATGTGTGTATAGTCCATTCCCCATTGGAAGCAACTTTCTCGTAGCCCTGCTAAATATCTACTTGCAGGCCCGTTTAGTATCCTTCCGCCAAATGTAAACAAACATTGCCACGTGACTTCCATGTAGCATCTGTCAAAATCAATGTATACATTCCATTGTGTGTGTACATATGTTCGTATACTTTCGCTACACCTAAAAATAAACATTGAAATGTGACTTCTACTTTTATACCTGTTAAATGTGTTGTTTACTGTTTACAGCTTTTCAAAGAATTCTTGTCATATTCCAAATGACCATTCCGTATAAATATTCACAGTTTAGGCCTCTAAAATTATTTAAGTCAGCTTTATGACGTTTTAAAAATGCCTGAATTGAAGACAGTTCTTATGGTTATTTTACATTAACATAATGCACATTAGTATTTTGCCGCGACTGTGTTTAACACGGTTACAACTGCGACGTAAACGGCTGTACTAATTGTAATTATCCTTTTGTTATTGATATGTGTTGGGTCATTTCTCTAAAAGGACGGCCTCAGTTGGTATAAATATTAAAACGAAGGAACAGCCAGTGAAAAAGGCACATTAAATTCAAACACGCAACTCGTGTTGCTCATTTTCGTCATACAAACTTTAAAAGATAGCTGTGAACATGTACACAAATAAGCCTACGAAAACTATTATTCCGTCCATATTTCTATGTATTGCTACTTACTGTTTATTAGGTTTATTGAAATTTATCGGGCTGGGCTGAGTATTTTTCTTCTGGAATTGTGGTAAATTACGTTACACGAATGTGTTTCAAACCCCTTAAGGCAAAGGTACAACGTTGTAATAAATAAACAGACGTGGATGTAAATAAATAACCTCGTCATAAAAACAATTCACATTTAAAACGTGTAAATAGTGCTAATCAAATATTTGAAATCACGCACACACAGGGCCAGCATATCGACAACGATGCACAAAGGCACGCCATTTCACAGACACAATGACTAACGAAACACACGTCACAGTACATTTATTACTGCAGTGGAAACACAGATTTATCACAACATCGTAACTTGCCTAGGTAGGTCTTAAAAACACGTCTACAAACGTGATGTAATTTGAAGTATTTTTCGGAGTAAGAATAATTTATGTTTCGTTTGGCAAAAAGCAAAACGCCGTGTCATGGCTCGCCACATCTGCCAACTTCACTTGGTAACTGCCCCGCCATCATATCTAAATATATTAAAATACGTATCCAAACATTAAAATATCTTTTCAGTTGTAAATTACAAATTCAAAAATAATTATTTTACTGTAGTAAGTATGAAATATGCTACAATTGAAAACATGTATAAAGAGTCTATTTACTAGTGAAATGAAATTTCCCGAGTGTGAAAGAGACAAAGGTAGAGAAAGAGGGCGACAAGCCTCGCCAGCAGACAGTTTTTCAATTTCTTTCTCGCTCGATAAAACAATACTGTGCCATTATGGCCTACTCACGTTATTTTCTGCTGTTATTTTAAACTGTAAAAATAAGATATTGTCATCGGGACTACTTAAATATTTAAACAATTCGATAGGCACAATTTAATTTACAAATAGTATACTAAAAAAATGAGGTTAAAATAATATTGTAACTGTGAACTATTTATTTCTGGTCGTTGCCAACACGTAGCTGCGCTCGCGGTTGTCAATTCATATTTAAAAAAGAAATGAATATTACAAGTTATAGAAGATATTAAGGTAAACGTTAATTTATTCAATAATACAGTACTCTAAAGTTGACCACAGTGTTATATATTTGTGTAATACAGGATATTTAAAAAACAGTTGACATGTTATGCCTAGAGTGTTTTTTCAAAGGTTGATTTTCATAAGTCGCTTCCAATCGGTAATGGGCTATAATTATGTACAATAAGTTTCACAGCTGGTGTGGCAAATAATATGTTTTCCTGTAATGAGGGTGGTGTTGTCAAAGGTGAGTTACTATGCGTCTTACATATTGGGTCCTGAACTGATTTTAGCCGAGCAAGCGCATTTCTTTGGAACAGTATTCATTTCTTTTTACTCGCTAACTGAATCACAAATATTGCCAACATCAAACACAATTTAATATTTTGTCATGTGGTGCATAACTTAAAATTCTTACTATCACAACGAGGTAGCCTTGGATATGTATTATATGTTACAAAATGTATATTTTCAAGGAAGGAACTCCGAACTCTACATCATCTCAACATTATGTAACACACGCATATGCACATACTTGCACACCTACAGTTGACGCGAACTATTGAAAATACAACAATGGTTAGGCAGGAAGAAGTAATTGCCTTAACTGTGACAGATGATGTACTTCTTAATCTTAATGTTCATTCTTCACAAGATGGTGTATAATAGCATGCTAAAACAATTTTTAATTATTGCTTTTTGTCATATACTATTAGTCTGGATGTTTGTAACATGCAGTAGGCAATTTACATATTTGTTTGTGAGTAAGTAGTATTACAAATTTTAGCATGAAACAATCACAATTCAAATTGAAATTCCTTAATAAGAAGAAAATTCATACTAGAATGGAGTACTGTAAATGCATGTGCATAAAAATATTTGACATGAGTAATTAACATACATTATATCTCAGTTAAAAAGATACAAACAATGTTTCATCCTTAGTCTTGAAAATATGTCATCAGTGAGTCCAAGCTCTCTTGAGCTCCAATTGCTGTTTCATCTGCATCTAAAATGATGTAGTTGTTATTGTTTCCTCATCATCACTTTCATCTCCAAGTGCAAAACGTTAATTTGTGTCTGAATCGCAAACAATATTATGAAGTACTGCTTTAGCTAACACAACTTTAGCTGCTCGTTTAGGAATCATTCTTAGATTATTCAGACTTGGGTAGTGCTCTTTCCATATACCAATTGCATTCTCTACAATCCACCTCGTCCTTTTATGGTATATGTCAAACTGCTGTTCAACTGGTAGGTTAGGATTTCTGTGAAGTGGTGGTATCAACCATTCCTTAAGACAGTAAGCACTGCTTGAAGAACAGGGAGAGGAGCCACTTTATAATTTTGTCACCCACAAAGTGAGTTTAATATGCTCCTACCATCCGGAAATGTCATCACGTGAAATTTTCGAAGTTGTAGCCAGTACTGCACGAGTCGAGTACCATGTTGCCTTGGAATCAGTGATACATGCCACAGAAGCTGACTTCATCCAGACCGTCATACTACTCGATGCGAGTATCCATACCCAGCCACGCTGCGATCTCGAATCCATGCATCTGCGGCGGGATCAAGGACAGTTTCAGGAAAACATTCTAGTGCAACTGTGCCATCGAGTTCTACAAAACAACTACCACCACCGCACCTACCAGAACAAGGGGCCAACCTACCGTCAATACCGCCCCAACGCGTACAGCGAGTTATTCAAGGACCCCTCCTATGCCATGCAGATGGTGTAATGTACCCCATTGGAACAACAAATGTCCCAACAGAACAATGACGCCAGTAGCAGAGGAAAAAGGGATGTTGGTGTAGAGTGGCCCGATGCCACATGCCTCATGGCCAACACCGTATTGACTGGACCGACCCCATAACAAACATTACTATAACAAATCATCGGCCCACCAACAATTTCATCCTCATCTCAGTATTCATTAATCAACATTCATGCAAAGCTCTCATTGATATTGCAGCCTCCCATAATTACATACGTAAAGCTTTCATTAACATCAGTGACATCCAGCCTATGCAACATACTGTCCACCTGGCAACCCGCCAACATGCCAGCGAGGTCACAGGGGAAGTTGGTATCACTGAACGCATCCGGGATGTAGAAACAAACACTACTGTATGCTTGTCCGACGACATCCAGGAAGACGTGATATTGGACATCCCATATCTAACAGAATAAAATACTGTGGTGGAAACTACAGCATACCGAATACACTTCAATAAGAAAAGAACGGCTAACTGTCGACAATATAGACCTCAAACCAGCTGGGAACCTACCGCCTGTACTGCTAGACGAACTCGACCACTCAGTGCCAACCGAGTTCCGCATTGCCATGCAAATCCTCCTGGATGAACGCAGTGATATATTTACTGCAACTGACCCATTACGCCATACCATAGTGGTGGAACACTGCATTACACTCACCACGAAAAAACCCATCTTTGAACTTCCATTCTGTTATCAACCCCATCAGTGCAAAATGAGAGAGGAACAAATTTCTAAAATGATTCAAGATGGAGTAATTGAACCATCCAACAGTGAATTTAATTCGGCGATAACTTTAGCGCCTAAGAAATGCGGTTCATTGCGATTCGGTGAAGATTTTCGCCAGCTAAATCAGGTCACTCAAAGCGCACTACCCCCCTACATACAAATCAAGGATGCTCTTGGTACTCTAGGCCATGCCAAAGTACTGACCACAATAGATCTCCGCAGCAGTTATTCACAAGTGCCGGTATGATCGGAGGATCGGCATGGCTATGCCATTTGGCCTCAAGTGTGTGCCATCAACATTCCAAGCCATGATGGTGAGGGTATTAGACAGCTTCATCGGAGAGTTTTCCTTGGCCTACCTGGATGATATGGTTGTGTGGTCAGAGACGTGAGAGGACCACAGTCACCATCTTTCGCTCATACTTGAGTGCCTAGCCATCAACAGTCTCGCTTACGCAAACTACAAATGCCATATAGGTAAGGCAGAAATTCAATTTCTCAATTTCTCTAGCACTTAGTGAACCAGAGGGGAAGTAGACCAACCGAAGAACAGCTAAGCCTTACCAATGACTACCCAGATCCCACCACCCACAAGCAGTTAAGATAATTCTTCGGCCTCGCAAACTGGCAGCGCAAATACATCACAGAATTTGCCATCATCACAGCACCTCTGACTGTGCTGATACCACCAAACATGAAGTTTCAGTGATGGGAATAGCAGGAGATAAGTTTCGCTGAATTGAAATGCCATTTTCGCGAGTGCCCGACCTTGGCACACCACGATCCGACCCATTATCTGTACTTACAAACTGACGCAAGTGAACAGGGCATAGGCGCTCTACTGTTTCAATTGGAAAACTATGGGAACTGCCAAATCATTGACTACAGGAGCACAAAATTCAGTGTAGTTTAATGCCGCTATGATTTGAATAAGTGTGAGTGCTTGGAAGTAGCATGGAGTTTGAATAAGTACCGCCAATTAATCAAATACCAAAGGTTCACGCTCCGCACAAACAACCTCTGTCTCGCAATGGCTGCATAATATAAGATAAAGCCACAATAAGCTAACTTGCTTGGCACTCTTTTTGCAATCCTACGATTTTGAAGTACATCATGTAGTTGACGAAGACAATCAGCTGGCTGACCATTTGTCCCGAGCGCCAGGCGAAAACATTGCACGAGATGAGGAGTGGGAAGACCCACCTCCCCCCCCCTCCAAATCCAACAACATCACCCATACAGTGCAACAACATAATGGTGTTTACTCTAGCACAGAACCTGGACATGCAACTTCGAACAGTCATCTATGCACAATTACAGTATCCCATTTCTGAAGCAGGACACTGTAACTGTGCATAGATAATATCTAATGCCACTCTCTCGAAGGATCCCCTGGGTTCCCTGGGGCACTGTTGTTGAGTGCTGTCTCTGTGGTGTTTTTTGAAGTGGTTACACGCTACACATGCATGCACAAATTCACGCATCAGCACTATTACACAAGGCCAGTAAAAAAATTTCAGCAAATTTTTCCTGGTTTATGTGGCACCTGGATTTTAAGAAATTTGACTGGTGTGCACGTACTGTAGTACCACCTTGCACGTGGCAGCTAGCACATAAATATGGTGCGTGTTATTCGAGAGAGTGGCATTAGATATCATGGGCCCTTATCCAGGTATGTCACGAGGTAAGCACTTCATTGTGGTTGTAACTGACTTGTTCTCATGCTGGGTGGAAGCCTATGCAGTTTCTAGTGCTCACACGATGACCATCTGAATAGTGTTGGAAACATAATTTTTCCCATGCTAAGGTTATTTGCGTGTGTTGCTCAGCGATAACGGTACACTCTTTACGACTGTGTATGGTGAAACTACTGCACAAACTAGGGAGTTCAACACTTCATGACTGCCATCAGCCATCCATGTGCAAATCCAACCAATGTTATAGCCAGGTGAACTCTAACACAGTACGAAAAGGCCGTGGGTCTAAATGAACTTACATTAATGAAATCATCCTGGCCGTGTACAATACGGCCAGACTGTAAGGCGGCGTTGACTCCATGCGAACAAAAAACGAAAATGGTTCTGGTAATATTACGTTAAAAAGGAGAAATTAAAGATGATTGGTGAAACAATATTGAATTGCCCAGAGCCCCTCTGCATAGCGGCCACCTTATGTCGAGCTGAATACCCGACTACCTAAGCTTGGGCACAAGACCCTCTCATTGGCTGCAACTACTGCCAACTTGTCATGTGATTTGTTGCAGAATTTATTTTACAGTGGAAAATGAATTTAAATGCCTATCCGTAATGTTGATGGGATGGAAACATAAAACAATTCAAAAATTTACTTATAAAATATTAGCAAAAATAAAACCGTACAACCACTTTGCACACGTGGAAATCTAACCTCGCTTTTAGGTGGGTTTATTTGGGCCATTGATAAAGGCTAGGGCTCTTCCCCTTCTCAATCAGTATGTTACGTACATGGAAAATTAATGACAAAACATCTTACAACTAATTGTAACCCTTGAAAACACACACACTTTACTTTATTACATTTCAAAAATTACCGGCCACTTGGTCGGACTCACTACCTGCATCGGTCGGTTCGCTTATGCCCAGTTGCACCATTGTGGATCGAAATCGATCCTAGATAGGATGTAAGATTTTCACAGAAAACTGTTGCACCTTCTTCTAACATCTTTGGTTGGAAGCTTGAACTCGAATGGTGCGACCAAAGATGTCAGAAGAGGGTGCTACAGTTTTCTATGAAAATTTTACATCCGATCAAAGGATGGATTTCGAACCACGATGGTGCAACTGGGCACTAGCCCAACATTCAGGGATACTGGCCTCGGCCAGTGTTTCAATAATGTATTTTAGGTTAAGGTCACTGGTTTTGGTTTCTAGTGATGCTCAATCACGTAATTCAAATGTTATTAACTTATAAATAATATTAGCACTCAGGTAAGATGTCTATTTACACTTTATGTGTGTTCGTTCTCAAGTGTCTAATATTGAGGGCGCATGGTGCAACATAGGCCGCTATGGCATGTGAAACATTATACCTTAATAAACTTCCAAAAATTACCAAACATACATGACACTTCAATTAAATAAATCAAGAGTCTGTTTGTCTCAGTACTTACGTGCACCACCTCCTTCATCGTGACACCTGGAATCAATCTACCCCCCCCCCCCAGGTGGTCTACAAAGTTAAATTACTTCAATTCACCTCACTGATGCCATCGATTAGGCAGAAAATTAACATGACTGCAATGCATTACGCACGTGTACCGCCGAGATACGACGTGCTCGACCTATAGGCAGACATAAATACCCAAGTTATTCGTCACAGCCCCAGTGCCTACAAGACAGTGACAGCGATGTAGTGTCTATAATTTATAGCCACTCTGAAACACATCTGCCCACCGGCCAGATGCTGTGCATAGGAGCATCGCTTCAGCAGTGCTGCACGAACAGTCTCCAGAAGGTGGGTGGAGGAATTTAACATGTACCACATTTAGTCCTTCCTCAACCCATCTGTTATATCACCACATCAACACCCAGCACCATCATCCACCACGAAAGGACAGTGTGTACATAAAGTGTAGCCTGTGTGTGTCACATGTGAAATGGTAAAGTGTCATTTTATGTTTTATTTTATGTATATTTTACCATGGCCTTTTTAAGTGTATAACAATTCTCAATGTTATTTACGTGTGTTACGTGTTCGCGCAGAAAAACTGAAACCGTGTATATTGTTTTACAAAAACAAAACAAATACTTACCGTGTGGTTGGACGAACAGGGTCGAGATGGATTTTGAGGGAGGTAAAAGATTCAGGTTGAGACGGGATGACGATATTACCCAGTAAGCGATAGACATACTTTTGTTATGTTTTATTGCATCCGTAAGATCGTTTTTCAATACATAGCTGTGCAAAGATATTGGACAAGTCAAATTCCAGTATACAAAGTTTATACACTGGACATAGTAAACACACACATATATATGTCAGACTATATGTACACACATAACATCTTTACCTCATAATTTGACCAATCCTTCTCCAACATGTTGTGGGGTGTTGTCGTTTTGCTGAAACAGAAGAAAAAGGGAACGAGAAAAACCAGGACAAGATGACGCGAGCCTAGTGCTCCCGTGTGCTCTTATGACCACTTGTGCTGCTACAGTCAGCTATCTCATTAGTGCACACTAGGGGCGAGTAGAACAGCCCGTAGTACATTGGTGCATGTTGGGGGGAGCAGCGAGTAACTTTCCCAGTGACCCAAATCGCGTAACTCCAAATCAGCCATTTAACCTGTTTTTCACAAGTGGTAACTCTTGTGGGCAATGAGTTAGCAGTCTGGCATTGCGTCCCTGTGAAGCCATGGCTGTCAGACGATAGTACCATTGGAGGGAACGTGGGGGCTGCCTGTACAACAGCATAACGCATATCTCCAGTTTGGCATGTATCGGCAGGCCTGTAGGCCGAAGTATAAGTGCAGCAATGATGTGAAGTATGTCTAAAGGGTAGCATACATATCCCACTTACTGTGTCAAAATACCACTCGCGTCGTCACACGCTTTAGTATAAATTCCTTTGTAGGTGTGCAGAATGAAACTGCACTTAGTTCGTTTTAGCATTCAGCTGCATCGCATAGTTGCATACCATAGGTGGGATGTCACAGAAAATGCATGTTCACAGGACGTTCCTTTATGCAACCGACGTCCTGTGAACGGCAAAGTGTGCTACTCTCGCCTGTACCAGATTTGGGGCAGAGTTTTTAAGGTAATTAATGTACAGTGTTTTAATTCATCATTATGTTTCATTTTTCAAGCGATGTTAATCCCACATATTCACGTTTGTATAAAACATTCATAAGGGCGACAGCATTCCCATGACATAATTACAAAACCTGTTCATTTAGTATTTAGAGAAACGGGAATGTCGCTAATATGTATAACGTAGTAAACTAGAATTAAAAGGGGATGGATAAATGTTATTTAACCTGTGGGTTTTAATTAAGGGCCAAAGCATAATGAGCTTGCACAAATCTGAATGCACCCACAGCTTTCGCCCAGGTGAAACTGAAAAATCGTTCAGAGATTGACCTTCGCCATCAGCTAGCACGCAGCCCGGGATCGCAATCTTCATTGTGTCCCCTCGGTATCGCAACTTTCGGGCTCAAATAATTTAATTTAACCATATTATAAATTCCAGAACCTTTTATTATTATTCTAATACCGAGGGGCCGACCGAAAGTAATTTTACAGTAGAACTTAAGTGCACATTATGCACATTGTGGAAAGCAGCATCGGCTATCGGCAGGCAACAGTGCCGAGCACGCATAAAGTAGCATAGGATTATACAAGGTCAGTGTTGTATTCATATAGATACAATAAAAGTGCGTGCGATTGATTCCTGCTTTTTATTGTTTTCACCTGAGGTAATTTAGGGCACGGTGTCCTTAAGGCCGAAGTTTAAACTCAGTGCTTGTGTTTAGTATTATAGGTCCTGCCCTCCACAGGCAGAGTATATTTAGTGTTTATCAATGGCTGTGTAAGGGGACCTTTACAGTTACCCTTGTATAGTGGTAGAAACCACTGTTTTAACATCAGTGCCGGTAAGTGCAAGACGAACACTGCAACTAGCACTGCGGCAACCTCCAGGAATCCCAGTGGCCGTCGGCCCACGACCCCAAACATCGCTCAACCGAGCTGGCGCTGGGCAACACTACATCTCGCCCCTGCCTTGGGTAAGAGGCAGGGCGACCCACATCTTTCCTAAGAGGGGGGCACACGTCAAAGAAATGCGTACACAGACATGTTATGAAATAATTACTTATTTTTTGTAGTTTAGATATTCATCTACACTATAAAATGTTAGTTTTAAAAAGAATTCGTTCAGCTGTTTTTAAAGAGTTTTTTGTTAGAGAAGCAAATTTCTTGGATGTGTTGTGGTAACTTATTGAAAATTTGGCTACCAAGGTAGGATGGCCCTTTCTGGACAAGTTTTAAGTTAACTAAAGCCACGTGTGTGGTTTTTTTATTCTAGTGTCATGCATATGAAAGGTCTCATTTTTATGAAATAAATGGCTGTTTTTGGACACGAATATAAGTACTGAAAATATGCACTCACATGCAAAAGTTAAAATCTTTGAGCTCTTGAAAAGAGGTCTATATGAGTCAGACATTCTTTTGCCATTAATTATTCTTACAGCTCTCTTTTGCATGTGAAAAATTTTGTTGCTGTCAGTGGAATTACCCCAAAAAGTTATACCATAACACATGATGGAGTGAAAATATGCAAAATATACCATTTTTTCTGTATTTCTGTTCAAGACCCCTGCAACACTCCGCAGGGTGAAACGTGCTGAATTTAGTTTAGGTAAAATATATGCAATGTGAGATTTCCAGTTAGGTAAATTGTCTACTTTTAAGCTGAGAAACTTAATCACTGCAGTTTCAGTAATATTGTCTCTGTTACTGCTAACATATGAATTAAGGTTTTTTTCTGTTCTTTGTGAGGAAATTCATAATATATGTTTTATCTAGTTTGAGATTTCATTTGTTTGCAGCAAACCATGCATTTAGCCCTGTAATTGTTGTGTCCATTTTTTTTTATCTAAGATCATTTACTGAGTCACCAGAGACTAAGATGCTAGTATCATCTGCAAATAAAATTGGAGTAGTTTCTGTGGTTAAGGCACATGGAAGGTCATTTATATAAACTAGGAAGAGTAGGGGGCCTAATATTGATCCTTGTGGGACCCCATGCTTGATTTTTCCTGGTTCAGAGTAGAATTAAGTAGTTTTTCCTTTGATCCGCACTTGTTGTTGTCTGTTTGAAAGTATGAGATTATTAGTTTAGTTGGTGTACCTGAGACTCCATTAAACTTAGATTTTTCTATAAGTATGTTGTGATTGACACAGTCAAATGCTTTAGTGAGGTCGCAAAATATTCCATTAGATAGCATCTTTTTATCAAGTGCATTAAGAATGCTATTTCTATTCTCCCTTGTTACTGCTGTCAGCTTGCTGACAGTTTTTGAGTGCTCTGATTTCTAGTGTTCAATTTCACCTTCCATTCTTTCTAGTTCTCTCTCTTTCTGTTCCACTTGTTCCTGAAGCACAACCGCAAAGCTGTTTTGCTAGCTTCCCCTCAACATGACAATGAAAACACTTCCAGTCACCCTCGGGAACAATATTGGCATTAATTCTGGCACAAGGATAGTGAAACCGTATGTTACAGTGATCACAAGCGATTCCTTCTTCAACAACCAACCCATGATGTTTACATCCATTTATTAAAAAATAAAATAAAAATTAATAAAAAAATAAAAATAATGCAATTTCATCTGCTCTGTTTCAATCTCTACTAGCGTATTTAAAGCATGTCTGTTCCTGATGACGTAGAAAAAATTCCAGAAGCCATTGTCAGGTAAAATATTTTGAATTAATTGTAGGCCTAAATTAGTATATAGTTAAAAGTCGTTACATAAACAAGCCAGGCCTATGGGAACAAATGTAGACAAAATGTAAAACAAAATATTAAACACGAATACTTATTCTCTGCTGAATATTAGAAAAGCCGATAAAACTTTGAAATTTTTTTTATTTATGACTTTGTTCTAGATTAAGTCTTACTGAATTTGTTTACTTGCACAAGCCAAGAGGAAAAAAACAGCGAATGACCTATGCCTACATGCCTATACAAGCAAGGAACAAAGCGACTTAGGGTAATTAAAAAAACCTTAACGTGCGTAATAAAATAAAGTGCAATAAGTTTTATAACAATAAGCAAAAACTTGATGCAAGAGCGATCAGACAGTCGACTTCAGGTGGCGGCCATCTAGTAAAACTTCATCTTAACCAATTTGCAAGGCAATTAGAGTAAATTCAAATTGGTAAAAGGATTTTATCTATAAAAAAAGTTTTACTTCTAAAATTTAAGACATAAACAAATGTGTTTATCGCTATTGGTCATGTAAATTTGTCAGATGTGTTGGTGTCGGGTAGGATAATATTGAGTACACGTGCATAAATCGTTGTAGGTGCCTTATTTTTACCCTCTACCCTTTTGGGCACTTAATTTGCGGAAAGTACATCGTACGCGCGCGTAGATCTTTTTAACACTGCACAATATGTGACTTTCTCAAGTCATAATAGCAAATTGAATGGTCGATCATTAAATTTTGAACAGGCGTGTAATAAATATGCTGTTATAGTTGTTTTGGTAATGTTTCAAATGCTCCTAATTTATTTAGATTATAAAATAAAGAATTTCTAAAATTAAATGCCATCTTCGTATCTTTCACTTCTGTTTACACCTAAGGCCATCAATACAACAGCATGTTTGTCACGTTCGCGGCAGTGGTCGCAACTCGCGTCTGTTGTTTTCAGTACACTACGTAAACATAACCTAAATTTTAATGTGATTTGGACGATGGTCTGATCTTTAATAATGGGCAAGAAGGATAAAGGCAAGAAAAAAGGCAAAGGAGCCGACAAGACTGCCGCCAAAACAGAAAAGAAGTTGTGCGGTAAACTGAAGAAAGAACTGGCTGCAATAGGAGAAGTAATTGAAAGATACATTTTAGTAATTACTTTTAATATAATAATAGATTGAGTGTGATGCCGGTAGGTGTCTAAAATAGTTGCTCTTTCGAATACGGCCAACTTATAATTGTCTAGATGATAATTCTTTGACACTTTTCACTTAAAGGAGGAAAAAGAGATTTTGGTGAAAGAGGTGGGTGAGAGGTAGAACTTTGCGAAATCTCCATCAATCAGATACTTTAAAGGTTGGGCTACAATTGATTTAGCACAGAAAACATCACAGGCACAGAAAGTAGATGCAAAATCTCCATCATTCAGATACTTTAAAGGTTGGGCTACAATTCATTTAGCACAGAAAACAGCACAGGCACAGAAAGTACATGTATTAGCATGACACTCGCTACAATCATGCACAGCACACGCACAGAAAAATAGCACAGGGGAAGTGCACAAAATGTAGGGCTACATCCTATAATTCCTGTGTGTGTGTGCCGTGTGTGACCAATCAGAACCACCAAGTTCATGTGGTGATCAAAATTGCTACAAAGGAAGTGAATTTGACTAGTGCTTGATTTTGGTGCCATATAAACAGAAGTTTGTTTTGACAGTGGTACATCCTAAACTTTACAAAAAAAAGAGCGCCATGTGGCTAGATGCCATAACTGCCAAGCCCTCTGCCACACTCGGAACTTCTGTTGCATGCCGTCTGTGTGCCCACACTGTGCCGGAAAACACCGCGAGTGCCTGCATTCAAGCAAAACAACCGCCTGAATGCAGCAACTGCGCTGGTCCGCACACTGCCACTTCACCGGACTGCCCCAGGTTCCAGGACCTGGTGCAGAGCGACAAGCTGCCTTCACAAAATCACAACTTTCAAAACCAGGTTCTGCCCTATCCAGGAACCTGGCCAGCCACTCTACAGTCAGAACAACTCAACCAGGCTCCTCCTATGCGCAGGCACTCAGACAGGCCCCGCACAAACAAACCACTACACTTCTTAATACAATACAAGCTGCATTTCCACCTCACCACTTCCTGCAAAGATTGCTGGGAGGAATGTACTCGTTGTATGAACTCCGTGAACTCGTGGAGTTTTTACGAGAGTGTGACTTTCAATCCCTCCTGGCACACTTGTGCCCTTACATATCTGCTGCCAAATACCTCTCCGACAAGCAAAAAAAGAGCATGCTTATCCTGGAAGCCATGACATCGTACATAGCGCCCTAATCGAGCTACTTCACATGCAAAATTTTTTTCCACTCTCCCAACTGTACTGGAACGACTGCGAATAACATTTTTACTTATACGACACTCTGCCGAGCGACAAACACAAATTTTAATACTTAATTCAACTGATTACAGCACCTAGTTCTGCTCAATTTTACTACAAATAACTGCCCTCTGCAAGAGATATAATATTTGATTATTAAACTCAGCTTTTAAATTAATATTACTGGCCATCGTTCCATTAATTAACTGCTTAAATTAATTAAATTAAAATCACAGTACTGAACAGCACTATAAATTCCAAGTTTTTCAACTATTTATTTAAGGCATGAAATGGCAAGCTACAGAAATTCGAAGTTTTGTGGCATCTTTTTAATACTAAATTTAACAAAATTCCTTTATTTACAACACATAATATTATACTTTAATTTTCCAGATAAAATATAAAAGCTGTTGACTGTAAATAACAACAGTGCTGCCATCTCTTGGACAACTACGTAAGCTCTGCCCCACCAAGTTCTCTCGGCCAATCAGACCCCTCTGGCCAAGTTACAGACCAACTTCACTCACGCAACGCAATTTCCTGGGTCTGCTCTCAAATTTTACCGGTTTGATACTTAACATATTTAAAACGACTTAAAATGTTATTTTACGCCTTCAGCGCTCATATACAGTACAAATTCATCAAAATTGAGCCCCGAAACTTTCCGGAATTCTCAGATCAGTCCGGGACAATAATTGCCCACTTTTAACAAAACTATTCTGCGCTAGCCATTCCACACGTAGCCTCCAACCTTCTCAGACGTTTGCATCATATTCCCACCCCTTCATCGCTCAACACAGTACATTCACACACGCAGTATACACAACTATAATTAATCACTCAATCTTATTATTATCCATTATTACATAAATTAACTTCATTTATATTAAATTCTCACCACTACAAAAACACATGGTATTCACTTCCATGCAGCTTAAATTCACAACAAACACAAAATACAATTAATTATTAATTAATTACCTACACCACTCGAGTCCTGGGAAAAACTTTTTAACCGTTTAGTATAAATTCTTTTGGCTTTAAATTCAGTTTATTCTCACTTACTGTCGCTGGCCCTCTTACAGGGAGTTAGTGACAGCCTTCAAAGCCCTGAATTTCAAAATTTTGTGCCGATTCAATTAATTTTTTAATTTAACTTCACCACCTACTTTTACCCCGTACAGGCAGGGGAAAGGCAGGAAAAACTCTGTCTTGGAAACAGCTCCCAGGCGCTATGCTGGGAATCCTGTATAATAATGTCTGCCTCGCAGCTTTAAATATTTTTGATTGGAAAAAAAGGGGGGGAGGGGGTGTTAGCTTCTCCTTTCCTCCACAACTTAAATGACAACTGTCTGGGTGGCCAAGATCCCTCACAATGGATTGATCCACCCCTGTGCTTAGGGAGTAGCGTCCCAGTGATGTAAAATGGTGGTGGAATTGTTATTGTACAAGCACTGTATGTCCAGAAGAATGGTATAACATACTATAATTCCTACAAATTACACGACACGAGCAGCAAAGTAAACAGAGCTGTCAACAATATTTTTTCATTACATTGTGACAAACACACACGTGTGCAATTTACAGAGCATCGTTTCCTTTAATTTTCACGACTGTTTTCTGTAAACATTTTGTCGTTTCTGTGCATGTGCTATTTTGATTGTAGCTTTCAGATTCGAGCTGTGCGTGTGCTAAATCAATTGTAGCCTGGCATTAAGTTTGTAAAAATAACACCTGCAATGTCGGAAAGTTCCTACACGAGTAGTTGGGATCAGGTGTACACTTGAGTCTACTTTTGGGTAATTAATGAGAATCTGGGCTTTTCTGAAAAATGTGAAAATAGTATATGAAAATGGGTATATGTAGGCCTATACATTAAGAATATTCACTGTTTCAATTTAATAATTGGATAACAGTGGATGGTGATAAAGTGGTCATAAAATAACACGCACACATTCATCTTGTCCTTTCATATTATTTATGTAAGCAGTAGGTTATTATTCAAGTTGTACAGGATATGATATAGTAGGTCTAATTGTTATTGTTCCCAAACTTCTTTGTTATAGTTTTGCTTATATATTACTCCAGAATCAAGTACAGAAAATGCCTCAGTAATGTTTCTAGGCCCTATGTATTTGTGTACATGTTGAATTGTATTATGTTTGGTATGTAGTAGTAGCAGCTTGGTACCACTCCATGAACTTTGATTTTTTTATTATTATTACAGGATGATATTGAGAAAATTGTAGCAGAAATTGAGAGAGAAGAACAGAAAAGAAACCAAGTTGTTGAACATGTTGTTTCACCACCATCCCGAAGAGTCAACTTCACATTTATTGCAAATAAGGACAGAGAAGAACTTATCATGTTTGGAGGGGAATATTTTAATGGCCAGAAGGTAAGGAATATACAGCCCTCCATTCCAGCTACGAAGGCAAAATTTTGACAGTTTGGTGAAAGTAGCGACAATGTTACATTTTGTTTATGTATCCATCCACCTTCAGCTGATGGGTCAAGTAGCAGCTGTAGTGTTTATAGATGAACTTCTGTCTAAAAAAAAAATAGCTAGATTATGGAAGTACAAATAGGAAAGTATGCTTAAAATAAATATTTGTCAAGAAATCATAATGTTGAAGTATAAAATGAAATATGTTTAAATAGTGGCACTACTTAATAAATGTACATGAATGCAGGCTAAGAAACAATTTTATTATGCAGCGAGGCTTTAGCTATGCACCCCTGAAAATTGAGCGAAACATGTTTGTTAAAGTCTTCCTTCATTAAATAAATGTGGGCGGTAATTCTTAAGGATAAGGGTTTTTTCGAAAATCAGAAAAATAATACCTGGATATGCTAGATATGATTATTAGTAATCATAATTATGAGGAATTTTTGAGGGGCTTCAATTAGTTTTCTGTAAAAAAAGAAATAAAATGTGATAGGGAGGAGGGTGATCAACGCTGCATTTATGCTATAAAATACCCCTGCTTTGAGGGAGTAGCATCCCAGTGATGTAAAACCGGTGGTGGTGAATTACTCAAGACTTACCTGGTCTATATTGACGAGAGGATAAAACATATTACTAGTAGAATAAATATAGATATTGTAGATGATACAAGGCCTCGTTCAGAGACTGTTTTTATCTTTGGATGCTATGTATACCGCCATGTTACTTTCACTGCACTGCACGTGCATGCATACCGCTATGTTATTTTCAATACACTGTGCGTGCGCATATACCGCCATGTTGGTTGACGTCAGATGGATTGTGGAAAATTGCCGGACGTTGGTTTGCGCCGGTCCTGTCTGAGGCTTCAGATTAACGAGTGACTAAACATGTGTATTATTGCAATTCATGTTGTTTGAAGTGTTAAATCAAATAATTGTGTGAAAGTATGAGTGTTTCTATGCTATAGCAAGGGAAAAGGTAAATTGTAATATATGTGCAATGAACAGTGTGTGTAGTGTGGTCAAATGGACTGAAGTTGTGGAGTGCGTATTCGTATACGCCGTATGAATTGTGAGTGATTTGGTAAGTATTGACTAAATTAAATTAATTTTTTGGGGAAAAAAAATTTTGGAAAGTGGTATAATTCCACTCTACAAATTACACAGAACACGAATTTACTAGGGGCATCAACATTAGCCCAATAGAAACCCCAAAAACGATAGCTGGCAATTACATGTAATTATATCAGTGCAAAAACTAAAGAAGTGTTTTTTCACAAAGTTCAGTTTCAATTAAAATCTCACACAAAATTATTTAAAACTCTTCCCTGGCTTAGCTCATAATAATTAGTTAAGAGACAGTAAAATCTTTCACTGAGGGTTAATTTGAGACTGTTAAGAGAAGTTTGATTACATAATTAATGCAGGATTATATGTCACTACTTCTCAGGTACATACAGTGAACAGAAAATCAGTCTGATAAATCCTGTGTTACTTGCAGAGTAAATGCAGAAAGTACTCAGTGGCCATCTTCAATAGCGCTCTTGTGCAATCCGTCGGCTTTAATTCAACAAATGAGTACAGTTCCACGCATCTCTGCAACCAAATTACAATATATTTAATTGATTTAAAACTATGGGCAGCAGCCCTGGCTGCCCAGTTCAACGACGTACACATTCAATATGTCACCCAGGTTCGTTAACAATAATCAATTTTTCGCTAAAAATTCCTAATTAAAAATAACATTACAGATATAGGGCTTACCCCTAAAGCACATTCAAAAAGCACGCTCAGCTATTGACATCACGCTCAACTGCCAACTTATGTATAACATAAACATGACTGGAATTTTACAAAACTGTCAAAACATAAAATAAAAATATGCTCTTTTCAAATATACTTGTGGAATAAAATAATTAACATACAAAACAATCTTTCAATTTAAAATCCCGGAATAATTATGCTTAAAATATAGGCATGTTATCAAAACATACATGTAATTATATAAACTTAGGAAACTGCCAATTCCTGTCAATTAGGTCTAAATCATACATCACAGAAAAGCTCCACCAAGCTTTGGCTTGATGTTTGGTTTTCAATAATAAATGAAGGCAAAACTTAAAACAAATAAAGTGACATGAACAGTATCCAAGTTTCATTATAAGGCTTCTCTTAGTGTATTCAAATGTCTGAGCTAAATTTGAAAGTAAACTTTTAAAGAGTTCATGGAGCTGCAACATTAAATTATCGTGTTTATATACACATCATATAAAAATAATAGTGAACTCAATTAAAGAGAAAAAGGAAGGAATATTATATGCTCCAAAAAGAAAGGTAAGCTTAGTCGCAGTTTTTTATTTCACAACAATGATGCAGAAACCTTTCACTTTTTCTCTCTTTCTTATCCAGCTTCCAAGGATACTGTTACACCCCCATGCTCCCCTGCCATCGGCAGGTGTCAATGGCAAGGAGATAGTTGATATTCGGCAATTCTCAGGTCGCCATGTGCTTGAGCTCCCCCAAACCTCCACCATGTCACACGATGTTGGCGGGAAATCTCTTCAGTCCATGGTGATGCAGTCATGCGGCAGGAGCTGTTGTCTCTTTGCTGCTTGCAACAGTTGTGATAGGTTAGGGACAGTCTTCCAGAACAAGAAATTCTATAGCATGCTAGTACCATATATTACATCTGGCACTACTTAAAGTGTCCAAACCGCTTGACGCTGGCAGGGTTAAAGAGAAAACTGTAGCACTGGTACATCTGTTTATAAGCCAGTTGCATTAAAAACTGCTTGTGTTAGAGAGTGTTTAATTAGCGTATGCTTAGAAAAATAATAAGTTCATTGGGTTTACTGCACTGGTTACTTATAGTGGCATCCTTTTCACATGCAAGTTGCACTGCCTAACATTCTCAGTATTCAACAATACCACTACAGAGCACTGTCCAAATTCTCAGTGGTGTGCTGCCAAAATTAACTTAAAAATGATCAGGCCTGGCCTTAGGGTGGGGCGAGCGGGGCTGCCGCCCCGTGCGCCAAGATGAAGGGGACACCAAAATCATACGAGAAAATTATCTTTTTTCCATACAATCATGGCGGAAATTTGGTATGCACAAAGGTATTTAAACACATGTACTACTGAGAATGTTGGCAGTTCAAGATTGGTATAAAAAAGGCACAAAATCTAGAAGAGTTGATGTGGTTGTAATGACTGTGCTGAAAAATGGATGAATTGAACTTCTGAAAATATGTAGGCTTAATGCGTAGTGCGCTCTGTGCCTTATAGTTCAAACTACGTGACATAGTTACCATTTGGAAATGGGCATCATTCTTTTCGAGTGTGCTAAGATTTTTATCTGCAATCTGAGAATTAGCTGGTGATTAACCGTATTCACAAATGGATATTGTGACCTCAGATTATATAATTTTATGATTTTGTTAATCTTAACCAAGACTGGGATTTCATTACTTGTTATCTAATGCAGTAGGTAAGTGAAATTAATGATTCCCTTTTTTGTGTACGTACATAAGATTTGTTTATAGTCTACGCTATTCACTGCAAAGTGAACATTTTTTTTCAGACCCTACTTAGATTTTCCTTTCAGCCAACTTTTGTCCTTCTGCAACTTTTTAAAATAAAATGTGCTCTCCGGGTGGGACTAGCAGTCTAATAAACATGATATTTAGATTACACTGCTCTCATATGTTATCTTCTGATGCCATCATAAAGTATATTTATTTGTTATGTTTATGAGTTAGATATTAGGCCTATTACTGTGTCATATGATGAAATTATTGCTGCACCCACTAATTATTTTAATAGTGATTTCATAAATAATTCTACCGTAATATTCACATAGTTTTGGGCTTCTTACAAGAGAAACTAATATAAATTAGTACCAATTACAGTTAATAATATTTTTACAACATATACAATCATGCTAAAAAGTGGTTTTGTATAGGAATATGTGTTTGAAAATTCTCAAATATGAACAAAAATTTTTAATAAAGCATTGTAAGATTATCTAAATATGTCTTAACACAAACTATTTTAATGTTTTATGTTCTTTGCACATAGCATTGTAAATCATTTATCAATAGTTAGAGACCATGCCATTTCGAGTTATAAAAGAACAATCTCGCTAGACTTCACAATCCTGTGTAGCCTAGAGTGCTACAGTACAGGCCGTTGTTGCCACATTCGGATCTCACTCTTCTGTTCAACTTAGTCTCAACCGAGGATTAACTTATTGTTTTTGGTTTAAAGTTCTTTGAGGCATTATGGACGAGTGATAACAGACTAAATTTTAATGACATATATCCTGCTTCTGAATTATTTTGAGAAATTACGGGGTCTTTATCAATTTTTTTTCCTATTATTATGCACATAAAATTAATTGTTTTTATTTCTAGGCAAGATATGCAATAGGTATGAAGAAATTTGGGCAGAAGAAATTATTTGGGGCTAAGAACAGAAAACCGAGAATGATGCTAAAATAAAACAAGATGTGCACATCATTGATAAATTCTTGTTACCTGTTACAACTTCAGCTTCCTCTGCAAGTTCTTCAACATATTGTGGCAATGCCAGCAACAACACCTTTCATAAAGAAGATCAGGGCATCTGCACTGCTGGAAACACGTACAAAATTTCCCCTTCAGCAGAACCATTTTCTCAAGTGAAGTTGAGAGTCCTTGGAATCTACGATTAACTCTCGGAGAAAAAAATTAATCTAGTTTCAGAAGAAATTGAAAACCTATTTGTCTGACCCACTGTTATGGCCTAATGTTTTGCAGCCTTCAGTTACAGACATGCTTTTTTAACCGGGCCTCGAGAAATAAAAGACACTGTGTTTCCTTTTAGAGGCAAACAAGCAGCATTTTTCTATAAAATATACAATAAGGATGCTAGATAATGGGGAAAAGTTGAGAAGGCAATGGTTTGTGTATTCTAATAGTTCAGACTGTGCATTCTGCTTTTGATACAAAATATTCAATAGGGACTGTAGCTCAAAACGGAACAACTGGTTTTTGTGACTGGAAGCACATAAGTGATTGCTTGAAAGAACATTAAAAGTGACCAGATCATATAAATGCATACTGCAAGTGGGTTTAGTGAGAATCCAGACTTAGTCTCAGTCAAGTTATTGATTCAAAACATCAACAACTTATAAATAATGAAGTTGAACACTGGAAGTGTGTGCTCGAATGCCTTTTTGTCCATTATTATGTTCTTTGCCCACCATAATTTGGCTTTCAGGGGATCCTCGGACAAGCTATGTACAGATAATAATGGAAACTTTCTTGGTATAGTAGAACTGTTGGGGAAATTATGATGATGTTATCCATGAACACCTAAGGCATGTTTCAGCCAAGTCATCAAATTATCATTATTGCAGGAAAACTATACAAAATTATCTTAAGAACATTTTAGGTGAAGCAGTATTCGAAAACAAACACAAACAGGCTCCAAAGGCCAAACTAATTATTACATAATTTTAGACTGCACCTCCGATATCAGTCTCACTGAAAAAATGTCATTCACAATAAGGTTTGTAGATGTAACAGATGGTGTATTTACAATAAATAAACACTTTTGGGGTTTTGAAATGCCAGTAATTGTATAGGAGAAGGCTTGTCAGAACTATTAAGAACTTTAGCCGAAAGTGGATTAAGATTATAAGACTGCCGTGGCCAGGGATATGACAATGGTGCCAATATGAAAGGTAAAACCATAGGTGTTAAGAAAAATTCTTCAAATAAATCCAAGATCATTATTTTTGCCTTGTGGCTGTCATTATTTGAATTTATTATTTTCAGATGCAGCTTCATCATTAACTATTTTTATCACACTGTTTGGTGTTCCGCAGAAAATATGTGTTGTTCTCAGCTACTGTTACACCTTGGGAAATTTTGAAGGACCATGTGATCAGCCTCACTGTGAAACCACTAAGTTCTACACGCTGGGAAAGTAGAATTGATAGTGTCAAGACTATTATATTTCAGGTGAAGAATGTGTATAATGTTTTAATTGCAATGTTTGAATCTAGTTTGGCAGATGCTGATTTGAGGTACGAAGCACACTCTTTAGCGGATCAGTTACAGAAATTTGAATTTTTTGTTTTCTCTTGTGATAGTGTACAATATATTGTACCAAGTAAAAATTGTGTACAAATCACTGCAAAGCCCAGTGATAGATATTTGAACTGTCACCTCTTCAATCAAGAGTTTTATGGAGTTTGTATCTTCCTACAGAAATGATGGCTACCAAAACGCAGTTATAACTGCAAAAGAGCTAGCAGGTACATTAGGAGCTGATGCTTTGTTTGGAGATCCCACTCATGCACGAAGAAAGAAAAGGTGGTCTGAATATGATGGCCTTGACGAGTTAGCAAATGTTAGTCCAGAAGAACAGTTTAAACTGAAATTTTCTGTGTCACAGTTGATGCTACACTAACATCATTGAAACAACGGTTTGAGAAACTCAAAGAATACAAAAATATTTGGGGATTTTTGTATGGCTTGTGCCAACCCCCAAAACAATTAGATAATGCTCAAAAGACTGATAAGGCTTTATTGGACAAGTGTATGGTATTGCAAACCGATCTAATACCGATGGAAGTCATTAGGATATTAATGGCTCGGAGCTATAGGTAAAAATAAAACACTTCCATCTGTGAAGAGTTCTCCTCTAAGACAGTTTTACAATCTATAGAAGACACAAATATGACCATTACATTTCCTAATATCTGGGTTTCGCTTTGAGTGTTGCTGACGTTACCGTAGCTAGCTGTGAATGCATTTTCGAAGTTAAAACTAATCAAGTATTATCTTTGATTTACTGTGAGTGACGAACGGCTCTCATCGTTGATGATATTGTACATAGAGAATGACATAGCTCGCGAGAGTGACCTTTCTTCATCAACCAAATTTTCCAAGGCAAGAAAGGCCCCATTTTTATAGGGCAACGAAGTGTACATATATGTGCAATTTGATTTGTATAGTAACATTATGTATTTATTGGTATATATAAGTGAATCTCTTCTACACTGATGTTGCAGAGATCGCAAGAAAGTTACAGGTCTAATTTTCCTAGGACCAAAAAAAAAAACTATTACTGACTGTTCCTAATATAAGGTCATTTTCCCATTGCATAGTAGTGGTGTGTGTGAGAATTATTATGGAGTCGCAATTCTGTACTAACAAAGATTGGTGACAGCGACAAGATATACAATGACTTAGGCAAGCTTGTGATAGTAAAATTAAGATATTATGGTGATTACATAATCGTGAAATTCATTTTGTACATCAACATTACTTAGTAAATGCTAGAGTTGTACAAATTTTATATTTGATAAATTTCTTAAATGAAATTGCATTTATATTAGAATAATTTAAATTTTAAACGAGAAAAAATGTGGGGGTGAATAAATTTGCCCCGGGCGTCAGTTGGTTTAAGGCCGGCCCTGAGTATGATTACATTTTGCTTAGCTTTAGCACACATAAACAGGTACAACAATAGATCCATATTACAACAACAACATATCCCATAAGTTCACGCAGTAAAACTCTTAGATGCTCGTTGTGCCATTGCGTAAACAACTATGTAATAAATAAAACACAGAAACTTATATGTTCTTCGACAACATACGAAAATCGACATAGGAAATATAATAGAAAAACCTAGAACGTAGATTCAACAGTTGAGATGACACATGAGATGAGAACTATATAGACAACAATAACATCAATAACAAAAACTTAGATTACCACTGATGATCTACAACAACAATCCAACAAGAATCACGGTGGGTAAAAATCCTTTTGAAGTGTTTATGCATACTTCAAAGAGCATGTTGCTTTGCGTAAAAGAAAAAAGGCGGGGAACCGTCTGTTTATCTGCTTCAGCCCAAATAAAATTTTTCCCACAGCCTGGAGTTCAGCTACAACTCTGGGTACTACAGCCAAAAAGTAAGTCTTTGAAGAAAACCTGCGATTTCTCACAGTAAGTACTCTAGCTGGGTGCAGGTACTGACAGGTTTTAAGCGTTACTAGGCAGGGCTTAGCTCGTCCCCTGGTTAAGTCATTCATTTACTTAGTATTTGCAAGCACACAGTAATATTTGTGAAACCAATACCTTCTAATATTTCCTCTTTATTATTTTCCTCCAGCAGACTAGGTGGCGAATTGAGTTTACTTGGGGTGGGGCATTTAAATTAATGATGTGGAATACTTTGCTTTTGAACGTGGCATCATACTTTGCGTCAAAAACGGCAAGCTCACATAGGGTCCGATACCATAACTTCATATAAATATATTTTCCACATTAACCACACTTGAAATCTTCACCGCACTCTCTTTCCCCAAATAAACAATAATTTGCTGCTTCTATCTATCTGGGAAAAACATTCAGTATTTAAATGGTCCAGCATAACAGTTCTCTCAGTCTCTGTAAACGTACAATACTATTCTCTGTTGTTCGTTGTACTTCCCTGACAATCCTAGGTTGTAGTGATGTATAACTTTGCCAGTGTGTGGACATGACAGCTCATAGCAGTTTTCTCTCTTCCTCCCGGAAACTCCATAGGGCCCACTATACAATGTCAATTATTTAGCTGTGATAAACTCCCAAAATTTGCTCACGTTGGTGGCTTTAATTAACAGGGATTGCTTAGTATATTTCTTCCTCAGCTTGGCTGCCACACAAAGTCGTCGCTCCACCAAAATTCTTAATTTGTCTCTTAGGGATCCCTCCTCCAACTTTGTCACCTTTGCTATCTTAGGAGGCACTGGTGGTTTACTGGGGTCGAAAATGCTCTATCAGTTATGTTAAAGATGTAAGTTTGCATCTTTTCTTTCACCGACCCAGGCGGTCACTTCTTCGTAAATCTTTTCCCTCTTCTTTTCTTGCTTTGTCTTTCGCCCCTTCAGGCGGTCTCTTTTTCTTTCATCTTTTCCTCTCTTCCTCTTTTTGCTTTTTCTTTCATCCTTCCACGCGGTCTCTTCTTCCCTGCTCCTTTAATCGGCAAGTGGTCCTGTGTTTTTTTCCCCTCATGTTTCTGTAGTCTACATCTTCTGAATTTGCAGCAGGCTCTTAGCCTCTGAAGTAGTCATGTCAGTTTGCTGGGTGATTTGCCTAGCATACTCACATTGCTCTTGAATGCATGTACCATTGATGCAGTGACACTCTTGGGAATCGAATGAACTTCGCTGGTCACTATGTCACAATTCCAATTTGTATGTACTCCATTCACACTTATGAGAGGTGTGACATTCTTTGCATCTTGTAAGTGTGGTGGTGTGGGTGCTTCTGTCCCAGTGACTTTAGCTATGGCAGTCGTGACTTGTGTTAAATAGCTCTCACTTCCATCGTCCACTGGAATCACATTGTTTTGTGATTTCATTTAAGGAGGTGTTTCATGGAGCATGTCTTCACCTTGAGACATTCAGTCTGATTTAGTAACCGTGCTTGGCACATGAGGTGGCTGCAATGTAGTCTTCCTCAATAATGATTATCACATACTGTATGTGTTCTGTACTGGTACAGGTCCAGGTTTTCTTTGGTGGGACTGGGTTCCTACTAAGACGGTCCGAATGAACATAACTTTATCCAATGCTGTAATTATTCATGTTAGTGACAAATGAAAAATTATGACCTATAGATAAAATATAAGTTGTACAGGAACCAGAATTTATAGGTCTGTCTGTACTTTTTAAAGAATCAACTTTGTTTTTCCATATATATATATATATATATATATATATATATAATGTTTAATATGTAGCTATTAAGATTGTATAGATAAGCAATTAAATAATGATTAGTCCTTGGCTAGAATCACTCTTGAGCACTAATATTCAGGACCACTGGAGTGAAAAAATGACTTAGACAGTGAAAAAACTCTTGTCTTGATCAGTATAACAAATAGACTTACCAACTGAGTGGCAGGAATGTCTGTTGAAGCCAGTATTTGTAAATGATAAATCATATTACACATTCCATCTGGCTAAAATAAACTATAATATTAAAATAAAAATTAATTGAAAGTTTGTGAAAAGAAACTGCTGTAATATTCAAAATCAACTCCCTGGCAACTCATACATCGAGGTTGGCTCATAGAATAAAAATGTATGAACTATAAAATAAATAATCATTGATTATACCAAGTGGCGCTGCAAATGAAGTTAGCCTGCCTATAACGGCTTACAAACAACTAATTTAGTTTACATAAAATACAGTAAGTGCCACTGGACTTGAGAGCGATGCATCATAAAGTAAAAGTTCAATTTAACCAAAAATACTGTACTCTAATTTTAACACAAGTGTCAAATACTTCTGATAGCCTGCATGCATGACATATTTGTTATAGCCTGCATGACATATTCAGGAAGGAACCAGACACATACAGGGGTATTCTTTTTCAAATGTTTGATTCAAAAAGTTTGAAGAAACCACAAGTAGACTATATGTACCTACATTTTGATAGCTACCACCCATTCCATGCCAAAAAATCTCTGCTGTACAGTCTTGCCCAAAAAATCTCTGCTGTACAGTCTTGCCCAAAAAATCTCTGCTGTACAGTTTGCCACCAGAGCTAAACATATTTGCCTAAACAAGTAATGTGATGTAATAACCACACCTTCTTCAATGGAGGCTACCCCAGACCTCTTTTTCACAGATTTATTGTGCCACTTCAACCACAAAACTCCCCCAAAAAAGATCATCCACTTGTAATGTTTCTTATGTGAAGACTCAAATGGAGTTTGCTATAAACATTAGCTCGAACTAGGTCAGTTTGAAAGCAAGATGCTCTGAATTGGAAAAAAGTTTCTTGATAAAAAGAACACCGACGTAAATAAATAAATTATGAAGTAGTAAACTGTTCACTCAAGATGTATTGCAGTTTCTTCTATAATAGCAGTTTACAAAAATATTTATCATCCATGGCAGTAAAAGCCAAAAAAAAAATGGAATCGCTGTCTGGTATTAGTATTCACTTGAATATCTTCTCGCTGCGAGAATAATTAAACTAAGAAGACAGCAGAGAGACACTACTTTCTCTTCTCTCCCCGCCTTAACGCCTCACACTGGTAGAAATAAATTTAATAGCTTTAGGTTAGTCCGGAATTATGAAAGAAGGTTGGAATCATGTGCAATGCCAGTGTGAGTACGATGGCCATTCGCTGCTCCTCTCTAGATGAGCACTTCTCGACTTCTGTTGCAAACAAGGGTTGTACCTGCTCTAAATATTTATTGAAAGTTTTGTCATCTGAACATGGCCCAATTAAGGCCGTGGAGTGGTAATGTCTAAAAATAGCACACAATTGCGGATGTGGCTCTGAAAAGTCATATTATATTCGTGTGGGTCAGCCAAATATGACCACCTGCACATTCCTTATGTCATTATGTATCGCAACATGGCGGCTACGTGTTAAGCTTACTAAACCAATGGAAAAGTGCAATGTCATCTTAAGGTGTCTGCTACTATTATTGAATAACTCAAATAAAATAGTAAGTTTGGAAAAACTATATAGAATACAAACAAATTATTACTGAATGAGTTACTATCCTTTACAAAATATAGAAAAATTAAATATTTCCTGAGTATATTAATTATTATATACTGCAATATTACAAACTCGGATGGTTGTCCATTACCACACGAGCCTGGACAAACTTAGAACCATCCTCAACTACAGACACAAAATTCTGGCCGCATCATCACTTACTCAAAACTTCTTTTCTAAACCACCCAGATTGGTCTTCAAATGACCTCTCCAACCTCTTGAAACAAACTGGTGCACCCAAATTGCCGCCCAATGCCACAGTCTGTAATGTCACCACCCCCAGGGGCTCACCTCTGCAATAGCTCACATTGCAGCTCTCGTGCTATGCACCAACTTTCCATCTCCTTCAACAGTGGGCTTACCAACTAGTCTTATTCCTTCTAAGGCAGCTCCACCTGTGCAACAGAAAACCTCGTCTACCAGGTACAGTATGTTCACTACAATGCAGAGTACATTGTACCACCAACACACTCAGACAGAGAATGAATGGCCATAGAGCTTAGCATAAATATGAAACAAACAAACAAAATTATACTGCTGTTGATGTACTACACAGACTCTGGGCAGCATGCCTACATCTAGGGGATGCAAACTTCACCATCACCAGACAAGGGCATACCACACTATCAGAACTAGCCTATCCAGGTGTTGCACTCGCAGACTGCCGACCTCCAGTGCCCATTCCACAACAAATTGCAATTAATTAAGTTTAACTAACATTAACTATTGTCAAGAACCCCTTGCTTCAGTTGGGCTTTCACCCATTTCGGGGTAAAGCAAGCTCGCCTCTGAAGTATTTGATGTTCTTGCTATAGCTGTGGACAAAAATCCCTTCACTTGACTCAAAAAGTCAGGTATTACAACTTCTTGGGCATGTGTGTCGCTGGGCTCAGCAGGAAGTTTGTGTTGACCAAACCTTGCTGTAGCTGATGCCAAAGAGATACTTTCACAACACAAGAGGTGGCGTAACCAAGCAAAAACTGGTCAGCTATCACAACCAAGCTCTGGATTCCGTGATTATCCAGGCTACAGGTATTGATATCTGTCAGCATCCTTGCCTCGCAGTGTGCTCCCATGTTGCAAAATTTTTACCCTTTGTTGTCCCATTTGGCAAGTGGAAAAATTTCATGAAACTCGGTACCAGTTATTACTGTTAAATTCTATGCCATGCTGAAATTGTAGTAGATATTTTTCCCATCAGTCTGACCCAAGGTTCACATTAGTGTTAGTAATTTTAAAATTTTGTCGCAAAACATATACTTACCTACTGACAAAAAAAGTGAAGCCCCTGAAGAAATGGTCCAAATTGGATTTAATTTGGTACACATGCATTGCTTCACTGGGTTTATAATTGGAGTGAAGAGATTTGGGCAGCTCTTAACATTGAGGTTCCGAGAGCCGATGAGAGTGAAGCGAGGTGAGAATGGAGCAGCAGCGGAATGCAAGGGCACAGGAAATGGGAGATCTCTGAGCAAACCTGTCAACCATTAGCATTATCTGTCATGATTCCCATGTGCAAAAATCTGGGAGCAACCCGCCGGGAATTGAAGCCGGTTCACCTAGGTGGGAGGCAAATAGTCTGACCATTACAGCACCGCGGCCCCAAGGGGCTGTATGATTAGCATTGTAATGATCTGTAAGATCTAGAACTGCCACCAGAGTGCATCAGTGGTTTTCACCACAATTTATGGTGATAGTGTTACAAGGTGTGTGTGGAAAATCGGACAGCAACATCCTGCGTCTTCGTGTGTTACTCCTCGTGAGACACCACCCTGTTACAGTCTTGCAATAAGAAAATGCTCATCCACACACTGCACATGTTTCTATGACAGGGTTCCCACTCTTTTTAGCTAAAAAATTTCAAGCACTTTTTCCAAAACTTTCCAAGGGTCCAAAATTTACTGTAATGGGCATTACAAGGATCAAGACAAATCAACAAGCTAAAGAAAATTTGCATTATAAAGCATCGAGGAATATTTTTCTTACATCTGATAGGGGATGAGTAGATTAATTGTTACAGCCACAAAGTAAACTTTTTTCATAGTTAGAGAATAACGCACTATTTTGTAATTTTGTTAGGTTCTCGAAATTCTCTTCCGAAAGTGTATGAGATCAGTTGTTATTGTACATTTTAAACAAACCCTACATTCTCATGTCTGTGTTCTAGAATTCTCCTACGTTTGGCAATGCTGGAAAGTAAATTTTATCAGAACAAAAATATGAGTATGGCACCACAACTGTTGATATTCTTTTAAATAATATTTGTACACAAGAAACATGCAGGCCTACTATTGTACACAATCAAAAAAGGTAAAAAAGCTCCATAGAAACTATTTATACATACAATAAATTTTCCTGTAAATACAATGGCTGCACACCACTTTTAATTTGTCAGGAATACAATGTAAATAAACACTATGAAAATTAAGTGTTTTAAGCAAATGAAAATTTTCAAGCACTTTTAAGGGCCCTTGATTTCTTGAATTACATTTCAAGCACTTTTTAAGGACTTTCAAGGAGCATGGGAACACTGTATGAAATGCCTGCTTAATGTTGAGGTACATTTGTTACCAGCAAGGTCCCCCAATATGTACTCGATAGAACATGTGTGGGATCAGCTTGTACTTCAACTCCAGCCTGATGTTAATTTGCAGGATTGAGGGCCAGTTACAACAGTCGTGGGCCAACTTGTGTCAGTACAGGATACAGTGACTGTATTACTCCCTTTCTAACAGGCATAAGGAGGTGCTATGTATCCTACTGGCGTGGGACCAGCAGTATTCACCACATGCAGTTTCATTTCATTTTTACCATTCCTTTTATGTGCTTACGTGGCTGTGAGTGTGCTGTGATACTCTTTAAGATTACATAGACATTATTTTAGTTTGATTGCAGTATATAATTTTTTCTGTTGTATGGCTAGTTATGGGTTTAAAGAATAAATACTGATGTGGAAAAAAGTGCAAGTTTGTGTAGTTAATTTTCTTATTGTTTTGGTTTTATTCTAGGCCCTAATTTCTTGGTGTTAAAGGTGGTTGAAACATCACTTTGAAAATAAATAAATAATTTAATGATTTTAAACATTTATGTTTGACGTGGAAAATATTGTGTGTTGTTTTACAGTTTTTATACTGGTACTTCACACATAAAAATGTCTTTCTGTTTGCCACGTAACTAGTGAAAACATTTTCTTCCAGGAGAGGTAGTGTTTGGTGAGATGACTAGCTACCTCTGCAAAAAATCATATCACTAGGTATATTAGTTAATGTAATTTTAGTAATGTTGAGACCTCATAACATTTTATGTGCAGTGCCACATTTTACTAACTACACTTGTTGATGGAGGGATTTAGCTTTAATACTGCAGTTAAAAACATGGTCTAGAGTCCCAACATTGGGACTGTAGGACTCACTGCTTGACGATTCTGACTTAGTACAATTCCAATAATGATGCTGCCAAGTCAGTATCAATTTTGTGATGACAATGTCATTCCCACTCAAACTTTGAGGATCAAGATGATGATGTCATCAAAGCCACTCTCATCTACAGGCTTAATTTTTAGAAAACTTGGCATACACATGTGGGCAAAGAACTGCAGGGGAATATCTCAAAAGGATCAGCATGTCATTCTTATTGAGTATAAATGCTGCACCTGCGTAGTTGCAGACAATTCTTAACAGTATGTGTGGAGATACCCAAGAAGCATTTGTTCCTCCAACACTGGGACATCTGTATGATTTTCTTGACTGATTGAGGCATGTTGTGGAATGTATAGTGTAGGGACAGCATCCACTATCCAACTCTGCCACATCCAAAGAGATTATTTTTAATAGATTACATATGATGTGTCTCTTGTTTGTGACACTTCTGAAGGTACTTCCAGGAGTTAACGAACCATGTGATTGTAATCACCTTGCTCTTTGATTAAGCATGTCTGAGAACATCTATAGAAAACTGACTGAAACTACTGTATCTGCCATGCGCTGTGGTCAGTCTGGGAAGGTTTACATTTAAGGAATATAATATTGTACAGCGAACCTACAGTCTTTTTAATTGTTGTACTTTTTTTGCTTTTAATTAATTGGTTTTGTTAATAATCTGCCTAAGTCATAAGTTAGCTGCTAAAGATCAAGTACAAAACAATTTTTTGTTTAGTAAGTTAGAAAGAAACATGTTATGCTAAACAAAATACAGTATAGCCCTATTAAAAAATTTCCTTTTAAAAAGTTTTCCTACATAATAGGTTTACATAATTTTGCATCTGGTCTATAGACACCAATGTAATTTGACCCTTTTAAGAAGTTTTCCTATTTAATAAGCCTCAATGTTTTATTCTGCTGAGAAACATAAAAGAGTTTTACCATCAAGTAATGGTGAATAAATTTGGAGAGTTAGTGGTGAGAATTTTTAATATAATTAGTCTTCATTACCTATATGAGTGTGAATGTGTGTGCAGATGTTTGTGTACAATGACCTGTTCTTCTACAACATCCCACGCAATGAGTGGCTACTGGTGAAGGCTCCAGGTTCTCCTCCACCAAGATGTGGTCACCAGGCAGTCCTTGTGTCGGGAAACAAGGGCCAGCTGTGGGTGTTTGGCGGGGAGTATGCCAGTCCAACACAGGCTCAGTTCTACCACTACAGGGACCTTTGGGTTCACCACTTGGCAGAAAAGAAATGGGAAAAAATTTTGTAAGCCTTGGTATTATAATATTGTTGGTACTCTATCAAAAAAATTAATTATATAAATTTGCAAAAAAATTTGTGTGTGTGTGTGTGCACGCACATGCACGCGCATACACATATGTACATATATGTGTGTGTGTGGACACACACGTATTATGTCCCTTTTCTCGGTGCCAGTAGTCTATCACAGCTGTGCACAGTTGCCTAGTTTGAAGCATTACAGTGGTTAAAGTGAGCCAAGCAAAATGTTTCTCAGATGTGCTCAAAAAAATTTTTGAAAATTTAATTAAAGTCCAGTTACTTTTTGCAAGCGATCCATTTTGCTGAACAAGTAGGTGAAAATCCTAAGTATATATTTATCCATTTGCATTTTTCATTATTAAGGAGTGTGCATTATAGCTCACATGAATTCACAACTATTTTTTGGAGTAAAGTATATTATTTGTTTTTCTCCTGAGAGGAAACCATATTCCTAGGTATATCTAAATGTTTCCATCTTGCTTTATAAGCAGACAATAACTAAGTCTTAACTCATGCTTCGTCGACACGACAGCTGCCTCACTCCACACAGAGTGTTGGTGCCTGTAGCCCCAGTGGCCAGTATCACAACATGCTTTGGGCAATCCTTACTGTTTCTCATTGTCTTGCATGTAAAGTTTTCATAGAAATTATGGCTGTTAGTAAACCTTGTGCTAACACCCAGTATTTGCGAAAGGGAAGTTTTTTTAATGTCTTAGTTACCAAGCAAATAATTTCATGGAAGTATAAATTTTAAACACATTAACAGTTTGACAGCAAGAACATGTGATGTTGGTGAACACAAAGGCTGTCTTTGGAGAGTTGTGTTAGAATTTTTCGATAGGGGTGAAATCCCAAGAAAAAAATTAACTGCAGCGATACATAAGAAAATAGATAATACTATTTCAACAAGTTCCATAACAAGATTTTTGCAAATCTGTTTTTGGTAAAAGAAATTAAATGATGGGCAGAAGTTAGTAATAGAAAGGAATGCCATTACAACTGAACGGAAAGTAATTGTGCTGCTATGACAAGCCACAGCACAAAGGTGAATTACTGTTTCTGTACTACATAAACTAACATTGTTGAAATGTTTTTGGAAAAACGTAAAAATTGAGCAGTTTGTCTGCTCTGGCAGTTCTGTGCGTTTCGGAACAAAGTTTTCAATAGCCTGGCTGGCTAGCCTTATGCGGTTGTCTACCTTCTGCCCACTGTGGGTTTAGGTGTTAAGGTAGGTGACTGGCGGGAGGTGTTGGGACTACCTGGCTTACTTATTGGTTCTTCGGTCGGCCGACTGAAGAACAGTGGCTGACTGCTGACGTGCCGGTCAACACGGTACCATAGATTACATGTGACTCCCTCTGGGGTCCAGAACCTGAGGTTGGAGATCCCATACCTTACCTCAGATCAGTGCACTACACCACTCAGGACGGGGTGATAGTCCTGGTGTGTACAGATATGTGGAGGGAAAATAATATAATCAGATACAGGAGATGCCGGTCTCTCCAAAAGTCTTACTAAGGCAGTGTGGTCTTGTTCCGCCTGTCTGTCCGCAGTTGGTGGAGTCAATACAGCCCGCTGCTTGGTAGTGAGGTGAGCAATCCTTTGTTCCTCCCTCCATGAGCAGTGCCTCACCTTGAACGGCATAGAGTGTAAACCACCGCTGAATGATACGGGTGTGCACCACGTATGCTAAACAAATCCCTAGCAGAGTGTACTTCCAATAGCAGCTGGTGGCATGAGCTCAGTGCTTCAGAAGCCCGCCCCCCCCCCCCCCCACCACAAGCATTGATGCTGTGTGGACCGCCTTCCTGCTCCTACTGGGTGTAGTATCGCAACCAAGGCCAGGCCATAACACTCGAGCAAATCCCCTCACCAGCACCTAGGTGCTCCGGTTGGGATACAACTCTCTCTCCCTGGTTGGAGGAGTTTCTAGTGGGGTTCTGCTGCTCTATCCCCGGAGGTTTAGAACAGGTGGCTGTCGACTGGTGTATATATAGGACTAGTAGACTCCAGAAGAGAGTCCCCAGCCTTAGCTAGTTTGTATTAAGAACACCCGGTCTCTGTCGGCAGTGCACAATTTGTATCATTCCTAGCAGGGGTATTCAAGATTCCTCTATAAATAAAACTCGCAGCTAGAAGAACAAAGCTGTGTTTATTAATTCTGTAATAAACACAGTGACTCGTGCTAATTCCTACCAAGTAGACGGGATGCTAGAAGTAACCTACACAATCCAGGTGTACGTGACCTAGTCCTAGGCTATTCGGGAAATATAACTAACTGACTGTTAAATAATAAATACAATACGAAGCTAACTAGTTAAGGGATGTTTATAAGAAACAGAGAACTTAAAGTCCACTGCTCTGTAGCAGGACGTGTTAATGTTCAATGCTACTGCAGAAGAAGCTTCTGTTAACTGGTAGGTATTGGCATCACTGAAGCCTCAGGTGTCTGCTGAAGACTATTGTTGACAATGGGAGCAACCTCTGGTAGGCTGCTGAAGACTTGGAGGTCGTCTGAGGCCCCAGCACTAGAAGTGGTGGAGCGAGCTTGAAGATCTGAAAGAATAACTCGCGAGCCCTTCCGTGCACTGACTTATATAGTCCGAAGGACAGGTGTGACAGCGGGCCATGGGAGGGCGTGTGACGTCCCTCTGGTGCGAGGCCGGAGTGTGGATAGCAACCCTCTAGTCATCTCTTGGCTTGGTGAATGTTCGGTGGCGCTCGGCCGTGCCCTGAGGCGGCTGATAGCTTGTAGACTCTTGACACGGGGGAGCGTGACGTGTCCACTGGCTTGCGCAACCTCCGTACCCACGTGTTCAGGCATCCTCCAGAATTATGGCAGCCCGCAACCTCCGTGTACAGGTTGGCGGGGTTCGACACTCACGTGGGTTGAAGTAGATATACTTGGTGTGATGTGAGATGAGTCGCAATTGTATTTAGTAGTATGATAAAGCGGCATGCATTAACGTACTATGATGGGGTGGGCGCTTGATAAATGTGGCAACAGGAATTAGTAATACTCACCGATAAGACTGATACTGAGCGACAAGGAAGCTCTGTGCTGGGTGTACATGTCTTTCCTCCATCCTTTCATTCTTTTTTCGTTATTCATTACATTTTTATAACTTATTAAGATTTTATTAAATGTCATGTATTGTAACGAAACGTATCTGCCGTATTTTGGCATGTATAGGCTGCGTGTTTGTATAGGCCGCGTGCTTGTACAGGCCGCACTAGAAGTTTTGATGGAAAATTAGGGATAATTAATATTTAAAGTATACGCCGCACTGAATTTTTGTATTCCTGTAAATATTGTTAATTTAAGATTCCATATAAACATAATAAATTCTGACCTAATTTGTCCCCTACAAAACATGTGTGACAGAAGATTTGTATTATGTTGCATTGTTTACAAATATGCATCACACAAATACTATTCCACAGATGGTAATGTGACTTGAGAAAGCAAAGCCACTGCAACATGTTACACAAAATGGCATCTTATCAATGTTCACTTGTACTGCCAGGGCAGGCATGCGAATTACGTAAGATATCTTTCTCTTGTACAGCAGAGAAATTATTTTTTCATGTATGGCATATATGGCCAAGCTCCAACATGTGTACATTTTACACATGTGGGATGAAGGTTATTTGGTTTATGAACATGAGTGAACGAATAATTGCACAAGTGGAAAGTTTTTCTTTCTTTCCTTCTTTTTCTCCCTTTCCTTCATCTTCTTCCCTTCCTTTCCTTATTTCCTTCCCTTAAGTTAAAACATTAAAATGTACTGTATGTTGACAAGTTTCTAAACACGTTTTCGGGGGAAAAAAATTTTTCATGCCAATATCTTGTTTATAGGTCGCACCCCACTTCTTGTAGCCTTTTTTTTTTTTTTTTTTTTGTAAAAATCTGTTGCCGATACATGCTGAAATACAGTATTCAAAAATATTGACCATAACTTACTACTATTCAAGCAAAAACATTGACCACAAAATTTTTAGTATGTGAAAACTAGACAACCCTCAATTTTTTTTCAAAATTGTGATAATTTTCAGGGCTGCAGGTGGTCCATCAGCAAGAAGTGGCCACAGAATGGTGTACACAAAGAAACACCTCATTTTATTTGGTGGCTTTCACGACAATTTGCGAGATTACAAGTATTTCAATGATGTTTATGCATTTGATTTGACCAGCTACACTTGGAAACAGCTGGAACCAAAAGGTTTGTAAGACTTCCAAGTCCATCTACAGTAGTCTTATCTGTATCACTGGTTGTTGCCGTATTGTTACCAAGATAGAAGCATTTACATAAAGTTCCATAATTGTGGATAGTATAAATGTATCTTAAATATGAATATTACTTAATAATAATAACGATAATGATGATTTACATCTCATTGAGTTTGTATGCATAGTAACCAGTTAAACATTTGTACAAACATGCATTATTCTTTCATTTCAAAACTTTTGAGAAAGTTACTTTCTTAAATTTGTTTAATTTTTATTTGGTTGAATATAGTAAGTATCTGTTTAGAGAATTTCTGTTTATTACTATCTTGTTCTGCCAGAACAGCAGATTTGTATGTAAAGTTTGTAATTCATAACTTTCTTTAAAGTTAAGTAATTTAGTTAATTGTGTTAAAAATAATTTAATTTTTATTTTAGTTTCCGCTTATTTTCATTAAAAATTGAAATTGTATTCTGAAAATAAGAAAGTTCTTTGTCTAATTCTCATTGTTCCATAAATACAGGGACACCCCCTGTCCAAGATCTGGATGTCTGATGGTTGCACTTAGTGATGGTAGTGTACTTGTTTATGGTGGCTACAGCAAAGAACGGATCAAAAAAGATGTTGACAAAGGGTCAGTACATTCTGACATGTTCATTCTTCAACCAGACAGTAAGTACTATGAATTTAATGTTATGACTTGATTGTTCACCCCTAGTGTTGCTATTTTTAGAATGTATGAGAGATGAAGGTAAGATTTTGAGTGAAATTTGCTTCTGCATAGTTCATATTTACTCATGTGATTTGCATTTCATCAGAAGGCTTATGTTATGATATGTATGTATCCATTGTCACCCCGTTAGAATCTCGTAGGGCCACCTCTTGCGGCTATAACAGCAGCCACCCTGTCTGGCATGCTCTCTACGAGTGTTTGCAGGACATCCACGGGGATTCGTTGCCATTCCTCTTGCAACCATTCTATGAGTTGAACAATGGATTTTGGCCACACCTGATGAGTCCTCACCTGGCAATCCAATTCATCCCAAATATGTTCTATAGGGTTGAGGTCGGGGCTCTGGGCAGGCCAGTCCAATCGGCGAACATTGTCGGCATACCACTTCATAGTAGCCTTGAAACATGGCACCTGGCATTGTCATCCTGGAAGTAGCACGGGTCCATTCCGTAAAAACACCACAATGTTGGAAGCATTTCATTATCCAAAATATTACAATAGGCCTCTGTGTTCATCCTACCATAGACAAACACCAGCGGTCCTACGCCGAAGACCGTGAAACACAAGTCAACTGACATACTGAATTACCTATTTTCACAGGTGCCCAATTACTTTTTGGTAGATAAGTGTATATACTGAAGCACTATGTGTTTAAAGTTAATTAAAGGCCACCTGATACAAGGGGAGGCTACTGCTTGTATCGTAGGAGTTGACAGAATGCCACGCCCGCTGAGGTGGTAATGTGAGGTTTTGATCCTCTGCTGCCAACTGGGGTACACTAAATAGCAGATTGGACATCTAAGTGATCACCCAATGGAAGTCGTACACTTGTCCCAGGCATAGCTCTGGCTTGTGGGTTGCTTCCCATATCGGTAGGTGAGATTATGTGGCGAGTGTACTAGGGGTGACCTGGGGATTGAGACTACGATGAGCAACCTGAATTCAATTGTGCTGTCGTATACTAGGTGGGTACGGGTATTGGTGGTGGCCCTCAAATATCTCAATATAAACATTGTGGAGATCATGCCCTGGGGAGCTATTGCCTCTTGGGCATAAACCCAGTGCAGAGTGTGGGGCGTGTAGGTTTCCGGGAGGGGACAAAATCACACCCTGCAGTAGGCACAACTTTCCGACGTGTTACCTGTGGTGTCAGTGGAAGTAGAGCTCTCCTCTGCTCTGTCGGCTGTGCTGCAGCGGCCGGCTGTGGAACAGCGGCCGACTCTGGTTGCGTCGGAGTTGTGCTTGTACTGTAGAAGGAAGGGTAGGGCAAGGGGGTATGGCTGTGTCTTCCTCTGTGAGGTCTGATGGTTCTATTCCAAGTACTGAGTGTCCACAGAGTAAAAGTAACAAATACTCATAGGGTAGTCTGTCCTTTACTCTGGAGGGTAAAGCAAATGGTGACTTATTCTCAGTCGTCTCAGAATTATTCAATGCCTTGATCTCTGTTCAGGTCTTAAGAGTCCTCTTGAACTTATTCTTTATCCTGCTCTTTTGAGCTCGTGGCATGAAGCTGTTAAATCAAATAGCTATGCAAACCAAACAGTACGTAAGACAAAGCCGGTTATAATAGTTGTTCTACTGTGTTCGTCCAGATACACTGCTATAACCAACGTGTCTCACCGCATAACTCCTAGCCATTTGCTAGCCCAAAGGGTGGCTGGGTCTAGTGAGTTCCTAGTGAAGAGCTCCCCCTAAGATTAGTCAATGCAATACACTGAGCATTACTGTGGCCAAAATCAGAATACTGCTCGAGGTTCCTTGTATTTGCCGTGTGGCTGGTTCGCTATGCCGGTGTTGCCTTACGCATTCAAAAGAGTTGTAATAATTTATTAATTAAAGTCGCTGAGCTCTCGCAAGGTTACTGTTCTCTAGAATTGAGAAGGTCCTAGAATTCAATTGCAATATGGTTTTTATTACAATTACATAAATTGCAAATAGAGAAATACAGTGAAAAGTATTGAATAAAATTACGTTAAATAAATGTAACACAAATATATGCACTGTGGATAAATACACTTTGGATAAATACACTGTGGAGGTGCAATCAAAGGAGTTCAGGTGGAGGCAACCTGATTATGTTATGTTACAGTGTTTAATAGAAATTAAAGATTTGATAATTAATTAATGCAAAATCTTAATAAGACCAGGGAAGTCCAGCCTTAATTAGGGGGTGTCCAGAAGGGACCTCGTAGTGTACAAGGATCTCTACCCAACTGGTAAAGATGGCCAGGCTAAGCTCTTATGGGAATGTCCTTAAGAGACAACATCACCATGACCTTGGTTTACCTGGAGTGAGGTAGAGGCGTAGGAAGGTTTACGTTGACGTTAGTAACTGCTGGCAGTGAAGACGACCCTGGAGGTTGGAGGTACTTGCAGAAGTAGAGGCCCTCTGGTGGCGGCGACCTTTGGAGCGGTTGGTGTCATCTAAGTTCACTCGTGGCTACCAGTGGCAGCTGAGGGCGTCCAGCCCTTGTCAGGATACCCCGGCCTTCTCAGCCAAGGGGCATTGCAAGACAGAGTTTCCGCAGCAGTTAAGAGATGTCCGCCCTTAGTATCGTCCCTGGCCTTCTTAGCCTCGAGGACAATGAGCAACTCCTGAGCTCTGGTTGGTGCTGCCTTTTATACTAATTTCTGCCAATCATAGGTGCTCGGAGGGGTGCGAAGGAGCTAACCCCGCCTCTCAAGGGTGGAGCTTGTGATGTCACTTGCATGAGCGCTGGATCCTTATCTTGCCTGCCTCTCTGCACATGGTGGGGAGCTCTCTGGTCCATAGGCGCTCGAAGAGGCAGTAACTCTTTGTTGATTGGCCTGTTTCCTTCAGCGGTGTGGAATTTGAAAAGTGCACACTTGCTCTAGCGGGTGCAGCAAAGCATAGTGGTGTTTCATTTAGGCAGGGGTGATGACGTGATGGCTTATTTGAGATTCAGAGTAACAGTAAAACCTTGGAGCACGAGATTGGAGGTGTGTTGAGTTTGTGTCAACTTCTGGAAGTTCCTCGTGTCCTTCCTCCATTACTGGGCTGAATGGAGTTAACTTGCCCATTGAACTTTGCAATCATTCAGATGCATGAAGTTAGCCATTTGGAGAGCACATCTTCTAAGCTCTGAAATGTGTCATGCGTCCTCTCTTCCGACGGAGACCCATCTGCCAGTCAAAAGTTGAAGGGTGAGTAGTGGGATCCGGTTCAAGGCTCATGCAACTATACACAGCTTTGGTTCTGTAAGAGCAGCTATTCTATGCTGTGTGTGAGCGGGTTAGGAGTGTGGCGTAGAGAGGTGCCATTATCTCCCCTTCCGCCACTCGTGGATGTGACGTCTGTTTTTGGTCTGATGGCATGGCAGGTTGTACTGTCTCTTTTCATGCATTCGCTCATTGTCTATTTCACTTCCCCTCGTTCTCCCCTCATCAAAGTTCTCCAGCTTTGGCGTGTGTCTGCATCAGCTGTAGCGGCCGTCCCTCTTCTTTCTTGCTGCTTGGAGAGGGCAGGCAGGAGTGAGGAGTAACGAAGTGGAAGGGCAAGGTCATGCCACGTGAAAGAAAGAGCTTGTTTGCTGGTGTGAGGTTTCTGTGCCCTATCGGGAGGGATCGCATGGCTTCCTTTTTGTGGTCACCGGGTCAGTGCACAGTATTGGCAAGGGGAATATTTTCTTGTTACTTCTTTTAGCAAAGTGTTACCTGAAATTAAGGGAAGAGAGAATTGAAAACATAATGACCCGACTTGTGTCTGATATGAACTAAGTGGTAAGAAAAATTAAGTTTATATGGTACCAATATTTCTAAGTATGCTTACTGCTTTTTAAATACAAGAAAATGCATAAGCAAATTGTTTGGTATGGGTACCTCAAGAAAATATGATTTCAAAATGGAACTTTCGTGAGTGGTGAGTACGAGTACTTTATGACAACAATTTGAAATTTATGCAAAACAAATTGTATGTCTTATTATCTACGTTTACACATGACACTCAGCAGTGATTCTTAATCTATACATGCTTGTGTTTACACAAGTCACTCAACAATTATTCTTATCCTAAAAATGTTACACTGTACATTTCCATAAATCTAACACAATTTTAACTGTACCTGAACCTACTCAGTCTTACAATTTAATACATTATGTGCATCTGTTTTACATCTAACCTATTTTGGTCAAAACAAATCCAGTTATGCATATTGTAGCGGCAACCTGACGCCGCCTACACACCGCCTAAGGTAGCATTTGATATAGCTGGTGGCCGGGCCCAATTGTTTTCCCAAACGTTCTCCAGATTGCCCGGCTATTTAAGCACCCTCTCATGGTGGCACCCCCCCCCCCTCCTCCAGATACCAAGACATGATGCGGTGTGTGTGCGAGTGTGTCAAGGCTGAAGCAGAAGGCATCAGGAACCCATTGGCCCATAGGATCTCTGGGGCGTATCAGCACAGATCTACAGTATATTGTTCCCTCTCTGTGCCCAGTGCTAAGCTGTAAGTGTCGTGTACATCACTGCCAGGGAGTCCCGGTGTGCTGCAACTGGGCTGTGCTGACAGAGCTTCAATTCAACACGTGCAACACGCCACAAGCAGCGGCCACAGCGCAGGTTTCACCATGCTTTCCTGTCTCCCGGCACGCTGTCGAGCTACTGTTCCACAACCACCAGCCGGTAGAGGGGATACTGGGCTATCAACTGCACTCCTTGCCTTCTGCCGCCCACGCAGTGGTGCAGAGTTGCTCTCCACATCACCCACTAAGGTTGGCCACACTTCGCAGACACGGGGCTGTTCTGCGCATGCGTCAGGCATTGCTATAGCAACAGCCATCTAGGGTCGGGCCACAGACAGGTGGTGGGGCGATTTCCTCGCTTACGCCACCCTCGCTGCCTTGAATATGTTTTATTTTGTGTTGTTAGCTGGACACTCCACGCCAGCGACATACCGGACTCATGCCAGGCTGTACATACGTGACATCAGGGCCTGATGTCCATCTACGAACACAGCATTCCATTGCCGTACAAAATACAACTTAGTTCCTTCCCACCCGAAGCTATCAACCAGTATCTCCACATTGCATGTACTGATTACAATTCAACGACATGCAGCAATGCAAAGATTCTTTATAATTACTTGAAGGTAATCAAAATAGGAGTTCTCCGAGATTACCATAATGACATAAGCATCCACTTCAGGAATAAACATGGGATACAAATAATCAGCGATGTTGGGAGTTGGTGCTGTAATTTCCTAACTAACAAGCATTTGTACGCCCTACTTCAAAATTACATAAGTCTGGATCAGAAAATCCAGGAACTTACTGATAACATCCATAGCACAAACAAGGCTTTAAATGTCACGTTCAGAGTTTTCAAAGACATCACTCATAAAGTGGAAAGTAAAATTAACTCTCTATCAAAGGTCATCAATGGAATAACTGGTGTTTTTCGTTCACAACAAACTGCCATGAACAATATTTGCACCCTTGTGTCACGATTCAATTTACTGGTAACCAGTGTCCTGCAACTCATTAATAATTTAATCATTGAGCACTCCATCGAAACATTCATGCACTCATGTGATTTACATAAGCTGCCTCTCGGTGCGGTTAATAAATCCCAACTCACGCATGATTTGACTGCTTTAAATGAACATCTTTTGAAAATTAATTTGACACTCAGTGTTGGACTCAAAGATCTTTTTAAAAATTATTCACTTGAAATTGCGGAATGCTCCTTCTTAGAACAACAATTAGTTATTAAGTTACAAATGCCAATCAGTGTAAATGCCAGATGGAAAATTTACTATATCAAATCAGTCCCCTATCAATTTCACAACCATTCATGTACGTTGCAACCGTCCTCCCCCACCCTCATGACAGACACTGTCAAGGCAATCTCCCCCTCCTTCCAACCCTCCCAGGATGTTCTATTCATCCCACCTGAATCCCTCACTTGCGACAATGCAAAATGTCTAAAATGCGCCATTCTGTTGTCTGACGTTACCTCTTTGTTTACCTCATCCAAATATCACTGCACTGTTGCCAATTCCTTTTCTATTAATATCTTTCCCATAAGTATGTATTGACCAACAGATACTATGGTTCTATGTGTAAACAAGTCTCTCGACATTCTCATCCCCAGTCACCCCTTAGGAGCTATGGAATTGCATGTCCCCTGTGGTTGCGAGGTAGCTACATCCTCTGCTATACTAATTTCCGCCACATATCTATGTGATGTACGCGCCTCCATCATCCCCCTTCATCAAACCGTCATCCCCGTACTTTGGCTCTCTAAGCAATCCCTTCACTTACCTCAATTGTCCCTCCCAGAGGGAATCCATTTTTATAACATATCGGCAGCACTAAACACTGATTGGCATATAAACCACACTGAGTTCCCCATTATTCAGGATGTTGCTCCTGGCACTACTAATGGTATGTTTATGTCCCCGAAGTTTTCAATTCAATACTGGAGCCAGCCCATTTATATTATTTCACCTTGGGTGGTTTGCTTTTGCTTATTTGTGCTGTCACAACCTTATAAGTTAAGCTGGTCAAGATTTCTGTGTTGCTTTCACGCCTTAATACACCACAATGAAATATTCCTTTTTGCACACAGTGTAATAACAGGTAACCAATATTTACAAATATTACACTTCAAAATGCCATTACACTCATTAATGTGATATCCAGATTATTTGCTATTGAGTTTACAAGAGTTATAACTCATAATAACAAGGTTATTTTAATTACTTTCACTCATGTAAAGGAGTTACTACGATATATAGATTTCCATACTTGTGTTTGCATTCAGAGTCATGGTTACTCAAGCCTCAACGTGTGCTGCATATATAAATTATTTAATTACAATCACGACTCCTCTCACTGCAAACCTAGTATACCTACTTCTACCCCCGAGTGAGTCAAACTCTGCGCCAACCCGTACACGGAATTCACGGCCTGTCACAATCCTGGAGGGCAGCTGGACACGTGGATACGAAGGGTTATGCAAGACAGCGGCATGTCACCCACCCTCCCCCGCGCCGCCAGCCGCCTCGGGGCATGCCCGAGCGCCACCGAAGTTATGTGAAGGTCAACTTGAGGGTGCTACCCCCACTCCAGCCTTGCAGTAGAGGGACGTCACATGCCCTCCCCCGCGGCCGCTGCAACACGCGCTACCCTGACTATGTAAGTTTTTACGCTGCGGTCCTCGCGAGTTGTTCTTGCGAGTCTTTGAGCTCGCTCCACCACTTCCAGTGCTGGGGCCCTCCGACTGTTAGTAGATCTTCGGCAGCCCTTCCAGAGGCTGCCATCAACACTCTTCAGTAGCCATCCAGAGGCTGCTATCATTGGCATCAACGAATCAGCAGCCACCCGAGGTTGCCTACCTTAGACGTTGTTCAACAGTCTTTGACAGCCATCCCTACCTTGGACTTTGCTCAACAGTCTTCGGCAGCCACCAGCGGCTACCAGCATTGATGTCAATAGACTTGAGCAGTTACCATTGGCTGCTACCATTGCCATCACCGTTAGAGCTCTGCAGCACCAGCAACCAGATGCTCCAGTAACGCCAATTGAATTACCAAGTTACCAGAAGTTTCTTCAGTAACTTGAGACATACCACACACCACCTTCACCGTCTCCTACAGACACCCATAGTTAGTTTTGTTGTAAGCAATTTTTGTCAGTTTTATTTCACTTTCCCTAACTAGTCTAGGACCAGATCACCTACACCTGGCTACCGTAGGTTTACTTCTAGTCACCCGTCGCCTTAGCAGGAGAGCACAAGTCACTGTGTTTATTAAGCGATTAATAAACACAGTTTTGTTTCTTCTAACTACGAGTCTCATTCATAGAGTACTTTTGAACCAACTGCTAGGAGAACTTTGAGCCAAGTACTGCCGACCGAGAATGGGAAATTGTTACTACAATCTAGCTATAACTGGAGATTCCCCATCAGGCTGCTCCAGTTATAATACACACATATTAGACGGCCAATTTTATTCCTACCAAGTATGCAGGTACTGGAGGAATAAAATAGAGGAGCCCCAATCACTAGAAACACTTTCCACCCAGGGAGAGACAGTACGAATGAGTTGTACCCCTACCAGAGCACCTGGGTGCTGGCGGGGGTATTTGCTTAGGTGCTACGGCCTTGCCTTGGTTGAGAAACTCACACCCAGTAGTAGCAGTGGTAGCCCACACTGCTTCAATGCTTCTGGTTCGCCCGCTAAAGTGGGCACCGGGCTCGTGCTACCAGCCACTACTGGGCAACACTATTCTAGGGTCACTAGTGTCCACGGTGTTTGACCCACAGTTCTCAAGGTGAGACACTGCACAAGAAGGGAGGAGCAAAGAGGTGCTTACCTCACTGCTTCCCCTACAGCAGGCTGACAGGTAGAACGAGACTACACCAGCATCAACTGTCTGCAGCCAACCACCACTCGTCATCAAGATGTCCATAATTAAACCCTGAAAGCACAACTGGCCTAAGTGCAACCAAAGCCACACGACCGTGATCCAGCCGTAGTTAATCGGACACGTGTCAAGCTGCTATTCAATGTACATTATATGACCTCAGATAACATGCCTCTTGGCATTCACAGTTGAAGTAACTTATATATAAAATTGCAATCACAAATTCTTTTGCTATATGTATATATATTTTACGTTTGATACTTTTGCACTCACTCACTGCCTTGAGATCAGTATTGATTCTGTGTACAGTAAATTTTTTTTTATAAATTGTAGTCATTTTACAGGAACCTTCATGGTTTCTCTAATACCAAGCAATTATAAGTGTTAATTAATGTTTCTAGCATGTAAGTTACCTATAAGAGGAGTACTCCGCTCTTTTAATTTTTTTCCTTTCCTTTATCTGCAGGTCATGAATGTGTTGCTTTGTTATTGTACGTGTCATTGTGAATAAAGGAACTTAACAAACATATCTCTAGTAAGTAAGATAATTGTAACTATACTATATATTATGTGATTTTTGTATGCTATTAACAGCAATAATTTATATACTATTTCTTATCACAAATATTGTGTTTGTATTTTTACAAATTATTGTTTTTCATAAAGCCTAACTTCAGGCATTTATATTCTTATCCTAGGGTCAATGGGCGATTACAATTAGAAAAATGTTAAGCATGTAGCGTGCACTTAACTCTCAGTACTAAACAAACAGAAAGTGAAGGACAATTGAACTTCTAAGTGAAAGTGACAAACTTTATCACAAAAGACAGGTGTTCAACTGATTACTGCTCTTTGTGCTTCTCAGTGTAAATGGACAGACATTCTCGCAATCATACTTGAGTGCTACGCTTAAGTGAACTTTTCAAATAATGAGAGAACTTATCCCATAGTACAAAATGCTACCAACTACATGCGATGAACTTTCTCTACTTTTATCGCCACACGCGTTTCTCTCTATGTATGTTACTCTCTTTCATTGAATGTATTATATTGTCTAATATTAGGATTAGGATTTCAAATTGTCTTACATAAATTTTATAAGACAAGCAATGAGTAGATTAATATTCACCATGTGGTGCAGTCTATTTATAGTCTTTATGTATTTTCCGTTAGTATGTTCATTCAGTGTATAGTATACGGTGTTAGTAATACTTATTTGGGTATAATAGCAATGCTACACTTCAGTATTATAATGGTTAAGTAACTTAAGAATCGTAACTACATGTAGCGTGCCTCACGAGGCTTGGTTTCAACCACATCACTGGTATTTACTGACAGTTGAGCTCGTGCCGCCCAGCGCTGCCAACTGCTGCTACATTGTTTTCTGTCGCTCTAGCGCCTGCAGTACCAACTTGTGTTCTGTTTATGTTCCTTTTGAAATTATGTTTAATGTAACATAATTTTAACTTTAATCCCATAATAATCCTACCGACATGTTGTCAAGTGTTCACTAAAGTGTGCACATTCCAAACTCCGTTCTTCCAGTGTCCACCGCGTAGCTTTTTGGGGGTCTCTTTCTATTAATTATTAAATGTGGCTTTGGACGCTTCCTTTCCCCTACCCTCACGTGTCACAACGTGTTCAGGTTTGTGCATTTTAAGTCTTGGGGCTAGCCCATTACTTTTATATCACTTATAAATTATTACTATTATTGTTTACCATACCTTGCCATTTGCCCAAATATCATAACTTATCTAAAGAAATTTTTTTTATAACAGAATTCTCTCTCTTTTGTGTGATGGTGACTCGTACTTGGAGTTACGTCCTCAACACCGCATTAAAGTCCTCCATGTTTGCCACCTTGCACCTATGCTCTTCAACGCCTTGGAGCTCCTCGGCACCATCATGTCCAAGACAACACCCCCAAGATACTTGTGCCTCTCTCACTCACCCCCCATCACTGGTTACTTTAATATCCACTGTTCCTTCCAAAGGTGGGTCGGCTGTTATTTCGAATGGGGGAGGGGGTAGTGTAGCGGCAACCTGGTGCCGCCTTCACACCGCCTAAGGTAGCATGGGATATAGCTGGTGGCCGGGCCCAATTGTTTTCCAAACATGCTCCAGATTGCCCCGGCTATTTAAGCGCCCTCTCATAGCGGCACCCCCCTCCCCTGCCAGATGGTACCATGACATGACGCAGTGTGTGTGCGAGTGTGAGTCGAGGCTGAAGCAGAAGGCAGCAGGAACCCATTGGCCTAGAGGAGCTTTGGGGCCTATCAGCACAGATCTAAGGGTGAGCATAATTGCGTAGCGGTAGGCCGTAACGATATTTGACGAGTCACCGTTTAATCTCTCTAAAGTAATTATTCTGTCAAGGTTAGGAATTAGCTGCATGTCGTATTGAGTATTGAAGTATCTTTAGCGTAAAGTAATTGTTGTCAGATATTGTTTGTATGAGTATTTGTATTTAGCTGTTCCAAAGTAGAGTTATTGTAATAAATATTTATATATGTTTGTAATTATCCTTCTTATTAGCTACCATCTACAGTTTAACCCCCCCCCCCCCCCCCCCCGTAAACACCCCTTACTTCCTATTGCTGTATAGAGTAACTGATATTGGTTCAGGTAGTAACAATTGGAATTCAGAGATAATTAGAGACAGGAGGAAGGACAAGTGTTACAGTATGGATCTCCCAATCTATGCATCCTAACTTTTCATTGAATTTTAACACAGTAAACATTTAACCTAACCTTAATACATATAATCCAGACACACAGCTGATGCAATATGCGTTTCTGCGCATTGGGCTTGTGTGTTCTTCTTTACTTCACCCCATCTCAAAGCAGTAGCGCTTATTTGGGCAAGTAATTCATTAAATAGTGCAATAATCACATGCCTACAGGGTCCATCATCATGACTACAGACATGTGGTTAATAAATAAATTGTACTGTTCACTCAAAGCCGTCATGTGGTCGTCCTTATCCCAAACACTGGAATTGCACTGTTTGACGAGCCGTTGACAGCCTGCCCGATGATCACCAAGTTCTACAAGTCGCTACAAGGGGAGTAGCACCCCTGCCCGTGAAACATCACAGCCTCCAGAGCCTCGTGCCGAGGCAATAGAACTGTCAATGCCTCCACCCCAGGCGATAAGAAAAAGGACACCCTGGCCTAGCATTCAAAATTTCATCATCATCGGAGAGAGGCTAACCACCTCCGCACCCCTCCGAAAGCCCCCAAGCAGAGATTTTTGGTATACAAGGAAGTACCCTTCCAGGGCTCAGGACAGTTTGTCGGCCCTCCAGCTTACATAAGGTTGAGGGCAAAGGAAGGAGTAAGTAGCAGCCCTGAATCCCAGTCTGTGAAGACCGGAGCTTTGCTATATAAGGGCTCTGACCACTAGGCCATGGCCAACGCACAACCGCTGCTGGAAAGTTTTCATGGGTAATTGGTAAAACCTCTCTTCCTCTCAGTCTGCAAACACCAGAGGTCATACCAACAGAGAGAAACCAATTGGTTCTAAGTTCAAGTGCGACTACCGGAGGAAGCAATCCAGCGAGCCAACTACAACAGAGTCACGACGACTGTCAACCAGCTCTAGAGAGGTATTGATGAAGAATGTCCCCCTGCAACCCATACATTCAGTGGTAGCAGGTCACATAGACATCCCTTCTGGACCCCCTGCAGTTAAATAATTACCTGACAGTAATTTTGATTCATTCTAAACACACTCCCATGATTAGCAGCAATATTTTTAGATAATATTTGCGTATTGTAAATTCACTTTTATTTTGTAGATCGCCTTTGCCTACTATAAATTTCAAAATGTTAACAATAGTTAGATTGTTGTTAGGAGAGCTATGCATCAATTTGTTTTCCTATCACATAATACTAAAATTACGTATTATAATCTGAATTCGCAAGTCTTTTTTATTTTTAGTGTAACCCCTTTGTTTTCACCCTGTTTTGTGTTAACGTATTTTGAAATCAATTCAAGTGGCATTAATTTCTCACTTTAAAATCGTAACTGTAAAAAGGTCAAACTGGTATTCGTGTGAAACCGCCTTAACAGCAGGTACACACATATTAAGGGACTATATTGAGTTCTGCCCCCTGGTAGATCATCGGTAAACCCCAAAAACACTCCTTAGCAACTCCGTATCCCCTAAGACCTGTAGAGAGCCAGGGTACTTGGTTCGATTCCCTGATTGAACTCTTGAGGGTCACTTATCCAGGGATTCTGAAATCTATTGCACTCCTGGTCAGTCCCAGCTTGCAAACGCCGGACAGTGGGAACTAGGAGTGAACATACACTTCCCTGGATGTACACTGATTAGGGCAGAGAATAAATATCAGTTTCTCTTTCTCCAACTTGTCATGAGGTTTAAAACCTGCCCCCAGCTTGCATAAGTCCAGGGTAGAATTTGTACATTTCGAGCAGATTGACCTCCAGCAAGTTACTCCTCCGGATTGCCAGGTTTTTGACGGTGCCTACCGCCCTAAGTCCCAGCTTGCAAAGGCCAGACTAGTGGATACAGGTACCGCCCTGAGTTTGAAGGTGCTTCATGGCATTTGCACATGTATTTATTGCCTGCTAAATGCCTTACATCACTAAAGGCACTTTAAGTAAACTAAGAAATTAAGAGCCTCTGTAAGAGAACTTCTATTATTAACTTCAGCAGAGAGCATCTATACTAATTGTGAACCCCCATTAATTGAGGTGCTACGCCCTTAACCACAAGGGCATGGCAAAGGAGCCTATAAACCAGCTCAAGCAACAAGAAACAGAAAAATCCAAAGTCCCTTTTAGGAGAGGACGACAGTGACATAAAAACAAGGTAAAGTGCTATTACCAATAACACATTAATTATTCTGGTTATTTTCATTTACTAGTTCTTCCAAAATTATATTTTCACAAATATAGTGAGCAATTGTGTACAAATGTAAAACTCTGAATAAATATATATATATTTAACAATTATTTTGTTTTGCTTTCATTATAACAAGCTAAAATTTCACCACAGAAAAATATCTGCTCATAATCAAGACAGTAGAGTGCCATATATTACTCTTTGTAAAACAGCAAAAATCTGGACCTTTCCTTCCTATTCTGATAAAAGTCTTTACAAAATGGGTTTTAAATTCCTTGTGCATTAATGGTTTTATCTCCAATAAAATCTCTAAAATTTCTGGCAAAATATCAAGAAATATTTTGGCAATTAATATCTCGAAAGTTCAAGTACATCAATGGAACTACAGTAGAGACACGTTATAGCAAGATATCATGGTTCCAGGTTCGATCCTCTCTATAAGAGTGTCCTCGCTGTTTCCGAATTAAACTGATTTTGATTCCCAGTACTACCTAAATTTCACCCTAAAATTGATTTTAAATAGTGTTCAAACCACCATAACGTAAAAATATCCTGTTATATGATAACTGATTGCGTGAAAATGAGCATAAAATCTTACTGCGCCAGTAAGTATAGCCGCTCATCCTGCAATCAGTTGCTCGGCCTACGCAGCATTGTCCTGCAATCAGTTGCCCAGCCTACGCAGCATTTCCCGCTATCGCTTACTCTGCCACCGAAGCACTGCCCTGCTAGCGATAACTCGCCCGTCACAGCTCCGCATGACCGCCTCAAACCAAACACTGTATTTGCTGGCATAATCTCACACCCTTTTTTACAAGATTTTAGTGCAATAAAATTAGAGTGTGTGAATTATGCAAGGAATCACCAAGACACGTGCATATAAACATTAAAATGGGGTCTACTGTAAGTAATCCCTCGCCAACTGTGGAGGATACGTTTAAAAAAAAAAACACTTTATTTATTGATAATAGATATGAAGATAAATATACAAAATTAAATCACTTGTGTGTTGGGGTTAGAAGTGAAAACATTGCACAGTGAGCACGTAGCTGGGTGAGCACCTAGATCCTCTGCAGCGCGGCCACCCATGGCAACTTGCTGCTATCGCTCAGCCCTATATCCTCAGGTGGGGCAGGTGTTTGTCGGTCGGTCCCAACACGATTACTGTGGTGGGCGGGCGCCGCACGCCATTGCCGTCGTTACAGGTCCGGTTCACTTCGTAACAGCGGCCCGGTATTGGGAAAACATGACATGCACGTTAAACTCAGAAACTGTTATTTTTCGGCCCACTTCTCTAGTGCCGTGTACCTCTACATTCACAATTACCTGAAGTTTAAATGCAGCTGTTTGACTGGTATATTTACCCCTTTATGCATTCGTACTAAACCAAAATTAATATAAATGTAAATTATTCCCTTTGCATTTTAAAAAAACCAACGGCATGCAAATAAACTCCCCGACTGATTTTGTTTTACACGTTTGCAGCACGGGTGTGGCAGCCAGAAATCAATAACGGGACCAGTGACCTTGTGTCTGCGACCTGGCGCGGTCGAACAAAGCATGCGCCACACGGGCCCATTAGCATTACATGCCTCGTGAGAAACAAGCTGCATGAAATATGAAAGGAAAAGTTTCTCCCCTTATTTGGCACCATAAATTCAGGTGCATGAATTGTGCCAGTGCGAGAATTATGCCAGTAAATATGTAGTCACTGGAAAATTATACATTTTCAACTAACAAAACCTGCATGGTGCGAGACTTACTCAAAACAAGCAAAAATTCAAGAAAACTTTATCAAAATGGATTAAAATTATGTTTGTTATAGCACAGCGATAAAATGTAGTAGTAGTTGTGTCCCTATCTTTAATTGGTATACCACAGTATGGAAAAAAAAACCAGCGAAAACCTGTTAATATTTAATATGTAGCAGTATTTGATTCCATCTATCGCTTGAATTGTTATGCTTAGATGCAATTTGTTTTCATTTAACAATAACATTCGACCCACATACGCCAAGTTGTTTGAAACCAAACACAGTTGGCAGCACAATGACTGTGAATGACTAAGGAACAGCAGCACTGGTTCATGAACACAGGGTCAAGGTAGAAATGGCGAGCTACTGTTTATAGAACAATGCTGTGGCACAGCGGAAAAATGTGACACAGGAGAGCTGCACAAGGTACTTAACGAAATGAGGTGATGGGGCGAAGGAGTGGAGTTACGACACAGATAAGAAAAGCGCGCTTCACACAGTCACGAGTCCCGCTGCAAGCCTGCTTCACATGATCTCACCGTACATGTTTCAACTCGTAAAATTACAATTTTTCATGGAATAGTTTTGCAATTTTTTGACGGTTCTTCGAAAAGACCTCGTTATAACCGTGTTCTCACAGTTGCCGTGCTCGCTACAACGGGATTCTACTGTATCTAGAAAGTCATATCTCCACATGGCTTCATTAACCCTAAAACCTAAATGTATTTTTACTTCACTTTTCAAACACCGCAAGCCAAGATCAAGTACAGACATTTTATTTTCAAAACAAAATATAGAAATTTGCATTCACATTTATTCCACAAGCTTAGCACCAGCATAAATTTTGTCTTGCCATTTGATTTATATTTCTCTTAAAATACAAAATTTCTCTATCATTTGATGGTATTTAAAGTGATATTTAGAGGTATGGAAAATTATCATTTTGAAAGGTGTATTTTAGCATTTTAAAAATGAAATCTAGCATTTAGTAGCATTTCCAAATTAAAAACTAGCATCTTATAGCATTTAGGAAAAAAATAATTCTGTAAGAATACCTTCTTCCATTTTGCTATGCATACTTTCATTACCTACAAGTTTTTCATTGTAATAACAAAATATGCTGCTGCCGATCACAATAAAAATATACGTGTCACGTGACATACATTGAAGAGTGTATACACGTACCATTGATGTAAATGATCTAGTGTTGTGGTAGTCAAAAGCATTACTGATGGCTGTTTTTTTCCCGGCAAGTGCCTACGCAATAATACTGGTTTTTGTTTCATTTTAACGGATATTTACGTTGACGCATGCCACACTGCTGCACAGCGTGACTGCACACACTATGGACCAACTTCATCCCATCAGAGCGCCCTGAGAGCCTCGGGGCAAGTCCTAAGCGACATACAAAATTCCAAGTGGCTACAAGATAGATCCACAAACTGGACAATTACAGACATGGAATATAATTAACGCGATTAATTATTTCAATTGTACTACTCTCCCAAACTTCGACATGCGGTCGCCACCCTCTCAACAGAAATTGTTTTACCCAACGAACCATGGACCAGCCGATAAGTAAGTTATAAGAGTCACCACAGGATCGCAGCACCTTTGCGCCTAGTGATGTCACATCAGCAGAGCCTTGAGCAGAGGTAATAAACCTGTCATCAGCCTCAACCCAGGGTCATAAGGAATGCGCGGTGGCACCCGCTACTGTGAGATAATCAGCCCCTGCGGAGAAAGGCTAGCATCCCCCACACCCCTGTGAGAGCCACGAAGCAAAGATTTCAGACTATATAAGGAATCTCAAAATCGCTCTGGCTAGAGTTCATCGGCCCGCCGACCGCAACGGTTGGGGGCCTCTCCTGGGTCTGGGGAAGACCCCCTCCTCACCCAGTTTGAAGAAGGCCAGCCATCCAGCTCCAGCAGCTTGCAAAGGCTCCACCAGCTCCAGCAGCTTGAAAAGCTCGACCAGCCGCTCCTGCTCCAGTAGCTTGCATAAGACTCATCAGAAATAACCTCGACGTCCTCGCCCTGCACCCTTTACCCCAAGTCTTTTCATTAACTATGCGGTAGCAGGCCGTTTCAACATCCCCTGGGGGGAACCACCCCTTAGGAAAGCAACTCTCTGTGAATTGCAACCTTTGCTAGGAATAGATTATTGTGGTTAAAGTTCCGTCCAGGTTTGCCTTCGCGTGGAGTAACTACGTAAATTAAATAACGTTTTCTGATTGTACAAGAACCGAGATTCTCCTGTGTTTTCCCTAGAGTTAATAAATGCTTCGTCAAAGGTTTATGTTTGTTCTTACTTACCCTTCTCATTTAATATATAACTGAAAGTGTTTACAGTTGGACTCACTTTTTGTACTTAAATTCCTCTTTACGGAATAGGTGAGAGTGGGCTTAACCCTCAGGATCCAGGGCTTGAAGAAGGCGGCAGTCTAAAAAGACATACTGAGAACCCTGGGAACGTTCGGTACGCCCATGCTTGTCAGCAGCTTCATTCCAACTTAACTTGCCATTTCTTCCCATCAGTACCTTGGGAATGTCTGAATAAGACATTTCCAGTAGGGCTGAACGCCTGCAGCAAAAGGGGAAGAGTGCTGACAGTAACTAAATATTATTATAGATGCCCGTTTGAAAAAGGTGTATTTCTTTTAGACTATTAACGTGGTATCACCTACCAAAGCTTTTCAGATGACAAAGAAAGGAGGTAGACTACCTAGTATAAATCGCTGTCGAACACGATGAGCTCTTCAGCTGCACAAATTCTTGCAGCCTTTATCATCACACTAGTGGACTCCCCTCACAACGTTGCAGCGTGATATCACACCAGCGGACTCCCCTCACAACGTTGCACCCCCATCCCCCGTACCTGAAGTCACTGCTCCAGTACAAGACCCATTTTGCCAGTTGTAGCATGTGAACACGAATCGGAACTAGACTCTCACCTTGGCATTTGCTGGCCATGGCCCAGTTACAAGTACCTGAGCTACTACAACCCCCCTAAATCCGTACCAGTAGCAAAACTGCCTACCCCTACCTGGATGTCAACACCAAACCACCCACTAGATGACGACACCAAACCACCCCCTACGTGTAGAGTCCATACGGCAGCAGGGAAGGTGATCAGAATTGCTTTACCTCCCAAAACCACCCCAAAGGTAGCTTCCCCGCGACTTAACTTCGTACCCATTTGTAAACCTACGAGGCCTGCTTCTTTCGGTTGCCCGGGTAGCGAACACAAACCTGAGTAAGACCAATTCGCCAGAGTACGATCCATCTTCATTTCACTACCCTATTCGTTACCGCACATTGCAATTTCGTAAATTATTCAGTTTATCGGGACAGTTGGCGTCCCACTTATTGACAGCCTTCACTGTGAGTAAGATTGCACTCCCTGGGCAGAAGACATTCGCAATCAAACTCACCCTGGGGTCTGATTCCCCTCCAACTCACTATTAGCCTTCCTTTAGGCGATACCCAAGCAACTACCCTAAAGTGGGCAAACCACGACCCACCAGGCAGAAAGGGAACCCCGCGAGAAATGAATACGCCATCGAAGGGTTGCAATTAATATACCGAAGGGTAATCAGCACTCTCAGTGTCTCGTGTCGGACGGAAGTACCTTCTCCACCCGACGACCTAAGAACGAAAGAAAGAGCAATACCTTAACCCGAAGAAAAGGAGTGCTCAACGTAATGATTTTATGTGCGTTATGAAAATATTCACATTAACGAACGTGTTAAGTCTCAATTTCGTATAAACTTAATAAATTCTGACTTAATTTCTGCCCTACAAAACATTTGTAACAGAGAACTTGTATAATGTCACAAAGTTTACAAATATACATTGTACAATTGCTATTCCACAGATGGTAACTGACTTGAGAAAGAAAAACCACGGTAACATGTTACATAAAATGACGTCTATCAATGTTCATTTGTGGCTCTTATAGTGTTGTCAAAAGCGACACTGCTAGTTTGGGGGTCATAGCTGTTTGGCAAACCATTTTGGGTTGAGTGCTGCATGCATGTTTAATATATTTGACGTTCAAAAAAAAAACATTTGTTTACAACACTTTTTCCGTCAATACAAACACGGTCTGCAAGTATTAAGTCAAAATTGAAGGCCAAACTTTTATTGACGATGAAAACTAATGCAGTGAAGGGCATTAGTAAAGAATTAGTCGATTTACAGAAGTTTTTCGCATTTATCGCTAAATCATTGATGCGTGACAGTACTGACCTAGTTGGCTGCCAGCTTGGCACAAAGTCCGGCTCTGGCAGTTTTACTCTGCGTGGTGCAGGCTTAGGTGGTGGTACAGAGTTAACGCTAGCAGAGCGACGTGTCTGTTCTGCAGGTGACTTTACTAGCGCTGTTCCCTCGGCCCTAATTGCATTTGACTGGAGGGTGGGATGTACGTGTGAGGTGCTAGGGTTCGTTATTGGCGTGGAGGTGAAGGTACAGTTGGAGCGTAGGTGGACCCTTCGCAGAACAGGATCTCCTGCACTACTGGATGGTATCCTTCCGCAACATGGATGGGCGGCTCAAACAAGGTGATAGGCATGACAGTTGGTACTGGAACAGTGAACCATCACAGTAAAGCAGCCTGTTCACGTGGGCTCAGTAGCCCAAACCCGCTGGGAAGGATGCTAATCTCTTGTGGATTCTTAGAGATAGCCCTCGCCTTCTTAACCTTCCTCTCAACACCACCCCTTTGGGTGTAAGGCATCTGGCTCTAACCTAAGATTGGGTCTACAGGAGGTAGGCAGTCAACATGACAGAGTTCAAGTGTAGATGCCAATTGCTACAGCCAACACCGCACCTCACGCTTGACTTTCCCACTGGAGGCGGGGAAGACTCAATCTGCAAAGTGTTGGTTGCAGGAACTGCATGATGTTGTCCCAATGGGGTTGGTCTGCTCTGCATGAGAATGTAAACCCTCTTGGCACCACGAGGTGTGCGGTGAGAGAAGGCCACACCAGCCGGCAAGCTGATCCCACCAGTAGCATACCTAGTGTCGTGGCTGTACCGTTCCTCCCACCCGGGTGCGAGGAATGGGTGGCCTTCCAATATTGGTGAGGTGAGTGTCCCAGGGTCACTGGTCTCCCCAGGTTCGAAGAAGTTCCCCTCCTCGGCACCAAGTGAGCGGTGAGGCAGGGGCTACTTCTAACTGGCAAGCCACCTTCCAGGGGACAGTATCCTAATGTTGTGGCAATACCATTCACTGCATGGGGCAGTGAATGGATGGCCTTCCAAGGATGTTTTGGTATGTTGTTGGTGTAGATTCTGAGAGAGCAAACCCGGTCTGCTGTCTCCGTCAGATGTGATTATGACAAGAGGTAGGAGGTCGGAGTGATACTCATGAGGTTAGGTAAGATCAATGTTTATTTACCATGAAGGAAGTAAACAAAGATGGTGGAAATACTACCTCCTATCCACACAGGCTTGGTGGAAGGTAAACACCCTAGCATAAACAGGGGAAGGTGCCCTGTGCAAAGCTATAGGAGTAGGCAGTTACTAATGCATGTGTTAAGTTTACTTCTCGGGGCAAGCTCTACTCTCTGGTATCCTTAACAGACAGAACATGTCTAAGAGTGATGCTCTGTTGATACTGCTGGTTCTTGTAGGCGGCGGCGACTCAACTTCGTTAACAACTGCTAGTGACAAGATTGCACTGATGAGTAGCAGTTGTTTATTAATATGTATTGAAAGATGTGCGTCAAACTGTATCCGTCCATATTGTTAAATTGCAGATGATGTGAAAAACTTATTGTATAAAAATATCATTACTTCTTTGGCACATTAATTTTACAGTTTTTATATAATTTTTCTGCAGAGTGATTGAAAAGATGTCCTGTAGTCAATTACAGCATAAAGACTACAGTAAAACCCCGCCATTACGACCCCATTTATTACGACCACCTCTCTATTACGACCCAATTCCGAGGAACCGTGAAAAGTTTGGGTCGAAAAAGTCGAAAATTTGAGACACGTCTAAAATAGATAGAGTAATCCCTCGCCAACCGCGGTATCTTGGACCACGGTTTCAGTTATGCGTTGATTTGTTTTGTAGACTTTTCTCCAATGGCGGTACTAGTTTCTATTATCCACGGTTTTCAGTCTATGGAAAACTAGCCCTTACTGATGTTAATGGTCGCACATCTCAAGCTATAGGCAGTTCACAGTAAAGTGAGCACTTTTGGCGGCCTTGTTACTTTTTCCTTTCAGCCATTTTTTTATCCTTTAAACATCTTTTTAAATAAATATTGCCATGTAAGTAATAAACACAGTGTGTATATTCCACCACACTGGGAAGTTAACGTCTAAGGCTAAAGTAAAGCATACTTATTGACTATTATTCCAAATGAGAGGGCTTTCAAAAGTGCTCACTTTACCATAAATGGCCTTTATCATAGTAAACTTTGACATTGGTTGTCCCAAGCAGCGTGAAGCAATAAATTATTTAATGCCAGAAGGGGACACTGGTGTATTGTCCGTGGAAGCGAGGGAGGGAGGTGGGGGGGGGGGGGTGCAGGCCGGGGTCAGTAAGGATTCTTTGTCCTAGTCACATACGCCTCTGCCTTACCCTCCCTGTCTTTTTTTGCTTCCATCATCCCTCTTTTGCTATAAAAACAGCAGCACATTACACAGACTAGTTTCTTAATTAGTGTATGTATGATAACTTCAAATTAAATTCAGTGCCCTTTTTTTTTTATTATTATTATTATTTTTAAGTTTATGTACACCCACACTTACGTAATATGCTAATTTTTTATGGTGGGCAATTTTTTTTTTCTTGTGAAGTCAATTTTATATGTAAAGTGAATAAAGATAAGTGTGTACAAATAAAATTTGTTCTTATGTTACCGGTACCAAATAATGGTGAGTGAGGCCATGTGCATGTATAGGCAATGTCAAAAGTTTATGAGGAAAAATTCGGGATAGTTAATAATTCCAGTAGACCGCACTAAATATTGATATTCCCATAAACATTACAGCGCCTCATCGTGCCAGTGCAGAGGCCAACACGTCGCCTACATTTCGTATAAATTCAACACATTGATGTGAATTGCATCTATCAACATCTTTTATCAACACCGGGCCGCTGTTACAAAGTGAACCGGCCCTGTAACAATGGTAATAGCGGCGGGTGGCCACCCGCCATCTTGTAGCAACCGACCGTCAGCTGCCCAGCCTGAAGATCTAGGGCCGAGCTTCAGCAGCAAACCGCCACATCCGTGCCCGGCCACGCTGCATAAGATCTAGGCGCTCACCCAGCTAAGCTACGAACATGCCCGACCAAAGCGAGAGCACGGTGCGTACACACGTATTGTGCAACGCCACCTAAACTTTTTGATTGCTACGTGCCTCATAGCAATGTATGACACATGAGACTTGCACAATAGATCTTTAATAATTTTATATTTTAATAATACATAGTCTAATCTTCTCACGCACTTGAATGGCCTTCTGTTTTATAAGAGGTGGTCCAATTTGCCTTTCTTGGGTATCAAATTAATTAGGAGACGTCCAGCTATTAAAATATATATTTATATTTAATTTAAAAATGGTTTTTTATGTGCTAAAGACAATTGAACATACTTCATGCCAAAAATGGAAAGTTTAGGGGCATAGGGGTTAGGGGTGGGTCAAAATCGGCCCAAAATTTTCCAATTTTTTTATTACGACCCCTCACCCCCTCTATTAAGACTGTATTCTCGGGAACCATTAGGGACCGTAATAGAGGTTCTACTGTATGTGAATGTATTGTATTTTGTTAGTATGATGTAGAGTCTTACTTACATATTAATTTGTTGTATCCTCTCTCTTTTTTTTCCCCCCAGAAAATGACACAACCTGCACAAAATGGAAATGGGTATCTGTAAAGCACAGTGGCGTTCGAATGTCGCCACGCTGTGGGATGACCATTGCAGTTGCACCTAGTAACAAAGCATACACGTTTGGTGGAGTGTGGGATGTAGAAGAGAGTGAAGAAGACCTGTCAGGAACACTCTACAATGACCTTCATGTTCTTGATCTTGAAAGTAAAATGTGGAGAAGTGGTGAGTATTGACAGTACGCACATGTGAAGATGATACAGTTCAATCAGGGAGCAGTAGAGTACCTGTAAATGCACAACATGCATTACACTGTAGGTTACTTGTGGTGCAGATAGAATTTCCTTATGTTTTGTGTTACCCTAATTACCTCGAACATAATGAATGCTGTCCACTCACAGGCATGCCAAGTAGAGTTGTTCCGATACCATGTTTTCTGATAACCAATACTGAATCCCCGATACCCTGATACCATTACCGATACCCCAACACCAATACCCTCCCGTTTGTTTGTTGTTCCAACTCACTATTATGGTGCAAAATTATGAGATATAATAACATTATAGCTGTTTTCTCAATGTTATCACCACCAATAGCACAGCGAGATGAAAATAAAGTTACTATGTTATAATTCTGTAAGTAATTAACCAATTTCTACCCGGTTTGTACTGATTCAGATGATAAGTGATATATTTTAAGCATGTCAACCACTTATTTTCAAAATGATAGATGTATAGCTATTTTAGCTTAGAATGCAATATTGTTGAAACTATGTAATCAATTCCAACATAGCTGTGTATGCTGGCAGTAGACATGACAACTATCAATTGTATCTTCATGGAGTTTTTATGTAATATCTCGGGAAAGAATTTGGCAACTGAGTGGTATGTTTTAAGGATGTCAGACACTTATTTTTAAAATGGTGGCCATATGGCAATTTTTATCTTAGAATGCTATATCGTGGAAACCATGTCATCAATTTCAACTAAACATTGTCTGGTGGCAGTAGATATTATTACAACTATCAACTGTATGTATATAGAGCATATTTTGTCTGCCATTTTGTAAGACAGCATCATGCAAGTGAAAATGGGGTATTTTTTTGCTGTAGCTCTGGAAACATTTGACAGATTCCATCCAAATTTGACAAACAAACAGTACTACAGCAAGTGGTGTAAACTGTTATGTTTTATGTAGGTCAGGCACTTATTTTCGAAATGGTGGCTATATAATTATTTTAGCTCAGTATATTTTATTAATGAAACCAATTCCAACTTAACTTTGTATGCTTGCAGTACCTAGTACAACCATCAAATTTGTCTATGCAGAGATTTATTTCTCTGCCATTTTGTAAGGTAGTTCTACCAAAAAAAAAAAATAATGATTTTAGCTCGTATCTCAATAATTAGTAAAGTCATTCTTACAAAATTTGGCCAAGATGTTTTCCTGTGGTAGGCCATAATAATCATTTTTTTTAAAAGTAGGTCACACTTATTTTCAGATTTGCAACTACAAAATCATTTTAGTTTTGTGGATGATAACTACGAAACTATGTAAAATATTTTAACTTAATTTTGAATATTGGCAGCATACAATCATCAAAATTGCTACTATATTATTTTTTTGTTCTCAATTTGTGAAGATCGCCACATAAAAATTAGGACGTTTTAAGCCATGTCTCAAGGACCAATCAACTGATTCCCAACAGATGTAACGCTGAAACATTTCAAATAAATTTGTACCAAATGGCGCACACCATAAATGCAACGGAAGGCCATGTAAACTTTCATAATTTAAATTGGTCAGATAACGTTGTTCAAAATAGCAGCTCTATAAATAATCTAGGGAAGTTTGAATTTTATTGTTATGGGGTAGAAAAACAACAAACAAAGGAGGGGGGTCAAACCATCTCGTTCTCATACCATTAAAAAAATTAATAAATAATCATAATTCAGCATCTGCAAAACTATGAAGGTGATCCACCACAAGGCAAAAACTAAAATAAGGGTCACCATCCTAACGACCATCTGAAGTGATAGCTCTCAAAATAGTTACTCTTAAAATCACAAAGATCTATTCAACACCACGTCATCTAAAGCACTCGCTCATTCAAAAAAGGCACGAGAGATAGAATTAGGAATCTTTTAGACTTGGGTCACACTGACTCACCAACTTAGAACAGAACTGAAAATAAAAATCATTGGTTTTATAAATAGACTTATTTATCTTATACCAATGAAAATGAAAAGGGTGCTAAATATACTAAAAGAAAGAGTGAGGTTGACACTGTCGGGTGAGACATGAGACGAACGAATACACTTTTGCTTACTGCAGGTGGGCGCCAGCGGTGCTTCCCAGACACCATACTTCGAGACTCAGGGATGCTGTGGGTTCTGTGTGTTCGTCTCACCCGAGTGTCTTTACAAAACACTTTGCAATACTAAACATTTAACACTGAAAAAGGCGGGAGTTTGCTGGTCTGAGGCTAAATAGAAACACATTGATTTTTACACTGAGGTTGCATTTATTGATTTCCAAGTACGTACCGTGCAAGAAATATGAATTAATGATTACTCTCGGTCGTGACTAGCTAACTCCGATGGATGGTTCCCCCAGCTCGTAATTAATGTAGCCCACTCCTAGATGGATGATTTTCTCCGGGGTATTTGAGAACACACCTCCCACAAGGAAAGGGTCTAGAGCCGCTAGGATGGTCTGTAGATTTTTCCTGGAGACAGGACATAGAGAATTACAAAATGGACACTAACACGTGTGATTAATGACCACGTGGTGTGAGTGTGGTGACGGTCTTTACACTTAGCAGGCTAGGACGAAAATAACGTCGCCATACAAAATTACACAAATATTGATGAAAGAACATGGGACGCAATATGAACAGGCACAATAAATATGCAGATATATGAAAGCATTCTTACATGAAAGCATTCTTACATGACGCAAATGCAGTTGAAGTTCTTAGCAGGCCACGTGGTGCAGGGGAATTGCAATATTTCCAGTAAAATGCATAGAAATCCTCTCAGACAAAAGTACTTTGTTCTTCAGAAAGCTATTCTGACTGTGTTTCAAATGTTCAAGCGCGTCTGAGGTGCCTGATGGTGGAAGATCAGACACATGTGACGACTGCGTGGTCGGTTACAAAACATCAATCATGACAAAAATTACAAGAACCTTTTGATAAACAAATACATATTACCCTGAGAAGATTATGGCACTCAAGAAATTACAACAGATACACTTTAAGCACGATGATGGCGCAAACGCAGACTTGGCTGCGGTTAACCACGTGGTCGCAAATTATGTGGCTGTAAAACAATTTTTAACATGACAAAACCCTAAAATACATACATACAAATTTACCCTTAATATTGCTCATGGCAATGAAGCAGAAACTACAATTCAAAAGCCTTTAACATAGGCGGAAGGCGCTTGATTCAAAGTTGTGCAGGCCGCGTGGCCTCTCCGACATCTTTCCTCCTTCCCTCTATTTAAGTTCAAAAAGCCACAAGGGCTGCAAAAGATTTATTTAAGCAGAAGCATTATGCTGGGGATGTCTGGTAAAACGTACGCAAAGCAAAGGTTAACCGGTAAACTAAAGTGACTATGGAATTCTAACTCGGCGCAAAAAATATGAAGTGCGTACATGACAGCATCTTACCTCGCCAGCTCTCCTCGGACGACTGTCCAGAGACAGGGGTCACGCGTACCTACTATGGCTGCCAATGGGGTTCACACAAGTGGAAGTGCTATGCACGCAGAGTGAAAATGTTAATACACATAAAAATAAATGGCACATACATTATTTTCAACCCAAAATTATTAGAGCAATTTTAAATCAGAAATATCATGATCAAGAAATTGTCTTTTGAAGGCGTTCACGCCTGAATATCAATGTCTGTTTCTTCATGCTGCACACATTTTGAATTTGAAAAGAACATTGTGCAATATTTATGAAAAGACATTTTTAACACTTTACAACACTTTTAGCTCTGAAAGAAAATGGAAAAACAGATAATACACTGCAAACAATAACAATCCTGTTATGGGAAAGTCCGTGTTATGGCCTCTTTGCGTATGTGCTTACCCATGTGTCATGTGAGTTGTGAGTGCTGTCATGGACTGACTGCCACTGACTGTTAGCCGGCATCAAGGCTTCCAAAAACTTGATTTACTAAAGCCAACAAAATAAATTAATGAAAAGCGTCAACAAAAATATCAATATCAGAGACAGAATTTCATACAAGTTATAACAAACAGACTTTGATATAGAGGCTTTGTTTTTGAAAACAAACAAAAAACTAATTAATAAATGTTCTTCTATACAATGTTGACAATCATCTCATTTACCAGTTATACAGATTTAACAGAAATAAATCTGCCACCTCAGAACAGTAAGAAAAATAAAAATCCAAACAGAAAGCTATTACTTCAGCAATTATTGATTCTCATATAGATGTTCAAAACTATTTTCTTGTTGTTTTATCATTACACAAAAATAATTACAATAATTTAGAGACTGGCTTCTTTAACATTTCAGCTTTACTTTTGAATCAAAAAGTAAATGTTATACAGTTGCACAGCTAAATAGCTAGTGCACAAATTCATTGACTTGGCGGGGGAACATGGTCACACATCATCCAAAAAATAATAAGACAAATAACGGCTTGTCTGTATGACAACCCTCAGGGGCTAAATGGGTTCTGTCCACACAACTTAAAAAGAAGCACACCAAACCACACATTGTCTCATACTTTTACATCTAGCTTAATCAAATTGGAACTAAATCGAACGTTTGACACTGTTACATTAAAATTCTAGTCCTCAAATATTTTAGCGTCCAACCATTATTAAAGCACCAAATATGGAAAACAAAATTAAACTTGAAAAATTAAAAATGCTATTACATTCAGGGAGTTCTCAGAACCAAACAAAAACTAATCTCTACAACTACATAACAAAGAAAAAGGACAGTTACTTATCTCCGTAAACAACTGCATGTTGTTTAGAAGCTTGAGGCTCCTCCAGCCTCCATTTTTCCCAAACACAGTTGCTCTACTACACGTCCACCTCTCTCTGAAGTTGCTTCATAACTCAACCACTTCATGGCCCACACCAAGCTACCTGCCACATCACGCACGCTCTCGAAGCTTCCCTGTTGCCAGGCGGTCATCAGCGAAAATCTTGCTGCCGCCGCCTCCCACCTCACCTATACGGTGCAATAGCTACCTCCCCTCAACCTTTGGGCACCCTGGAGCTAACGCATGGCCATCCTTCAGCCCGTGTGCAATTCAGCAAGTCCATGAGTCATGCCGTTGCGCCGTCTGCTTTTGCTGAGCTCGCATCCATCCAGTCACGACACTCGTGCACATATCCGTTAGCCGGACTGCCCGAACGAAAACCCAGGTCAGTGCCAACACCACAGCTGCGACTCGTGGTAGCAAGTGGCTCAAGTTTATCTCAAAATCCCTAACCAGCCATCAGGCTATAAACTGGGTAAGAGTTTACAAATTTTTTGGGGGGGAGGGGGGTGGGAAACTACTACAAATTTAAAACAGCCAGAAAACACCACTATCAAGTTAATGCCAGGCTGGGTCCTAAGAAATAAAACACTAATCCCCGAACTAATGACTCTTGGAAAAATTTACCAAAAAAACGAACCAAAATTCAAGAAAAAATGACCCCCCCTTCCGAACAAAAAATAGGAAACCTATCAAATAAAAAAATGTTACTTTCCCAAAATACAACTTCATAGCAGTATATTAAACAATTTAACCAAATTCATCCAAAATTAGTATGCAGGGAGTGTACATTAGAAGCATCGTTTATAGAGCCTCTTTTTCTGGCATTGTGTACGATACCGTCAGTTAAGGGAATAAGGTTTTTTTATGTCATACCTCAGGGACAAAACAACCAATTTCCATCAAATTCTTCACACAAGTATCACTATGGTAGGCCATGTAAACTTACATATTTCATGTGGCTCAAACACTTATTTTCAAAATAAAGGCCCTGTAAATATTTTGGGTTAGTAAACCCTATCATGTGAAACATTAGACTGATTAAATCCGAAGTTCATGCTCCGAATCCGACCTCTTTAATGCAATGCTTATAGTAAGAGATTTTTGGGTTCAAGTCCTGGGTAAGGCATATGTGTATTTGTAATTGTCTCACTATTGCTGCATAAGTTTCTGGTTTCATTTCTAAAGTTACTGCTTTCAAAGAGAAGTCAAGTTCTTCCTACCAACTCAGCTTTTAGGAAATGATTTAAAAATTAATTACACCAGTGTTGCGGTAACGTGTTCTTTTATGTAAACCTTGCTTCGTGACTGGAAAATGTGTTTAATGTGCTTGGCCAAACTGTTAGTGTATTTAATCAGGATCACTTCAAACACACTTGGCCAGTTGTTATTTGTAAGAGCAATCAAATATCTTGGAAGTACGATAACTGAGGACTTGAGATGTCATCAGGAGGTGAAGACTCCTATTGCAGTAGCGAAGGAAGCGTTCAATAGGAAGAGGAGATTGCTATGCGGAAAACTAGATAAAGCACTGAGGAAAAGACTTGGAAAGTGCTTAATATGGAGTGTGGCACTCTATGGGGCAGACATGTGAACACTGAGATGTGAGGATGAAAAAAGGCTAGAAGTATTTGAGATGTGGATGTGGAGGAGAATGGAGAGGATAAGCTGGGTGGAAAGAGTGAGTAATGAAAAAGTGCTGGAAAGAGTTGATGAGAGGAGAAAACTGTTGAAAGTCATAAGAGAAAGGAAAAGAACTGGATGGGACACTCGTTGAGACAGGAGTGCTTGCTAACAGACACTATGGAAGGAATAGGTTGTGGAAAAAGATTGAAAGGAAGGAGAAGATACAAGTTGATAGATGACATCAAGGGAAGCAGAAAGTATATGAACCTGAAGTGGTTGGCAGAAGACAGGAGAGCATGGAGAGATACCACGTGAAAACCTGCCTCTGGGCAGAACAGAAATGATGATGATGATTATTATTATTATTATTATTATTATTATTATTATTTCCTCTAGACCAAAGTGAAAATGTGGAAGTCATTTTGTAATCTCAGTCTACCTATATTTTGGTAAATACAGTAATGTACAGCCACAGATGATATTTACTCTGTTCACAAAATTAACTACAACTAAGGTTTAGGTATATAGCTATGTTTGTTTTATTTACAGACAACAAAACTTCACAATGTAGTGATTACTAGACTCACTATAAGAACTGCTGAAGGCAGGTGGTGTATTACTGATCTTGAACATCTGCATCAATCAGTGAAACATACATTAACTTTTACATGTACTACAGACATAATTTATACTGCAATCGCCATTCGTATTTCCTTCTGGCCATGTAATTTTGTTTACTCCTTGAACTTAAGTATGACTGCTGTCGACATGCCAGGCATATATTTAATAAGTATGTTAATTTTGTGCTTGTCTCCCTCTTGAAAAGTGGTGGAGTTAAAGGCAATGATACAGAAAGACCTTGTTTGTTAAGTTTAAAGTACCAATTCATAATTTTTTGGAAAACCAATCATGTTTGTGTGTCACAAAATCTAATGCAGTATCAAGATGGCAATCGTAATTTTTTCTTTAAAATATTTTTATGATAGCAAAATGGGTTTCAGCCTTAGCATGATATTCATTATTCTAAATAAATACTGAATTTGCAATGAGCTTCAGCTGCCTCATCAAGAGCATATAAAAAGAAAACAGAAAATAAAGATGGGGAGGAAACAGGACAACTGAAAAGAAGGGGGTGCTGATAGTTTCCTCTACCTCTTCTTTCTTTGAAGTAGTAATTGTGATATTTTAGTTACAATGCAGTAAAAACAAATTGTTCACATATATTCAATTAATAATTACTTCTGGTGGTCGTGAAAAAAAAAGTAGTGTTAAGAAAATAGTTTTTAAGTTAGTTTTTTAAAAAATTTATATGGTTGAGTATGCCTTTTATTCTTTGTTATATGTATGTATTGAATATTTTTCGTGACAAAATCTGTTAGTTCATCTTAGTGGGAAGAAGGACCCTGGCAACCTTAAAAAGAGGCGCAGGAAAGAAAAGTCAGGAGAGGCTTCAGATAAACCTGCATCTGTTAATGAAAATGATGATGATGATGATGATGGTGACACAAATGAGGAAAACTTTGAAGAAATGGATACAGAAGACAAAGAAAAAGAACCAAATGTAAGTAACAGCCTAGAATAGGATACCTTATTAATTTTTAAGAACATGCTACTGCCGTTAAACATATTTCTGCAGTGGACATATAACTGTTTCAGAATTTTTTTTTGCTATAGAATACTCAGATAATGTCATCATACATTTTTCAAACCATGTCCTTAATCTCATATGGTGTTTATAGTACATATGTGATAAGTACGTGTTTAATTTGAAAGGAACTGTTCACCTTTACATTAAATTTGTATATGAATAAATAACAGTAAAAATAGGGAATACTTTTGTTCTGGAGCTGATGTATGGTGCATAGTTACGGAGATACAGCAATCTGTATGGCCGGGGCCCACTCTATGGTAAGTAAAATAAGTTGATTTTGTCATTAAAATGTTACCATTTTCCCAAAATATTATATTCATTTCATCAAATTTTGTAGCACAAAAATGCATGTGTTATTATTAATATGTATCTGGTTTGATTCCAACTATTTTAATCAAACTAAATGGAATTTGTCATTTACTCATTTTAATCAGTACATATTTAATTGAAAACATACAAAAATATTATTTAACAATGAAGATGAAAGGACAACCCCAAATTTGCAGGGAGGGGAGTCAGCTACCCTAACTCGCCCCTTTCCCCAAGGGGGACTATTGATCCCCCCCCCCCCCCTAGGGCTGTTCCCACTCTCCTCGCCATTTTTGCGTAAACACAAACCTTAATTTCAGGCACAAACCACCCCCCCCCCCCCAGAATTGATGGGAGGGGGTCAGCTACCCTAATTGCCCCTTGCCCCAAGGGGCACTATCGATCCCCCTAGACCCGTTCCCACCCTCGTCACTGTTTTCGCATAAAGTGTTAGACAAGGCAAACGGTAAGTGCCGGACAGGCACCTAAGTCAAGTTAAATAAAAGCTTGTAAAAAAAGTCACATTTTGTTTTCTCCATCTGCCAGTGAGCCATAGCAACAAACTGTTACTGCTCTAGAAAGCAAAAATTTTCATTGCTTTGTGTTTGTTTATAAATACATACTATTCAACCTGTCGACATTGCATTTGAAGTAATTTCAAGAAAATTAAATAACGCTGCTATGCGCTGATACTCACAATAGATGCGAGCTCCATGCGTGGCCTGGCTCTGTAGGGGATGACCCACCTCGACCTCCCCTGCCCCAGGCAGACCCGTTTGCTCCCCATCGCTCGCCCGGGCACAGCAGAGGGATGATTGACAGCGGTGATCTGACTGGCGTCACAAACATTCCTCCCCCTTGTTGGAAAAGCTGACGAGTTTAAAGGATATGCAAGAATATTCTGAGGGCTCAAGCATTTGGAATGTCGGGTGTGATGATCCTCCAACATTCTTGAAAAAAGTTCACTACCACCGTCTTTATTCCGAGTACACAATTCCATTTATGTTCTTTGTGGGAGGTCAGAAATTTTGTAGAATCTATATTAACTCATATATTTAGGGCCTTACATCAAATATGTTGTAAAGAGAATTTAAAAAAAAATTAAAACAATGTAATATATGGACTTTGATATAACTGAAGGATTCACAACTTCCAAAAAAAATCTTTGCTTATAACTGAATATATTTTAGTGAACACAGTGGCTGGTATATGTACCCAAATTTTTGAAGTTATCTACAAAAATTATTTTGGTTGCTTATAAAGCACAAATTAATATCAAGCTGTTAGTAAAAAAAAAAAAAATGTAGCCTTAAAAAGAAAAAATGTCTTCCCATTTTATTTAATAAGTAAAATAACTTGTGTAAGTTGAAATGGGCAACCTTTTGTCTCATATGAATATCGGAGTGAACACTGGCACAATAAGTAGTACCCAACGTGATTGTGTTTATAAATACCAAATGTTAATTGCGTGAAGTATGAATGTGAAGAGCAAATATGGGGTGGATTGCACATGCAAGCATTACCAGCTCGCTTATTTTGTCTCTGTTTTTATTCATATTAATTATTAACAAAATATTCAAATTTATAAATAAAATACAAGTAAAAGTCGATTCAACCAAAAATAATATACTTTTGTGTTAACAGAAGTGTAAAACGCTTGTAATACAGGACGTATGTAAGATACAACCACACACATCATACATAAATTGATTTTTCAAAGGGTTGAGGTAATTACACGCACACATGTGCACACATGCACACACACGGACTGACTGGTTGACTGACAGGTAGACAGAGAGAGCGAGAGAGAGACAGACACACACACACACACAGACCTACCTTAATTTCATGTTCCAATAATTTTGTTCATTTTTTATGGTTTCACCATCTGGTTTTCTTTCCAGGATACCATCCGATGTTACTAGATTCCAGAAAGTTTTGTTTCTTTGCTAGCCCATTTCTTGCGTAAATTATTACTTTTTCTCTAAGTGCACTTGTGTGCGAGATTTACTGTTATACATGACATGTTCTCTACAGGTTCTGATGCTTTGGACCTTTGGACCTTTGGGATTTGGTGATCTGTGATGCACTCATCTTTCGTGTGTGGGTTTTGTGGACTGTGCTCACACTTATCAGTCTGGTAGGCATTCTGCAACAGGCATCTGGCAGGTCATTGTACTTTTTTTCTTTCTTTCTAACCTAGCAAAAAAAGGCAAAATCCAATTAAAGGGTAGTGTTGAGGATGAAGTGGGTCACTGGTGAGGGCAGGGCCGGATTTCTCATTAGGCAGACTAGGCCCGGGCCTATAGCAGCACTTTTCTAAGGGGCGGCATGGAGAAAAACGTGTCTGCCCTAAATTGTCATCATTGATGCTGAAGACAGCTGCGTTACATCACTATCACCGTGAAATGTGACACACATGCGCAAACGTGCTGTGTTGATAATCTTTGCTTACACCATATTCTCTAGGTAATAAGCTGCACACAGTGCATATTTGATACACATTGTTTCCATTTTCAATATGTTCACACGGGAATTCGCTTGATAAATATTCCTTTGTATTTAATTTCACAAAACTCCCGTCCCGCCCATTTCTACTGCAGTTTTATTACATAGATTGTTCTGCGGTGGGGGGGGGGGGGGGGGGGGGCAGAGAATTTGAACCTTCACCGCCCTCGCGGTGAGAGGATTGACTACGGTGATAAGGGCAGTATGATTCAATACCATTGTTCTCTGTTTTTTTTAAATGGTATAGTTGCCAGTTGGCACTGGTTGGCATACTGATGTGATGCGGGCGGTGCGGGCCACATCGTACTCTCGTTTCATACCAATGTTGTTTATTTATGTTCTGTCACACTATGAACATGTCCGAGCTTATAAGTGTAAAATAGGTATGTGTGTATCCCCGTGTTTAGGTGTTGCGAATTCAACTGCCTGTGAATCGTGAACAAAATGAGTACCCAAAGAGTACTCAGTGGTGCTCAATACAAAAAGTTAAAGAAGAAAGGGGTGGTGCTCTTTTAAAGTAGATCCCTAAGATTCCTTCTTTTTTTGTATGTAACAGTAATAACTGACAGGACGAAGATGTCACAGATGCCATGGCTGCAAGTGATAAAGCTACCAACAGCGGCAGTGCTTCTATAAATTGTCCTTCCTTTGTTAGTGATGACTTAGAGGCTACCGATGCATGTGTTTTGTCATTCCCAGAAAAATTATTTTCTGCTAAGAACAGCAAATTCCAATATCAAGTATCAAGCTTGTTTTTGAATCCAGTACAGATCCAGCCCAATGGGGAATTAATGAGGAGCTACGAGACTATGTGGCTGTTCATGGAATCAAACAAAACTTAGATGTAGACTTCAGTGCTTCAAAACATAAGTACCCTGATAAAGAAAGGCATGTTTCGAGGCATATTTTTCCTTGGAAACTGCATAATGGGGAGACACAAGTTAGGCATTGGCTAGTATACTCGCCATCAAAGGGATGTGTATTTCGTGTGACTTGCTTGCTATTTGGTGAGGAAAATAGTATGTTTACTTCAGGGTTTAATAACTGGAAAATGCTTCTTAAAGGGTACAAGACCATGAGAATTCACCTCAGCATAAAAATAGCATTGCAACACTTAAGCTGAGAGGAAATACTAAAGCACGAATAGATAACAGGCTCATTGCACAGTTTGAGCAAAAATGCAACTACTGGAAAAATGTTTTGAAACGTATCATCGCAGCAGTAAAGTAAAGTATTTGGCTATTAGAGGGTTACCATTTCATGGTATTGATGAACACATAGGCAGTAAAAGCAATGGCAATTTCCTAGGGTCGCTAGAGTTTCTTGCAGAGAGTGATCCATTCATGGCAGAACATCTAAGAAAACATAGGGACAGAGGTTCAGGACATACATCTTATCTTTCCAAGGCCATTTATGAAGAAGTGATTATTTTGATGGCAGAAAAAGTAAGGGATTAAATAGTGAAGGAAGTAAAAGAAGCTAAATACTTTGGTACAAGTGTCAATTTCACTCCAGATATTTTACACACTGATCAACTAACATTTATCATACGTTATGTTAAGAAGGATGGAGTTGGGGAGCCAGTTGAACGGTTCATTAATTTTTTATTGAATGAAGGACATAAGTCAGAAGAAATAGCCAATACTGTTTTTACTGTTTTGAATAAGTATGAGTTGGACATAAAAAAACTGCAGGGACCAGTCATATGACAATGCCTCAAATATGTCTGGAGCATATACAGGCGTACAAGCAAGGGTGAAGGAACTTTGTCCCTTTGCTGATTATGTGCCATGTGCAGCACACACTCTTAATCTTGTGGGTTTTTTGGACTGCTACCAGAACTGTACAATTTTTTCTCAGCTTCCACATACCACTGGGCTCTCCTAGCTCAAAACTGCAAAGGAGAAGGAGGTCGGACACTACAAAGTCTGTCGAAGACTCGTTGGTCTACTCGAAATGATGCATGCTATGCACTAGAGAGCAATTGGTGTGAACTATTTGAGACCTTGCAGACTTTAGAAAATGATAGTTCAGAAAAACCTCAAATGTGGAATTAGGCATCTTCATTGAGACAAAAATTAAATATACTAGAAACTGCATTTATGGTAGTCTTCTGGACTGCAATCCTTCGTAGGTTTAATGCTATTATTGCCAAGCTGCAGTCAGTAAACAAAGATTTGGGGCAAGTTGTGAAAATGTACAATTCGCTGTCTGACTTCATGACAAATTTAAGAGAAACAGAAATGTTTGACCACTATGAATGCCTTGCGAAGACGTTGAGCAGAATAGAAATTTACAAATTTGACGAGGGAAGGAAAATGAAGTGCACTCTGAGGCCTGATGAGACTAGGGCTGGAGAAATAACTCTTAAGACTGGGTCAGATAATTTTCGTGTTTGTACATATAATGTAATTCTGGATACACTAAGATCAGAACTGCAAGTGCAAAGTGCACGTTACAATGAGCTCTCAAGAGAGGTTTGGCTTTTTAGAACATCTTAGCACGTACGAACCAGCACAGATTTCTTCAGCTGCACGTAAATTGGCCTCTTACTACAATAGTGATCTTGAAGCATCCATTGTAGAAGACTCATTGCACCTTTTTAAACCAAGAAGGGTTTGTTGAAGTCTATCCCAATGTAAACAGAGCCCTCAGAATGATTCTCAGTGCTCCAGTAACAAACTGTTCAGGCGAATGCTCTTTCTCTACTCTACAACGTGTGAAAAACTACCTGAGGTCGACTATGGGAGAAGACAGGTTATATGCCTTGGCATTGCTGAATATCGAGGGACAGATGCTGCGGGATCTAGACTTCAAGGCTAGAAAGAAGAGCTTCAGATAAGACATGAGTTATCTTACTAGGCTTAAGTTAAAGTTTTTTTCTTTCATGAAAAGCAAATTAAATTTCTAAATTTTGTCCTTACTATTGAATGATACCATGTCATTGTTTTCATTGCAATCATTTTCATAATATTTGCAGTTCTGGTTGTCATTATTTTTTATGTTGTAATTTATTAACCATGCATTTACACGGTTCAAATTAAATCTCGTATCTCGTGTGCTCTCCGTGGATCTTAAAATAACAAATAAATATGCGGCAAGGAAAATAAAACAGTTTTACTGGAGGGGCAGCACATTGTTATGGGTCTACAGGCGGCTACAAAGGAAATCCGGCCCTGGGTGAGGGGGCATCATGACTTTCCTGTAAATCTGGTGCAGTAGCAGAGCCTCTTTTTACTCTCTTGGCATCTGACCCAGGGGGAGTGGCCCTAGACCAAGTTGAGCCACCTCTCTGTTTAACTGTAGAGCCATAGGATGAGGCATCAAGAGGATTTTGTGGTACAGACACAATTTCAAGTACAAGTTATAAGTTCCTGCTTTGCTAATCCTTGTTAACGTACATGCTTCTAAGCTCTCAAATTACCATATTTTGGTGTGTACAGGCGACACATAAAAAAAATGACTACAAAAAAGGGGTGCAGCTTATTTACGAGATATTGGCATTAGAAAAACTTTTACCCACAAAACATGTTTAGAAATTTGTCAACATACAGTACATTTCAATGTTTCAATTTAATTTCTAAGGAAGGAAAAAAAAAAAAAGAACGAATGAATAGCTTTTCACCCGTGCAATAATTTGTTCACTCAAGTTCATAAACAAAATAATCTTCATCTCACACGTGAAGATGTAAACATGTTGGAGCTCGGACATAGATGCCGTACATGAGAAAATAATTTTGCTGCTGTACAAGAGAAAGATATCTCGCGTAGTTCACATGCCCGCCGCTGCGCCACAAGTGCACATTCATAGATGCCATTTTGTATAACATGTTGCCATGGTTTTGCTTTCTCAAGTGACGTTACCATCTGTGGAATAGTAATTGCACAATGTCTATTTGTAAACATTGCTACATAATACAAATTTTCTGTCACAAATGTTTTGTAGGGGAGAAATTAAGTTGGAATGTATTATGTTTGTACGGAATTGTGACTTAACAGTATTTATAGGAATTAAAAATTCATTGTGGCCTATACTTTATTAATTATCTCTAATTCTTCATACATAGCAAAATGGCGAGCAACAGTTCTGTCAACACTCAGTGATGAAGCTCGTGGGTGTGGTTCTGTCATCCCCCCTCCCATTTATGCTAATTTCAAAGTAACTGCTTTGATAAAACTCTTAAAACTTATTTGCTTGTGTGTCTTTTCTTTGAATATTATATAGCCGTTGATAACAGCCATGATGAACAAGTGGAAAAAGAGCTTTTTCAACCATTTTATTGTCTTGCGTTGGAATGGATAGTAGCTACCGAGCTGATCTGCTCAGTCTGCACCAACTTTATTGAAGTTGTAGTCAATAATAATATCCGGTTTGACTACTACCCTAGCTTTCACTTTTATTGAAGACGATGATGCCGCATGCTTTGTCGACAGCGAGTAGACATCTTACGCCGACTTCCATTTGCAGGCAAGCAAGTGCACCTTACGACGGAATAAAGTCTCACCTTTTTTCAATTTTTTTGGTTTGAAAACTGATGGCAGTCGCCTCCTGTTTTTCATAACTGTGCCAACACCTAATGTTCTTTGACCTCAAAGAAAATTCAAAAGTGTAGGACTTGTGTAGAAACGGTCCATGCAAATGCAGTAACCCTTGCCAAAATAATTTTTACACATTCTTTCAAATATTCCCTGGATACTGTTGTCCATGTTACCTGCAGCTCATGTGTAAATGTCACAATTTAGAATGTAACCTGTATCTGTATCACACAGTATGTACAATTTCATATCATACTTGTAAGGTTTATTTTTCATGTAAATGAAACTCTGCTTCTAAATGGATATGTATATATATATATATATATATATATATATATATATCCATTTAGAAGCAGAGTTTCATTTAGAATACACATGAAAAATAAACCTAACAAGTATGATATGAAATTGTACATACTGTGTGATACAGATACAGGTTACATTCTAAATTGTGACATTTACACATGAGCTGCAGGTAACATGGACAACAGTATCCAGGGAATATTTGAAAGAATGTGTAAAAATTATTTTGGCAAGGGTTACTGCATTTATATATATATATATATATATATATATATATATATATATATATATATATATATATATATATATATATATATATATATATATATATATATATATATATATATATATATATATATATATATATATATATATATATATATATATATATAAACTTTTAGTGCATTTGTCTACAAAAAAATCAAAACATGGTTTTACTTTATAAATGGGATTGTGCCCTTGTTCACGCTTTACATAGTGAGCATTGTCGTTGATATGTAGCCTATAAAGAATTCCCTTGAACCTGTCTCGGGATAGCAACTTTTTTGCAAACCATGTTGCAAGAAATGTGTCTGCTGTCCAATAAGCATTTATGTCCGGCAGTTTCAGCACACACATGTGTAAGACAATTGCAAAGAACTTATATTATCACTCAGTTTCACTGTCAGCCATCTGTGCCACATTGACTTCCGTTTTAGTTTTCCCTGGCGTCTCATCATTGTAATTCATGAAGCTGCATACAGATTAGTTTCCTTTCTAATATTTTTCATCATGTCGGAGTCAAAAAATATAGAAAAGCAATCAAATTCATTGCAGTTGTCATCCAGCTGTACAGTAACAGAAGAGGTAGACTGGAAAACTAAGTCATCAGGTTTCTGGGTTTCTGTTTCTGACCAATCGCTGTCTTCTGCATTTGAAGCAGAATGTTTTTTTTTTTTTTTTTTCGTACTTGTAGTTGACTCTTGTATTTCACCTGAAGTGCAAGAAAACATTCACTAGTATCATGAAAATAACAAAAGCAAATAATTTGTTGAAATGATGAAAGAAAGGTAAGAAGCTGTTACGAATGTGCAACATATATTACACTATTATTTATATCAAAACGAATAACTATGTACATACCTGAATCACTGCTTGATACATTTCCTCGTGGGTAATATGTAGTGTCATCATCACTATAATCCAGGTCTGATCCAGAATCATCAGCAAAATTATCTACCGCATTGCGAGAAACATCTATTTCAAACTACAAAGCACATAAAAGCGAAAGAAAATATGATTATACTAGCAAACAACATGTTTCGCTGTACCACCATGTTAGAACAACTGGCGGGAACATGTAAACTAGTGCTACCTGATTGTGTCATAATAAACTAAAACATGTTAGCAAAAAATCTATATGCGCCTTTAAATAAACAGCAGTATCAGCTAGCGCTTACCTGTTAGACTTAGAATGAACTAAAAGATTGCCAGTCGTTTGCGATAAACACAATACGCGCCTGAAAACAATATGAATTTCTAAACTAGTGCTGCCTGTGGAATCACAATGAAATAATACACATTTTAGAATAGATGGCAATAACATGCTATGCCAGTAAACTTATTTTATACAATGGAAAGTTACTGCTCATATGGCATACGAGTGCTGCGGCTGCCTGACGGAATAAAAATGTTTTGAATGAACTAATGGTATTCGATTACCAATACATCAATATGAAACAAATTCGATACATCCCTTCAAACCAAACAAAACTGTAAACTAGCATTACCACTGGACACACAATGAACTAAGGCACATATCAGAAAAGTCAACAATTGAATGTGATACTAGCAGACATATTTAAGTTAATGGAAAGTAGCTGCTCATATATGATACGAGTGCTGACTGACAGATTAAAACATCACGATCGCATCACGTACAAGCGTCGTCCGGAAAGTGTTAATATTGCACCAGCACAGTTGTGATGTGCTGCCCCATCCTCGTGCCGACTTTCTGTGGAGTAGGTATGCCAAATGTACATACAATTATCATGACAAAGTGTAGAGTGAAATCCCATTCCCCATCGTCAGTCACTAGTTCATGCCTCCCACCCCTTCACCATGCATTGCTCACTTTTGTTGTAACACATCCAGGTGGCTGTAAATAGCAATACCTAACTCAGAAAACATAACACTGTTTATTTAACCTATAGAACCCTCTTGTTTCCATTTCACAAATGCATGATGTAACTCCAGGCAGGTTGATGCTTTGTCACTTGAACTGTACATATCCATTTCTGCATGAATGAATTATTTTTCACTGTTTGGAAAGCTGAATGTAGCATGGTGTTTTCAGATTATGGCGAGTTCAGTGTCTGGTACAGTATTGTCAGACGATGGTGTATTCAAAGTAACAGTTGGTCCGGGCCCACTAACAGCTACGTGTTCATCCCAGCAAGTTGCTACAACCGAATCACCTAGTGGACAGCCTGTTAATGCGCCATCACCACGAATGAACTGTGGTCTTGCCATCAAGGATGGTCATCTGTACTTGTATGGAGGACTTGTTGAAGATGGCGACAAGCAGTTTACACTCTCCGATTTTTATTCATTAAGTAAGTAAATATTTTTACCTGTTCCTTTTCCAGCATTCCTTAAAATTGTTGCTTATGAAACTACAATGTTCTTTGCTTAGCTTTACTATTAAGATACCATAGAGAAAGGTGTGACGGAGCTTATAATTGAGTTGTACAGTAGAACACTATTATAACATTTTTCAAGGGGTCAGTAAAATAAAATGTTATAAGCAGAAAACAGTATTACACCTGCAGGGACACATCAAGCGAAACAAAATTCTAGTCTAACAATTTTTGTATACAAATAGCTAGTCAAGTTCTTCAACGTCTTCATCTGTATCATTTGATGCAAAAATATCAGTGATCTGAATTCCATGGATCATAGTACAGTTGACTGTCGTACCGTAAATGCGTGTACTGATAAATCATATTCACAGTTACTTTTCAGTGGTCCCAGCAAAACTCCTATATAAATAATGATAAGGCTTACCGTTTGTATAGTTTATCGGATGTTGCATCAATTGAATTATATTTCGGTCCTGTCCCGTAAGATTTCCTGCAACGATAGGTTTTAAGCTGGTTGTTTATGCAAATATCTAGTAACTGGACAAGAAATACGTCATGCACGCCACCAATTATCACATCTCTGTGGCGCTTGGTCGGCTGTCTGTCTTCCCAGCACGTCTGCAGTCTGGCTTGCTATATCCCCTTACATGCCTGACGAGAGGAGAAGTGGTTACCTAGCAACCAGCATGGGAACATAGCATCCCCCCCCTCTCTCTCTCTCTCTCTCTCTCTCTCTCTCTCTCTCTCTCCCCTCTCTCTCTCTCTCTCTCTCTCTCTCTCTCTCTCTCTCTCTCTCTCTCTCTCTCTCTCTCTCTCTCTCTCTCTCTCTCTCTCTCTCTCCCCCCCCTTACATTCCTTTGAGAGGGGAAGGTGTTGCCTAGCAAAAGAAAAAGTACATCGTCCCTCTCTCTCTCTCAGCCGTTGCCCGTTACCCCTTACACGACAGCTGACCTCAGTGTAATCGTTAAATTTTATCATGATTTTCTGTTACAAGCAAATGGTTTTGCCTGAAAATGATACGCAATACATTTTAACAAATTATTATTATTTGCAAAGATGTTTTCTTTTGCTGTCTAATAATGGGTAAGCACTAAGCCCGAGTGCAGCGTGACTTGCTACAGGGAAAATCAGAGGACATGGTTTTGAATTGTTAATGATTAAATACAGTGAAGAAATAAATTATGATCGCCTTGACTATTCATTTCTGTCTCAAAATTGAAGTTTTTTTTGCAGTGAAATATAATTAATTACTTTAAAAGACAGACATTTGCTATGTGCGCAAAGTGTCACTAACGTATAGCGAAGGGGAGAGGTACATTCTTTCATTCCTCCCGCTGCCTCCCCTTTGCTGCCGCGACGGCCGCGAACACACTGCCCGATCAATCATCTCTCCACGCGCTCTCAGCTGATCGAGTGCATGCAGGACATTCAAAATTTGACTTTCATTCAGAGTCATATTAGATATTTTCATTTTTATAGGTTTGAAAATTTTAGGTCGGCTAGCATTTAGTGTGATTGCAATCAATTATATACTCTATTTTGAGTTAATATATTCTTTATTTAAATGAGTTGAGGTGAAATGTTTTTAAAGTTTATTATGGTATTTACAGTAATACTAATACAGTAATATTTGTTATAAAAATATCCCATTTTTATTGTGTTTAAGAGCTAAACTTTATTCACAGATAATATACAATGCTCACTGTACTCAAAATGAAGTATAATGAGGTCAGAAATGGTATTTTATTGATGTACATGTCAGAACCCTCATATACTGAAATCCCACATGTATGGAAATTTTTTGACAGTCCCCTGAAAAATGGTAGATAGGGAGTCGACTGTATCATCAATTAATTCACAATGACATGCATTCTAGATGCTTGTTCACTCATCTACTCGTGGTTATCTTAGTAATTTTCAGGACCATCACATCTAAAATCCGTAATATTTCAAGTACAAGCTGTTTTCAGTATCTGTTTGTTGACTACTGCATTGTTAATATGTCTGAAATTTTAAGAGAAAAATTTAATTTGAAATGCAGCAAGCAATCAAACATATACTGATTAAGTAGGAAATGAAAATTTTAACTGATGCATAAGGTCCTGTGGGCAACTGTATGTTATGACCCCAAGTGTTTTGGTGGGTGCTATGACAGGCGTACCCGGGGTATGGTTGGATCTCTAGTCGTTGTGTGGAACTGGAACCCAACCAGTATACAGCACTGGCCATGTGTCTCTCTGGCAGGGTACAAAATCTGGTACTGCGAGTACGACTTTGCTTTAGGCGGGACCACTCTCATGGGCTTTACTGGACGACAGGTGACTGGCTATGGTTGCTGGACCTATAGTGGCTCGGACGGAGAAGCACTAGGGCTGTCTCTGGAGCTTGGAGTGCAGGCAGGCAAATGATTGTGGGTGTTGGTTGTCGCTGGAGTGATTTCAGTAATCGGGGTCCCCCAAAACCATGGGTTAGCTATCCCGTATGAAGTGTCTTGGTCACACAGGTAAGTGATGAATACTGGGTGGGTTTCTTCCTTGAGTTTGGTGGGTGGCACGAAGAGGTCTGGTGTGGGTTCTGAGGGAGACTGCTAAGCTCCTGCTAGTACATACAGATAGTATCTGCCCTTTTAGTCCTCTTACGGACACCACTTCGATGGGTGATGGGCACGAGGAAAGAGTAACTAAACTAGACTCGTGGAGGTGGAGCAGTTAACGTAATAGTCGTACTCGGGTGTACTTCCACATACCGTCTCTGCCAACCCAATGCTGTCTCCCTATCTCAGTACCCAGCACCAGAAGTGTTGGGGATACTGAGAGTCGGATATCACTGGCTGACTGTCACAATACATAGGTGTGCTACCCTAAAGGACCAGTCTCCTCAGACCCGGGGAAATACTCCTTCCGGCACCAGAAGCATGGTGGAAAGAGCAATTCCCAGACTGACAAGCTTGACGTATGACAGCCCCGGCTGGTTGACTATCCCCGTCTTGGATCACTTAATTGACGCTAGGCAAGTCACATCTCAGGGTAGTTACTCATCTTGGGGCACTGGGGCCCGACCGGAGTACAGCACTGGCCTGGTAGGTCACCGACTTGACACAAAATCTGGCTCAGCGAGTTTCATCCTGCATGAAGCAGGTTTAGGTGGTGGTTCAATTGGACGGCGTACTGCCCTTGTTCTCACTACCTGAGTGGCACTCGACTGAGGGGTGGAGTTTACGTGTGGGGTACTAGGTTTCGGCTCTGGTATGCTGATGGACCTGGCTCGAACAGATCAACTGGCGTGACTATAGGTATGGTGAGTCATCTCAGCAGTGCAGCCTGTTCCCACAGACTCAGTCTGAACCTGCTAGGAAGGATATGTAGCTCCTGTGGATTCTTTGATATAGCCCTCGCCTTCTTGACCTGTCTCTCAACCCCACCGCTACAGATGTAAGGCATTAGGCACTAAAGTCGGGGCTACAGGAGGTAGGCAGTTGATGTGTGCGTGTCCAGGTGTGGGTGCCAATTGCTGCCGCCAACACCGCACCTCACTCTTGACTCCTCCACTGGAGTGGAGAAGACTCGAGCTGCAAAACATTGGTTGCAGGAACCACACAGTGTTGTCCCAATGGGGTTGGTTTCCCTGCACCACAGTGCAACCCTCTCGGCACCACTAATAATAAATAAATCAAAATAAATATATTATTATTATAAGTTTCAGCGTCAGTAAGTTTTTACACTACATCTGTATTTTTAAAATGTGAAATAAATGTCTATTGTTAAATAAATAAGTTAATAATGCTATTATTCTAAAGCCCATTCTTGTATATTTTAATGATTTGAAAATGTGTAACTGTACAATGCAATTTCCACTTATAGAATTATGTTTAACACATTACTTCATACATTCAAAAAATTGATTCTGCCATTTTGAATACATAGTAATTAAATAATCGAAATCTGGTTTTAAGTGAATCGGCACATCTCTAATTGATTCTGTTGGATCTGTAATTATAAATGGAAAGGCTTTTGTCTACCAGCGTACCTATTTCACTATACAATAATGCAACTTAAATTACCATGTTAATTGGTAAAGCAATAGTGCACTACACAACCTAACTCTTGAATATATATTATTTCACCATAATGTTGGTGAAATAATATATATATCTTCACCAGAACTGCACTCTGTTGGGGGTTCACATCAGTTAAACGAGTATCAGATTCAGAGTTGCTTTCTTTGTAGTTTCGGTGGCAGGAACGACCCTTCCATTCAGAAGTATTTTCTTGTTCGCCTGATGTTGATGCCATTCTTTTGCACCGCCAAATCATTACAAAACAGTTTTTAATAAACCTTAATATTTTGGTTTTTGAAATAAACTATTACACAATTAACAGAGATTTTTAAATTAGCTAATGGTAAGACTAAAGCTTACATTGAATATGACAATGCTGGCACATTCATTGTTACCAACTCTTTAAACTGTCAAATTCAGAATATCAGTAGCAGTTAAGTGTTGTTATAATAACACATGACAAAATATGTTTATTAAAATAATTAACTATTTCCATTTAGTAATAGTGTAGAATAATACATTTGAAACTAACCTCGGATATAGAGCTTATCACATAATATGGTTTAGTTTTAAAACATTTCTCATAACACACTGTTCTATAAAAAAAAACAGTGCTTCTTAAACCACATACAAATTATCTACGTGTATCAATTCTAAACTGGTATTTTCAAATTCAAAGCACTTGCACAGAGTAGTGACAACACATATACCACATTAGTTTGTATAGATGATTGTTAGGTTCAAAATTACTATAACGTGGATTTTGCCAAAAAAATGTACATTGGCCTGTTTAGCACCAGGCCAGCCAGTTGTAGTTTAGTACTAAATTGCCTAACATTCTTTTACTTTTTGCTATAGTCTCGACACAAATGCATTGTTTTGATTTCCCCCCCCCCCCCCCCCCCCCCCCCCAGTCTTTCAGATGTGATTTTTTTTTGCGTAATATGTAGTTATTGTATAGTCCAGTCGTGAATGGACTATAGTGTTTTGTGCATTGTATGTAGTGATATACATATCTGAATTTTTTAGATATCCATCGGTTAGATGAATGGAACGTGATAATACCCAATGATCAAGCAACTCAAGAATGGTTGGAGTCTGGCAGTGATTCTGAAGATGATAGCAGCTCGGAATCAGAAGATTCGAGTGATGGTGATGAACATAATGCAATGGACATTGCCTGACATAGGGTAAAAAATATGGAAAATCCAAATAAATTTTTATGACCAAATATATATTCTCGTTACCAAACAGGATGTGCATATAACAAAGGAACTAGAATAATTTAATTTTGCAAAATAGTTATACTTTGCAAAACAAAATAAAATAAATAAAAATCATCAAATTATTTTTAGATTACAAGTTTATAATATTTCTGTTTACACAAATTAAAAATTGAGAGTTTCTATGTAAAAAGAGCATATACCTGTAACACTCTCCTTTTAAGGGATATGCTATTTTTTTTTTTTTTACATTCTCCGTGATGTGTTCTGTATAATGTGCATAAAATTGCATGTCAGTATCTTTGCATTAGGCTTCAAAATGTGTTTTATTAGGACAAGTAATAATCACCAATTTTCTTATTTTGTTAATATTTTTACTGTTATTAATAGATGCTGTGTTTTGGAATACACTTAAATAGAATGAAAAAAATATTAAGTTTAACATTTTTAACTAAATACTATACTCTCAGAACATGGCCATCTATGCAAAAAGAGCATACATAAACATTACCAAAAGCCATCTCCCGATAAAGGGCGTATGAATATTTTTGTTTTATTGCTCATTTATTTAATGTATTCTTACAGTGTTCTAAATTCAACATAATATAATAATAAAATTTTTATTGTAAATATGTTATTAGGAGATCCAAAGTTGACGATTTTCTCAAAAGAGGTTTTTCCTATATATCGTACTTGGGTTCTGTGGAGTTGCAATACATGCATAATACTTCATGAATTATAAGTAATGTTGAAATAAAATAATACTCCTAGGATAAAAGTTTGTATAGGTACTTGAAGAAGCAAACAAGAAAGCAATCATGCTTTACTTTGTATCATTTAGAGTTTTTAGTATTTAAATTAAAACTACCTGCGTAGAATTTTTTGCAAGTCTTGCATGGCTGTGTAGTCAGGTAACTTTACTTTGTTGACAGATGAGCCAACCATTCCTGCAGCTCTGCTGGCATAAGTTTGCTTTACGTTGGGTAAGAAGCACTGTGGCGACTTGATCTGGGCATCTCCTTCCCGCTAAATAGATTAAGTGAAGGGAGGTGTGATGGTAAAGAGCTGCTGAAGAAGTGTGAAGAGCATGAAAACTAGGAAGTGAACAAGTGTGGGAGTGTGAAAGTTATGTTTGCTATATAATAAGTTACATGTGTATGGATGGATATTAATAAATATAAATGTTTTTACAAACTTTAACAGGAGACGTGTACCATTATTCATTTATTTTTTTTAATGGAGAATTTAATGCTTTTAAACTAGCATTATCCGACACCATGCTTATGTACATAAATTGAAATTATGTCCTATAATTTGGCTAACTGGCATTTCCAAGGTAACAATTCAGATGTAAGTTGTAAAAATTTGGTTCAGAATGCAGCACTGATGTATTTTAGCAGTTATTACATATTGAAATATTTCTCCCGCTAGAAGTTTGGTAATGATAGCTCCAAACATTTGCAAGACCCCGCACTGAAAGCAGCAGAGTTATTTTAAGACCTAGGAGAGTGTTTATTCTCCTCCCCCAAAGGCTTGTTTCTAAAAGTGTGACGATACCATGAATGAATTATAATTTGTTATAGCAATAATTTATCTTGCCAATGTACATAAGCAATTCAACCCAGTTTTCCTAGTTAATAAACCATATTTTCAACCACTTCATAAATTTCAAAAGTGTTTCACGGCTTGTTTAACAGAATGACAGTGCAGCTATACAGAAAACCTGATCTACGCCTCATCACTTGCACACTCAGGGAACTTAGTTGTAGTATGTGTGTACACACGCAAATGTGCATGTCTACATAAAATATCACCTCATAAAAAGTACTTCAACTCGTGTTATAACACCATAGTAATTATTTAAACTGTTCCACCAGTTGATTACATAATTCAGGCAGTCTCCAGATCTCAGCATAAAAGGTATTTAATAATTAATATTTTAACATTTTGCGGAACATACCAAACACCTACTGTCTAGAGCTCACGAGAAGGCTAGGCTCTGGATTGCGAGTAGGGAGGTGGCCTGCAAAGTCGCCACCATAGTTTCTATGTTCTACTAGCTGTACTGAAAATATTTGTTTGCTAAAGGATTTTCATTTCATATCCACACAATGACTATCATTTATTTAGTTTTATGTTGATGCATGATGCGTAGCTGGCAGCATCATTTATTGTTTCTCCGACTTCAACTCAGCTCATGTGACATGGTAACTGCCCCCCAGAGGATGACTGATACACTCATGCAGAACTATCCTGCTTCCATTGCACATCAAGTGATGATGCCAGCCGGCCAAAGATGCCCAAACAACTGAAGGAAGCCAAAGGAGAGGCGACTGTCCTTGTTTAGGACTGGACAAGCCTGCAGAATGCCAGTTGTTATTGCATTGTCTACCTCTGTCTTAAAAACTCAGCAGCTCACCCTTCCACTGCTGTGCTAGGGCTCTCTGCTTCCGACGTCTCTTTGAGATCATCTACCAGTGAAGCTTGCTTCAACCCTACTAACACACACTCCACCTGGGGGTGCTTACCTCATTCTTCAGGACTCCACTAAACAACAGTAGGATTTGAGTCGTTCTCATGACTTCTTTATTTCGTTGCTCTAGATTGCGCTTTGCCTAACAAGTCCCCTTCATCTGTTTATTAACGTAACTTTCACCGGTTACTTAATCATGAAAGCCTAAGAGTTAGTACGGGTCACAGTGTTTATTCTACTCAGAATAAATACGTTCAAGTCTATGCACTGCATTCTGATTCCAAGGCTGATTTGTACTTCTCTACCACCTTGTAAACACCGTCCCACAAGGGAGAGGCAGGTGACTGCATCTTGCCAATGAGTTCCCAATCATTGAGCAGGACTACAGTCTCCCTTAACTGGACAGCACGTACATCACAAAAACACCACATGTTTTGCCGGCCACTTATACTGTAGCCCCAGTGCGCAAAGGCATTTTGGTGCACATGTACTGTAGAGCCCCCTACTAGGTACGCTCCACAAGGAAGCCACTGGACCATCAAAGGTAGCTAACCCACTCCATCCACCACGTGAAACTCGCCGGTTGGAGTGCCAGGCATGACAAGGTGTGGCTGTCGCATCCGAGTGGCCCACGACGAAACATTAATGCCACCTCAAGTCAGTGAACCCGCTTCATTGACCGTGTGAAATTTAACATTTGGAGCACCAGGACTGATGCAGCGCCATTGCCTCTGGGTACTTTAGCTATGGAATTCTGTCACCTGCACCTTGCTTGCTGTGACAGTCGGTAGAACCTACCCCATGCCCTTCACCCTACGAGGAGGGACTAAGAGGGCAGCTACACCTCCACTCGGGAACAGGCACAAGCCGGCCACCGACTACAGGGGCATCACCCCTCAGTCACCCACAGAAGACCAGCAGAACTCCACACCCAGTCGTGTCCGCCTTTGGCTTAGACTGCCACCATCTGGAGCCCGGCAGCCCCACGTTCTGCCAGTTCCAGCCGCCCCCGGATGGGGCCTCAAACATTGCCCACAGCAGCCAGCCGTCTTAAGCACCCCTGAACCCTATATAGCTTGCTGCCGCCCAACCAGGCCGACTCAGTATACAGAGCTCAAAGGCAGGGGTGAACAAGCGCAGAACCAGCCCATAAGACCTACCAGAATTCTCTGCTGGAACCCGTTTAAAAGCCCCTGTAGACTAGGTGATGTGCCAATTACCCGGCCATCATGCATCAGTTAAGTTTTAATTATTTGCAGTATCTCCTATGAACATGTTTTATAAATGTCAGATGGCTTATACAGTAACATTTCTCTAATGTTATAACATAAAAACCCAACAGTTATCAAATTATGTAACCTTGGTTACATCTGAAGCCTGACCGGAGGGGGGGGGGGGGGGGGGGAGACATTCCACACTAATGTATTAGAATGATTACAATCCAGAAGCAAATCTGAATTCCCCTTCTCCTGCCCTTTTTGGGGTATCTGCCCTTTACCACCTTGATTATCTGACCGGCCGGGTTAGCTCAAAGCTATACACAAACTAATTGCCGGCTAGGTCGCGGATCCCTCCACATTGGGAAGGTGATGGGGTTCTAGAATTTCTTAATTTCGGCCTAGACCAAGGGGTAAAAGGGGTAAACCCTAGAGTGGAAAGAATGCGGCGCTCTTTTAGATAAGACACTGGGACTTGAACACACACTGATACTTCAAGGTTAAGTGCAAAGTCAAGTTTTACTGGGGACATAGGTGGTGTACATCTGAGTTACCAGCTGATGGCAATTTATTCAGTTTCCAGGAGTCGACCATTATAAATTGTGGGACGTGTGGGTTTCCTACACGGGACAAAATTATTCACTATCTTGACAACGGGACATTTGGCTGGGCACTGTACCTGTATTGCAGCAGGAAATTGTGTGCTCCGCTTAACAGCTTGGTTCGCAGGGCAGGTGACGACTGGAACAGTTGCCAATGTCGGTAACCTTCTGATTGGCGAGTCGTTCTATTGGTAGAGATCCCAGTTCCAAGAGAGGCGATGGAATCTCTGGCGGTACCAGTGGTCACGCACCCCAATGGACTACCTGCGGCCCTGAACAAGGCGGTGGAGGAGCAGAGACTTAAAGACTGTTTACCATGCCAGCCCTTTCATACTTTCTCGAGGGCATTTGGAGGCGAGGGGTGCAAGAAGTGAGCCTCATTTGCAGGGGTTGGAAATTCCAGGATGCTGAAGCGGTGCTATCATCTCTTATCTCGACCACAAACAGTGGTAAAACAGATGCTGCCCTCCAGTAGCATACTATGGCACTAGCATGACCTTTACTGGAGGGAGCCGGTGGCTTAGTCAACAGTACAATCTTGCGACGGGGGTGCTGGCATGACGTTTTCAGGGCAAGTCTGTGTGAAAAGTATGAGCTATGATCACGTGTCTGTAGTATTTTGACTGTGCCAATGTACCTTGCAGCCACGTGTCCCGCCTCTTCAGTACTGTTTAGACTTCATGACCTGTCCCATTATGAATGGTGTGTTCAAAGAAGGGGCGAAGTCGTAAAGTAGAGCGCATTGTAAATGTGCAGGAATGCATCACGTGTCAGTTTTACAGATTGCCTAAAATGCAGTTCCAATTTGCAGTATGTGAACACACAAACATTCATACGAAAGTCTAATTCATAAAATAGGACAAGGTATAGCCATGCTGTCAAAGTATAACATCAGTATTGTGCAGTAAAACATTCAACTGAACTTACTTCCAAAACTGTTGTACCATACTTGCTTTGTTTCACAATACTGCCATTAAGGGGGGGGGGGGGGGGGGATCCACAAACACATTCTAGGTTCCTTTGCTGTGAATTTTTTAAAGTCCAAAATTTTTCTGAATTTTAACATATGTTCAAAAAATTTCACATGTGCTACTCTAATTTTCAATTTCTTTGAACACTTATTAAAATTATAAAAATTTTATGGAAGGAAAAATAAAATGGAAATTATTCTACACGGTGTACTTGATCCAATTTATATATTCCTCTTTCAAATATATCAATAATTCTTAATAAAAATAGTTATTCTCATAACAAACAACAGATAACACACATTTTTCTCACAGCTAAATCATACACAATCTCGAAGATCACAGAAATCTTAAGTGTTAAACCCTCAATTAACAAATGCATAAAGGCTTAGCTGACAAAACTTCTGCTTAAATGATGGACCAAGTCTGTTAAATAGTGAGTATGTTGTCACAACAGTGGTGTCAAAAAGTGATGATCAAACATCTATGACAGCAATTAGGTTCCATCGCAAGATACTACAGCAGCATGTCAACAGGGTACGAGCACTTGTAGTTCATATTTGAAATGGTTAACATTTTTCAAAGTCTTTGTTTCACTTATTTACATAGGGGCCACAGTTGTGTAGTGGTTAGACTACTCCCCTCCCTCCTAGTCGAACAGGGTTCGATTCCCGGCAGGGTCACTCCTGGATTTTTGCACGTGAGAACCGTGCTGGACGATGCCGTTGGTTGGCAGGTTTCCTTGGAGATATCCCATTTCCCCTGCTGCTCCATGCTCACCTAGTTTTACCCTCACTGGCTCTCAAGGCCTAGATGTTAAGAGCTGCCCAAATCTCTTCACTCACTCACTCGCAAGTCAGAGAACTACAAATAATTTTTATCACACATTTGCAGTGGTTTTTAATGAGACTATACTGCTGCACTTTTTCCTATCAATAATAAGTTTTGTTGTATAATTTTTCAAAGTCAATGGAGAATATTAAAGTACAATATTAACCCGAACATTATGTGCAGTAAACCTAGTTTTCCAAGTTTCACGGTTGTTTAAATTGCTGTATATTTTAGGTGCAAAATTGTGTACTTTTTACTACAAACTCTCTGTCTTTACAATATAATAGTGACCTACAGTTTATTGGCTAACAACAAACTAACTACTGTATTTGTACAATGTAGTTGGTATGTTTAACATCTGTGCATGCTGTCAAAGACTAAAGGTGGAGTGGAGAGATTTGGGTGGCTCTTAACATCATAACATTGTGGTCTTGAAGCCAATAGGACTAAACAGGCTGACTGTAGTGCCACTTGTCACTTAACTGTATGAAATGAATTTACAATGCAGTTTTCATAGCAAAAAACGTACCAAATATTATTATACAAAAAATTTCGGAATGTAATTAATGTGCTTTCCAAAATAATAATATTTATACTCTATGGGAAAACATTCCAATTTTGCTACTTATTTGACACAGGACTCTTTCCTGCACTTTATGAAATTAAAGATTGACTGTGGTACTGAATAAAGTAATGATACAAAAAACTGAACAATTAAATCAAATTTTACACTCAGTTTACAGTTTCTTGCAATACTTTCTAATGTGTTTGTTGAGTGAACTTCTAACAGAAAACAACGCCCCACATTTTGTACAGCTGTGTGGTTTCTGTTGTGTATGTGTCAGCATGTGTACACTCAGTCCACTGTACATTGTCTTGCCACATACTTTGCAGATGTAACACTTGAGTGTGCCAGCATGCCACTTCTGGTGTGCTTGTAAACTCCTCTGAGATACTAACATTTTTTTACAACTATCACATTTATACAGCTTTAACCCTTTGTGTTGATTAATATGATCTACAAGTGTGCTTTTACGTTTAAATTTCTTAGTGCAAACATCACATTTGTACAATTTATTCTCATAATGTATTTTTGAATGCTGATTCAAATTACTAATTCTGCTATAATTCTTCCCACAAATTTTGCACATATGTAATTTTTCTTTTGAATGACTTTTCATATGAGACACTAAATCACTGTTTTTAGAAAAACCTTTGTCACACACTGAACATTTTGCACGTGCTTTATTACTGTGTTGAGCAGAAATGTGAGCATGTAAATGTGCTCTCAACGTGTACTTTTTATTGCACTTTTTGCAGTGGTATGGAAATTCTCCAGAGCATGAACGTATGTGAACAGTCAAGTTTGAAGCACATTTGAATTGTCTTCCACAGCACTCGCACATGAATGGAGAATCCCCTGTGTGCAAACGCACATGAATTTGCAGTGCGTGCTTGCTAACAAAGCCTTTAGTACAAACTGAACACACAAACTGAAATTTTCCTTCATGACGGTGCAGATGATTTTCCAGGCTGTAACGCTGACGAAACTGCTTCCCACATCTGTCACACTGGAAGTGGAACTGACCAGAATGTAATAGCACGTGACTGTCCAGAGCATGTTGGGTCGTGAAACCTCTACAACATTCTTTGCAGAAGTGTGTATACTGCTTGGTGTGTTGCTGGTGGTGAATAGATAAATACTCTTTACTGCAGAAATATTCACCACATGTTTCACAAAAAAAGTTTTCTCTAGTTTCATTCTTACTTACAGTTTCTTCTTTGTCATCGTCACCAATACAAATCACTTTATCACACTGTTTCTGCTCATCATCATTATTGTTATGAGGAATGTAATCTAACCCATCATTACTTGTGGCAGCATGCTCAGGAAGACCAGAAACTACATCTGTAGTTGTTATTTGGTCATCCTTGACAATACTCACATGAGCAATGTTACCCAAGTCATTGAATGATGACTGCCCATCCAATTTGCATTCCTGATCACTATCTTGTTTTTTATCATCACTTTTGGTGTCACCACAATTAAAAATTGAAGCAGACTGAATAGAAGAGAGCTTGGGGCCCAAAAGTTGTATAATGTTATGCTTCACAGTTGTTAGTTTAGTTTCTAGGGAATCCATAGTCTCTATTAAATTCAGACACCTTCTGCACATGAATTCAGACTGAAATTTGAACACTAACTCATCTCCAGCTACAGCCTGAACCAGTCTTGTAGCGACAGGAGTGTGTGAAGATGATGTCACAGGACTATCTTTGTTTATGTACACCAGTTGATTGTTCGCACTTTCTATACCACAAACTAAACAGCTGGATTTGATTATGCCTTCATCCACGGAAATCTGGAAAATAAAGAGCACGTGTGAAAATACTTTTTAATTACAGTATATGTAGAACCTTATACAGTGCACACTTGTACAAATATTTTTGTTAAAATTGTGAACTAATTATTTGTTGAAGAAACTTAAACCCTAGAAATAATTCACCTCCAAACTACTCAGTTAAAGGTTTAAATATGCAGTTTCATTACTTAGTACAATCGACTCTCTATGTATTTTTATTCAGGGGACTGCCAAGAAATTTCCATACATGCAGGATTTCAATAGAAAAGTTTCTCACATGTGCATCAATAAAATACAACTTCTAACCTTATAAAACTTTATGTTGAGTATAGTAAGAGCTGCATATTATCAGTGAATAAAGATTTGCTAATAAACACAATAAAAATGGGAATTTTACAAAAAGTATTACCGTAAATAATACATTAATACCATTTCACCTTAATTAGTTTAAATAAAGAAAATAACATCTCAAAATACTGTACATAATTTATTGTAATCTGACACCAAATGCAAGCTGACAAAACTTTCAACCCCTCTGAAAATGAAAATAATATGACACTCATTGCAAGTCAAATTTTGACTGCCCCATGCGCACTCGATCAGCTGAGAGCACGCAGAGAAGTTATCAATTGGGCAGCCAGTGGAGGAGGTGTGACAATGGGATGTTTACCCCTCCACGCTGCTATATGTTACAAACACCTTGCACCCGTGGCAAATGTCTGTCTCTTAAAGTACTTAATTATATTTTACTGCAAAGAAAACTTCTAATTTTTAGATAGAAATGAATAAATAAGGTGATTATAATTGATTTCTTCACTGTCTTTAATAATTAATCATTTAAAACAACTTCCTCTGATTTTCCCTGTCGTGAGATATATTGCACTCGGCTCAGTGCTTACCTACCCATTATTAGACAGCAAAAGGTGTCGAATAAGCTCTTACATTTTATCAGTTTATTCAAAATAGGCATCTCTATTGAAATAAATCAATATAAATACTCTGATTTCCTCACAAGAAGTTACTGAAAATGAACTTTACACTTATAATTAGGGATGAGCCAATGCCACATTTTTCCGATACCAACGATACTGATTCTCAGCTGCAGATACCAGTTTTGATGAACACAATCATAATTCCCAATATGGAAATACTTTTTTATTAATTAAATTGGGGCAGCGGTGATGCAGTGGCTAGGGTTTTGCCTCCCACCACTGCGATCTGGATTCAACACCAGGTGGGTTCACTCCCAGATTTTTGCATGTGGGAATCGTGCTGGGCAATGCCGCTTGCAGACTGGTTTTCTCGGAGTACTACCGTTTCCCCCGTCCTTGCATTCCAGTGCTGCTCCATCCTAGGGTCTCATTTCATGTCATGTCTGGGGATGACGGGCACCTATGGGTCCCAGCTGGAAAGCCCCATCACTCTGTGAGTGTTGCCTTGCCCTAGGTTTTTTTTTTATTACTTAAATTTAAGTCTTCAGTTTTGTGAACACTTTAAGCACTTTGTAATAGGTGTCTACAGCACAGAAATGAAATACAACATTAATTTTAATAATAAATGATAACAGACAATTTCACTGGGAAAATAAGTGACTGTTACCAGACTATACAGCATTCATAACAAATTGATTTCATTAAAGACAACCTTTAAAACTTAAAGCAATTTGCGTGGACTTGGATTCTAGACCTGCAAAATATCACACATAACCTCAAAATGCATGTTTGTTTAAACCAACAGCCTAAAGATGTCATTAAAAAGAACTAATTGAAAAAATCAATTCACTTGAAATTGAGCGAAATTTTATTTTTATTTATATTAAGGTTTTCGCCTTGTGTTCTTTTGCCAGCCGTGCCATTCTCAATCCCTTGGTTAAAATGATAGCTGATTTATTTGCAACAATTTTTGCCAATTATTACTTGACGAGTTTTATTCAGACCTTTATAATTCTAACCGAAACCACAGCCGACAGTCTCCAATACTACACCCATCAAAATACTACCACTGCTTTTCATTTTCCATTTACAATAACAACACCACAGATAGTGGAATAGTGTTATACAGTATGTGATTTGTTTTCATTGAAGCCAACCTACGAGTGCAGTAAACACATAAGAAGAATAAGAATACAGATTGCTTTCTCGTCACAACCTACAAATGCAGTAAAAACGTAAGAAGAAAATAAAACACAAAATACTCTTGCGGGATGTAATCAATAATACCGATAGCACCAGTTATCGATTATCCACAATGTTCTGCATTCATGTAGTGTCCAAAAACAAACGATACACAATCTTTGGCGAATGTACCAACAGGCAATACTGTAAAATGTAAACAATTATTCCGAATATATTTTGGCTTTCGGACAGAATAGCAAATTGATGGCTGTGGTAAATTAATGCTTTTTGAGATATAGCATGTCGGTTTATTTAACATTGTGTTAAATAAATTAGTGCTACTAATTGGTGAATAATAGTTGGCAAATAATGTTCAGATGCAGCTGATACTGAGGGTCGTGGTATCGGCCAGTTTATCGGTATCAGCATCGACCCATCCCTACTTATAATACAAGTTGCTTTACGTTCAAACAATTTTTGGTGTCAAGGGGAGGTCAAGTATATGCTTCTGGGCATATAATTTTATTCGCTAAGATGCTGCCCCTTGAGTTAAATAAATACTACGTTTTAAAATCATAACTTTATGCCAGATACAATGAAACACCAACCTTACAGGAAAAGATGACCTTTAATTACAAAAGAAAATATCTTTGCAAATAATGATCCATCATTAAATGTTTCGCAATGACATTTTCAGGCAAAACCATTTGTTTTGAAATACTAGTGATAATAGGTGCAACTACAGTAAAACTTCCAGTAATGGACACTTCTTTGAAATGGACATTTTCCAATAGTGGCTGGGTTTTCAATTCCCCAACACGATAATACAGGTTATAATAGACATAACTCTGAAAAGCGAACATTCTTGATAATGGACACGGACATAAACAATGTGCATGGTTTTGATTGTGGCACATGCTTAATAACAGACGCAAACATCTCTATTGAGCACTTTAGAAAATAAAACTGCTGTTTGTTTACATTAATGTATCTAAAATCAACAGCCATTTTTGGTTGGCAAACACAGAGCACACATATTCACACTAGCTTGTGAATGAAAAGGTTTTGTTGTGACCAGACTTGTTACCAATTCAACCACGAAACTACAGTTTGGTTATGGTTTTGTTTAAATATGTATCATACGTCCGAAAGTAATGTCACCAAATTATTAATGAAGAAATAATAAAAAAAAGTATTTCAACCAGCTTTTAGTATGCATCTACGCAAGGTAAACAAAGACATTGAAAGAGGGGGGTTTTAAAACAGACGAGCTAAAATATAAATTAATATGACCGAAAACTAAATCAAGGTCTAGAATAAACTTATGCAGGTACACTCATATTATTAATCACAGATATTGTTTTTGGGAAACACAAATTTTTTTTTAACCTCTATTGTCATTGGCCAAGTTCGCTAGACATTGATCGCGCCATTAACCTTTCCTGAGTTGTTTAGACGTTTATCTATGTTTATTAATTCCTGAGACGTCCAGTTTACATCGCATTTGTTACGTTGCACGGTCATACAACATAATCTGTGGTTCATAACCTTAAACGATTTTCTGTGTTACACATCAGCGTATGAGACAAAAATTATTTTTTGAATAAAGGGGATGTAGATGGTTTGAAAATGATGTGTGATGTTGAGATTCACTTGGAAAAAAACAAATGCTGTTCACAAAGCAAACCACAATTGATGACTTTTTTAAATAGTGAAGAAGCCTTCTCAGAGGTTCATAGACACTAATAATTTTTTATATCTTTAAAATGAGTGACCCCGTTGTGCTGCGCATACAAGGCAAAAACACAAAATTATCAGGAATTGTACAAACTACCAAAAAAAATCCAGTGGAAAGATATCAAAACAGCAGAGCACACAACAGGTTATCATAAAACACAGTTTAAATGCACGTTACACCTAAAATGTAAAATCAAAGACATGCATGGATTGACAGAATAAAATTTTTTCTTTATTTTTCTTTTCTCTCTTCTCCTTTTCTCCTCTCAACTACAATTACACAAATGATTAAACGTATTCATACTATAAAAGATATATCTGTCCTTTATATTTTATTTTTAATACACAGAATTCAATGTTATGGACCTTGGATTAAAAACAAGCACATTAAATTATACTGCAAAGTTAAATACGTGGTTTTTCTGCAAACCTTGAGCACAATTACAAGTTGTGTTAAATACTCAGACTCGTAAGAATTGAGAGGAGGACCACACATGTGTCTATTCCTGCCCTTTATATATATATTTTTTTTTTTCGAAGCCAACTGCTATTTTCAAAAACATTTTTCTACAAGTAACCTTGACAGCAAAATATCTCTTGTGATTTACGAATTCTTTAAAACAGGATGACACTCTGAAATTGGTTTTCCTCATAATATCTTCTTTTGATCTTTAAAAATTAACCTTAAGGCTGACATAAAACCTGGTAACCACTGCCTTCATGCTGAAATCTCATTTTCAAAACTATAAGTTTTCCTCAAACTTGTTATAAAATTTTTGGCTTTAAAAGATGTCACCATTTTAAGGGCATTAAAAAGAATTTCAAACTCCTATTCTTTACATGATGGAAAATATTACCCACTCTACATATTTTAAGTATTTAAAAATTTTCTGGCTAATGAACCACACAGGGTTCAACCTTCATGGCTACTAGCCTGAAGGGCTCTACACTTACAAAGTTACACAGCTACAGTTACAAATTTACATAATCAAGAAGTACTTAACTGGCACGATCCCAGGAGACGAATTGCCCAGAGGCAGGCTCCTGGGATCAATTAATACAAAATATTCTTACAATAAAAATGAAGATTTAGCTAATAAGAAATCCTCCAATCAGCTCAGTTGGAACATTCTTTTACTTCGTGGTTTATCAGAAAATGTGCAAAAGTGGCACAGTCTTTCTTAGTTTTACCGTTAAATGACAGCTCCAAGCGATAGTGCTGCTCTCAGGTGGCACCATGCCAAAACGGCAGCAGCCATTTCAGTAGAAAGGACAATGGCTAATCATGTGGTCATGCTGCTACTTGAATGTCTGTAACCTTGGCAAAAGTCAATCACTCGTGTTGTGCACTTAAGTTAGAAACCACAATTCAAGTCTTCAATAGGTCACGGAAAAGACACACTTTTTTATTAACTGTAATTCTTCATAGTGAGAGTCTTTAGTTATGTTTTCACACATTGACTGTGATTTTGCATACGTGCCAAGTACATGTCAGGCACAGGTGACAAATTGGTCAGTCCACTATGCCGCAAGGCAGTTGAAGTTGCATAGTTTTCGGAAAATTTTGGGACTCTCTGTCTCAAATGTTTACTTTCATAATGGACATGAAATACAGCACTACACTTTCTCAATAATTTTTTTTTAAACTAAAATTCACTACTGTAAATGATTTTTATGTTAACCTATTTCCCAATAAAGGACACTTCTCAATAGTGGACACTTCTCAATAGTGGACAATACTCCTTTCCCAAAAGGTGTCCTGTATTGAGAAGTTTCACTGTATTTTGAGCAATGGATGATCTTGATAAAATTTCTACATTTGCCAGGCACAGTTTATTTTCTATGTGGTCGGTGGCATGTGAAGGCAAGCGCGTGCAGCCGAGAGACTGCCTTTTTCTTTTGCTAGACAACAGTTTCCCCTCTCGTTAGCATGTAAGGGGAGGAAGGAAGGTGCACAGCTGAGAGACAGAAAATGGGGTGAGAGAGAAGATGCTAGGTCGCTATGCTGGTAACCATTTCCCCACTTGTAGGCGTGTAAGGGGAAGTAGCAAGCCAGTCTCGCACGTCGTACCACGCCGCAGTGTCACACAGACGTGTTGGAAAGACACACAATGTACCACAGAGCTGTGGTAAATGGCGGTATGCATGACATTTTTACATCCAGTTGCTAGAAGTTTGCACAAACAACCAGCTTAAAAACGATAGTTGCTGGAAATCTTAGGTGACAGGACCCAAAATATACTTTGATCGATGCAACATGTGATAAACTATAAAAGCGGGTTATGTTAACATTATTTAAATAGGAATTTCAGTGGGACCACAAAAAATTGTTAGTAGATGTGATTGATCAGTACATGCAATAACATTCCATCAGAGTCGACTATATATAAGTTATCTCCCAATGAGCCTCCATGCATAAAAGCACCAACATTAAAAAGCAGAAGCAAAAACATTACTACATGCTGTTCAGAAATATAATTTCACTCAACCAACCAAATTCCCAATTTGATTTATTTTCTTCTGGTATTTTGATGATTATACTTCTTAACAGTATATCAGTAATGGCTTATATAATTGCCCAATATCTGCTGGGAAACTTCTCCGTGTTTCCTAAATTCGTAATATTATTATTGATACTGTATGTAAGGAACTAAGAAGAATTAAAATAAACAAAATTTAAAAGTCAAATGCTTAACAACTACTAGTTTATTTCAAAAATTTTCAGGCCTATTTAAAATCAGTATATGCCAACACACAAAAAAGGAAGGCAAAATAATGCCATCAAATTTTATTATTGTAGCACTGCTATCATCATGATTCATTTTTATTGGCGTGCAAAAATTAAGGGCAAAGCTGAAAAATTAACTAACAGCGGAATGAACACGCAGAACCAATCACAAGACCAAGCAGATCACCTACGGTCCAGTACAGTAGGGCATGCCCATATACGCTGCATGACTGTGGGCATGTGCAAAGAGTATAAAGCATAAGTGTGGTATACACTCAGTATTGCAGTGGAAGCTATTGCAAAGTGTACTTTGGGTTGAACAACATTAAGTTGCTGTCTGATATGGCCAACAAGACAATCCTAAAGCCAAAATCTGGATAACTTAACCCAATGTCGAATGACTGGAAGAAAGTCTAAGTGTGGCTAGTGTGGCTGAGAAGTTCGGAATTGCACACAGCATTGTGTTAAGAGCTTGGACAGCCGCTCAAATGGCATGAACAGCTGTGTGAAGGTTTAGTAGTAGTCGTCCACAAGCAACCACTGCAACGGATAACTGGTACGTCATCTTAAGAGTGAGACGAGACTGACAGCAAGTGAAATCACAAGAGACATGCAACACATTACTGGATGCCAAATATCATGTTTTACCATATTTTACCATGTGACCGAAGAATTCGAGGTTAGGGCAGGTTTTATCACGTGTGAAAATGATAGTTTATCGAGATTAACTGCCAAAAAATTTTGATTATGTGTATTTTGCATTTTACCAGACACACAGGTGGTTTGTTTGCTCCGTGACCAGTACACTGTATGCCATTTATGTCTGCCCATCAAAGACTGCATTTGCTGTGGTGCCAGGAACACGAGGGCTAGAAAGCTCAGCAAGACCTTTACGGACGAGGAGAACAGAATGCATGCAATAACCCCTCCAATATCATCAAATGGTATCTGTTTGCAGGTGGCAGAGTTCTTGTTTTTGGAGGCATAATGCTTGGTGATCATATGGAGATCCACATTTTCCAAGGAGGTTCAGTCACTGGTGACTGCTATTGTACACCAGTTCTCTTTCCTCCCTACCTCATGTACATCTTTTTCAAGATTCTATGGGTCCCCAAATTCCTCTTCATGAACAAAAATGGTACACTTCATCGTACAACAGCTGTCACTGGGATGTAAGATTGAAGATATTCGCTGCATGGATTGGCCCACGTAGTCCCTGGACGTAAAGCTAATCAAATGTATGGGAATTCATTGGGAGATGTCTGGCAGCACATCAGCAGCTGTCAGCAATGAATCCGCAGCTGTGATTGGCACTACGAAAGGAATGGGATCTTAAAAACATAATAGTATACTTTATACCTAGATTTGAAATACTGCTGTATGATGTTAGACATTAAAACCTGTCCCCATCCTTAATTTTTACACACTAGTGGAAAATTACATTAAGCATAGCTATCATAACGGTTTATTTGTAGGCCTATAATGCAAATAGTTCAGTTCTTCCATATGTCTAATGGTGTTTCTTTCAGACAATTTATTTTTGGAGGGCATGTGAGTAGTTGTATGGGGGTTTGTATTTTTAATTATTAAAATAAAAATATATAATTTTTTAAAGGAAATTCATTTTCTTTTATTGTTATTAGTGTATGTATAAAGAACCTGATCCTAACATGGTTTGGAATATACTCGTATACAGTCAAACTTCTGGTAATGCACATTTCCCAATAGCGGCTAGGCTTTCAATTCCCCAGCACGATAATATAGGTTATAATGGACGTAATAACTCTAAAAAATGGACATTCTTGATATGATAATGGGACACGCACATAAACAATGTGTGTGGTTTTGATTGTGGCACAGGCTTAGTAACGGACACAAACATCTCTATTGAGCACTATAGAAAATAAAACTGCTGTTTGTTTACATTAACATATCTAAAAACAACAGCCATTTTTGGTTAGCAACCACAGAACAAGCCCTTTCACACTCGCTTGTGAATGAAAACGTTTTGTTGTGGCCAGACTGTTATCAATTCAACAGCGAAGCCACACAGTTTGGTTATGGTTTTGTTTAAACATGTATCTCGTGTTCGAAAGTAAACAGTCACAAAATTATTATAGAAGAAAAATAAAGAAAACTAATTTCAACCAGCTTTTAACTCGCATCTAGAAATGCTAAACAAAAACATTGAAAGAGAGAGGGGGGGGGGGGGGGATTTTAAAACAGACGTCAACAAGCTAAAATAGAAATTAATATGACCGAAAACTAAATCAGGGTCTACAGTAAACTTATACACGTAAGTTCATATTATTAATCACATATTGTTTTTGGGAAACACAAATGTTTTTATAACCGCTACTGTCGTTGGCCAAGTTCGCTAGACATTTATTGTGCCATTAACTTTTCCTGGCATTTACTGAGTTGTTTAGATGTTTATCCTTGTTTATTTATTCTTGAGATGTCCAGTTTACATCCCGTTTCTTACGCTGCACGGTCATATAACATCATCTGTGGTTCATAACCTTAAACGATTTTCTGTGTTATACATCAGCATATGAGACAAGGCAGTTGAAGTTTTATTTTTTAATAAAGGGGATGTAGATGGTTTGAAAATGATGTGCGATGTTGAGATTCACTTGTAAAGACAAATACTGTCTACAAAGCAAACCACAATTGATGATTTTTTTTATATAGTGAAGAAGCTTTCTGAGAGGTTCCTAGAGAGAAATAATTTTTTATATTTTTAAAATGTTTACTTTCATAATGGACATGAATCACAGGGTTACACTTTCTGAAATTATTTTTTAAAATTAAAATTCACAACTGTAAATTATTTTTATGTTAACCTATTTCCCAATAAAGGACACTTCTCCTTTCCCGAAAAGTGTCCGAAGAGTTGAGTTTTGGTAGGGACAGGTCTGAGACCCCTCGAGTTAATGTTGGCCCTTGTCTAATATGAAGGACAGGAGCTCTCCTGAGGCCTCTTGAGTAAATTTTGGCACTGACCTAACGTGAAAGGCAGTAGCTCTCTTTTATTTTAGCCACACAATGAATCCCCTTTTTTCATTTTAAGTATCAATTTCAAACCATTTAAGAAACTATAAATAATTTAAAACTGAATATTAATGTATTGTAATTATTAAAAAGGGACATGTAAAACTTGTTCTATTTACTTTGTGTGATAAGTGTAAAGTGATGTACTTTACTGTAATGCAAACTTTGTATACAAGTGAATAACCATGTAAACAAATTTTTTGCAAATATAGTAATGGTCAGTCTACCTATAATCATTAACATACATTTTGTGTACACACTCAACTTGAACTAAGAAATAACATTTGAATATAATTGTAATATGCATAAGTGATGTGTCATATTCTTGCAGCATCCCAGTAGATGTCTTGAGTTCTCTTCTTTAACATGTGAAGTGAATAATTTTTTTTGTTATGTAAATTAGTTTGATTAATGAGTTGTAAATTAACGTTGTTTGTAAAAAAAAAAACAGAGTCGCAGTAGTCTACAGAGTAGCCGCATGAAAGTTAGGTTCCGATTTGGGAAAGGTTTCTTCAAAATTTCTCCCAAATCGAGAGGGGTAATGTAACGATGCAGTCATTTATTATTTAAAATGGGACATTTGGTTGATTTTCTTTTCTTATTTTATTTTCTTTCATGCAACATGCAATAGGAATAACTTATCAGTGTTTGAAGTTTGGGCAGTGTTCGAACGTTTATCTGTAGTGCGTTTGCTTTTTCTGGAGTCGCAGTTCACGTTTCGTCAGCTTTAGAGATAAAAGTTTTTTCAACATCGTAGACAGTTTTCCTTCTAGAAGTTTGACAAAGTTTAGCTGAGACACAGTTCGATAGTGTGTGGGAGGTGGTCGCAATGGGGCTCACACATGCTTCCGAAGGGATTATGGCCCATGCTATGCCCATTTTTGGTAACATTTTTGGGACTCAGGCGACAGGAGTGGGGGAGGCACGTGGTGACTCGAGCACCAAGTGCTTTCTGCCGTAGACAGATGGCAACAAACCTGAAAGGAAGCATGGCAATGTGACTCGTGTTCGCGCAAGGCGAGTTTTGGAGTGATGACAGTAAACAAATTAACTACTGCGATGCTGATCTGTGTTTGTCTCATTAAGTTGACTGTTCGTGCCTCTTAACTACTTGTGTGAACTGGTTTGAAATTTAAATAAAATTGAGTGATTAATGCAAGACTTGAAATCTTTTTTTTAAATTTAAATATGACGCCTTTGAAGTTTCATGTCTAGACTGACTGAGCTAAATTGAGCTGTGATGTCAAGTTATTATATTTATGATAGCGATGTTACAATGTGAAAAACCACAATGTTACAGTGCACAGGAAACCCTTTTAGTACAGACATGCAAAATTTGCATTATTATTTGGTAACATGTTAAAGACTTCACTGCCTTATACCAACTTGAGTGAAATTTGCAATTTCATTGGTTGCTGGCAAATATACAGCATCATTTACCTGTCTGATGGCTTTACTGGAGATTGGCTGCTCAACCCCAGAGCTTTTACTATTGGTTAAAACTGACACTGGGACGTACCAAGCAGTGACGTTTATTCCATAGAAGCAAGGTACGCAATGATTACCCTATACATATTGGAAATGTTTGACCCTTTATAGTTTCCGCCGTAACTTTAAACACATTGAATTCTGAGTTTCCCATTTCCGATTCGAGAAACGGAGTTTTCGTAACTCCTGTACTGTACACGCATAGTGTTGCTGTCTAGAATTTATTTCCACAAACGGGAGCAACTCGCGATGAACCAAACTCGCAAGCAACAACATGCCACATGCTCGACTGCATTCCTTCTGCAAGGTAAGCAGTCATGTTTGCATCGTCCAATCCTTGATTTTTCCTTGGAAAGTGGATGAAAGTGTTTGGGAAAACGGGAGTTTTCCTATAATATGTAACATCTCTCAAAACAATATTCAGTTTAATTATTATTACATTCATTTCGTTTCAGTTTTTGTAACTAATGATAGGTATTATAAAGTGGTAAATACATATGGAGGGTAAGCAAAGTTGGAAGTTGTGTTTGTTAGTAGAAATTGCTTACCCTGTAAAAACTCACTACATGCCACTGGTGAAACGCAAGTTGCAGGCCAATGGCAGAAGTCAAACGACCACACACCTTGGAGTTTAATCTGTAGCCACAAAATAATGTGAATTTTGCAGGTCCCTACCTTTTAATTAATTTTAGAACTTTGATTAAGGACCAGTAACTGTGCAACCCTCTTTACCCTTCATGTCCCCTTTCTTTTTGGGACCACTTGCCACCATATCAGCATAAGTGTATACAAACACATCTCTGGTTGCCCAAAATGCACCTTTTCTGCTGCTGACAGGGCTGCATATTTGGATCAGCAAGCTTGCCACATATTCCATTTGTAGACAATTGAGAGGGGGAGCGAGGCAAATTGTATGGCAGGAATGTACATTATTTAAATTTGTTTGCCCAGCACCCAGGGTGTAACTGAATACTATTTTAAGAAGGGAGTCATGAAGGTGTCACATGCATCACAAAATATAATGCAAAATAAAGAGTCTCAGCCCCAATTATTTGAGTTAATTTGATGACGCTGATGTTATGAAGTGGTTGCAGATTATCTTCCAAATCATCCAAGCTCTCTGTACTCTGTCTTATAATACTTGCAATCAACTCATGTTTCAACTCCATTTCTAAAGATTTATACACACTTGAATTAGAAATCACTTGACATCAAGTTGTATTTTGTTTTTCATTTATTTTTCATAATGAACCTGCAGTTACTGATGAGAGCCTTCAGGTAAATATTGTAAAATAAGGTACTTTAACTTGTGAGGGTACTTTGGCCATTTTATGCCATCTGCTGGTAGCTGTGCCATGTGTCTCACGTGTTTACATTATTTTCAATTAAAAAACAGTAAAGAGTTTCAAATAGAAGCCAATGTGACTGTAAATTTTTTTGTATAATACAGGTTTAAATATGCCAATTCAGGCTTAAGATGCCCTTTCATTATTATTTGCATGTTTTCCAGCATGGTACATGGTCAGTGGCAACAAAACTTCACATTGATTGGTATTGGAATAACAATCTGTTACATGTGAACATTTGCTTTTGAAGTTGCATGAAATAGAGTAGGCTAATTTGTGGGTTTACACTGTACCAGCCAAGGCAACTTTATGCCATCAGTAGGGGCAAGATTTTGTGGTGTTATTTTAAGGCAAATTTTGTTTTTAAAAATACCTGATTTCTGTGTTATCAGTTTTATTATGAAAGTCAGTAACGCATAGCATTACCATAGGTTAAAACATCACTTTTTAAAGTTTTTGTTTCTTCGTAACTTGTATATTGAGGTTTCTAAACAGTGTGAATTTTTGTTACAGTCTTACATAAATGGCTTGGATATGGTTTTATATAGAAAAAAAAGCATGCAATACTGGAAATAAAATTATTTTTAAATTTGCTTTTACAATTTTGCTATTCTCATTAAATTATAATTTCTCATCCACATGGTATTCAATATTTACTGCGTTATTCATTCAGCCTGAATGACAACAGCTTACAATTAATTTTTTCCCCTCCCATTACCTGAAAACTTAAATTATTAGCATTATCACTCAGTTTATACATTTTTGGATAAAGATTGTTGGTCATAGTTTCACAGATAAAATAATGTATTTTGGCCAAATTCAATTTATTTTGTTTTACCTGAAATTTTGGTGTTAGGCGGTGTATTAACTTGCATTTCTGTGTTTCGGTTTTATCGCTATTCACCATATAATCTTGGCTCTATTTATAGTCTATAATAATTTTTTTTAAAATTACATTTGACTGGACATCACCGATATCTTACACATGAGCTGTTTTTAACTTCTTATTTGTTTTCCCGCATAGATTCATCCTGAATAATAATGGTGTGGTAAAAAGGGTGTTATTAGACTGACTGAAGTCTGTAAACTCATTTTGTCCTTTTGAATTTTGTTTGTTGAGTAATTTGGTTAACATCTCTTTACTGTAAGTTAGCAGAGAGAGATCAAGCAGATTATTTGCAATTGCCCTTTTTGGTAAAAGACCAATACCTTTGACCTAGATTATAAAGGATTCAACTCAACTCATTGCTCTCTTTTTATTCATGTTTATGTAAAAGCGGAATACTGAAAAGTATTTCAATTCATGTTAAATTTAAATAACCATATTCAACATTTTCATTGTATTTCCTTGTCAGATTTGTTGATTTATGTTGACGTAGACCACATTGTTATTTATCTGTCAATTTAAACTAAGTAAGAATTATTGCTGATAAATTTTCACCACTTTCTCTTTGGCTACTCACAGCTTGAAAGATAACTTAAGGGGAAATATTAAACACCATATTTGCTTGTAATCTGCGTACAGAGCTATCTACCAGATACGAGGGCAGATACAAACGAAATTGCATGCACAAAGTTCACGAGTTTCCTGCTAGGTAACACTATCATCGTTTAAATGGGACAGAAGCTGCAAAACGTAACAAAAAAATTAGTGTAGCACAGACACTGTTGCCAGTTCTCCTACAACACACTCCCGACCGGCGGCTGGGCGGGCGGGCGGTGGTGGTTCCTCGACTCGCATCATAGAGAATAAAAGTAATTTATTGCGCTGGTCGTTCATATCTCAAAACTTTCAAACCCCGTGTAAACCAGTACAAAATACAGACATGACATATAAATGTGTTTCATTCCAATTAAATAATATGTTCTTTTATAAGTTTACATATATAATTGTATACACTTGTACCTTCATACGAATTTACATATACGGAGGTAGTTAAAAATACTAATCCAAAATTGAAATAAATATAATTTTTAACATACCTGTTCTAGGTATAATGTGTCTATATATACTTGTATTTCTCAAACTCCAACAGAGTAATGTAATGATTTTCTGAAAGTTATAACCCAACGGCTTCTACATTTACATTAACATACGAAGTTATACAATTTTTTACAGTGTAGGAATGTTGGATATGCATCGTAGGATATAACTGGTGTACAAATATGTTTTACATTTTTTTACATTTCTGAAATAAATAGTTTTATTTTACAGTAAAAGGACAAGAAATAATTTTATTTCCTTTGATGATTTATATAAACTACCTTGGTTGGTTTGCACTTAACTTCTAAATCCATCTTTTCTTCTTTTGGACCACTGCGTGCACTTCAATCATATGTAAAAATCAACACTGCCTTACACATACCACCGAAAAGTATACTTGTATGATGTAGCCTATGTGACACCAAGACACTAAACTGTGATACATAAGTTTTTATGTGTATAAAACGAAACGAAACCGGTCTGAGTTGCAACCAGTTTGAACAGTGCACTTTTATTTTGCCATTAAGATCTCACATAATTTACTGACTCACAGTCAGTATTATGCACACAGGATTTGGGGGGGGGGGGGGGGGGGTGGCATTTATATGAACGTATATGCATTTCGGGCCAGTGATATCTTTCTAAAAGCTAATTTTTAGCAATGCTCAGTTAACCGAAAACTAGCAACAATCAAGCGTTTCTTCTGCGTCAGTACAAAGGTTTTCAATGTCTCATAACCAAGCAACATAGGATTATGGTGCCTTATAAATTATCATCAAAGCTTGAATAAATTTAAAAGTGTGAGGAGTGTGACCTGGGGCACATTAATAATTGTACATAATCAAGTCGAAGTGACTGCTAAATTGAAATACTATAACGTGCAAAACATTTATTCATTTGCCATGTTTTCGTACAGTATTATTTATAAAGTTAGTAATTTGAAGATATTTGCTCCGACTGAAATACAAATCTACTATGCAGCTGGTCTCTGATGTCCGTCTATTGCTAACGGAGTAGTTGTAGGATGATGCTTCCTGAATACTAACTGGGATTCAGTTAGCAGATTATATTTGCTTACTTGTTAATAGATTTGTCAATAGGAAGTCTCGACCACCATTCACATTTCTGGAAAATTATCGGAAAGTTAAGTTTATTTTTAGGGGATTGGGGGTAATGAATAAAGCCGGAGAAGTAGATACTTAATGAAACAAAAAAAATTTGTGTTTAGAAAACACTTTGAAATAATAAGTGTTTTGGGGTTTATAAATGGGCCGTACCATTAAATTATGTTCACTGTGTCCCTACCACACCACCGCCTCTCATTTTCATAACCTGTGCTAGGGCATATATGTATGTGTGATTGTATATGCATGTGTGAGAATGTATGGATTATATATATATATATTTTGCCTAGTTTTTTAATTAAAATTGTGTGACATTTAGCAATTGAATATAGTGTATGCAAAGACTTTCTGTTTCCAAATGCAAGGATGATGTATTATACTTCATCCGACACGTCTGTGATCCTTCATTATTTCACTTGAAAACTTGTACTGTACCTGCAAGTGTAACTATTACTAGCCTACTTTCCGAAGGAAAAAAAGACTTTCCTGTTTGTGTGTACGTATATCTGTGTGTGTGTTTACATGTGTCCCCCCTTTTCCATTTTTTAAAGCGTCTAGCGGCTTTAACAAAACTCTGTTTATATATAGTACATACTTAGTAAGATCACCTGACTTTTATAGTTTTCGACAATGCCAAGAACTTCCTTTAAAAATGGTGGACATTTTATTATTTAGGGTAGTATGCCATATCTCGGGAATCATTTAATCAATTTAAATCAAATTTTGTATGCTCGCAGAACATCACGTAACTATTACATTTTGAAGTTGACGTTGTTAGACCGCAATTTTGAAAGATATCATAAAATGAAAAAATTAAGATTTTACATAATACATCGAAGACTATCACAGCAATTCTCTCACAATTTGACAAGTAAGTTATACTATGACATCAGATAAATGTACATAAGTGAACTTGCTTAGATACTTATTTCAAAATGGTGGCCATACAAATATTTTAGGTTTATTTGGCACTAGCAACGCGCCATCGCTTCGCTCAGGTTTTAAGGAATTATTGAAATACATACCTATATATGCCTGTGACTACCAGTGACCGTGACTACCTAAAACTACCCATGACAACGTGTGACTACCTGCGATTACCTGTGACTACCCTTGAATATCTGCAACTACCAGTGACTACCAGTGACTATGTACGACTACCCGTAATTACCTGAGATAACATGCAACTACCCGTGACTACCTGCAACTACCTGTGACTACGTACGACTACCCGTAATTACCTGAGATAACTTGCGACTACCTACGACTAGCTGCGACTAAGTGCGACTACTTACAACAACCTGAGACTACCAATCACTACATACGACTACATGCGACTACCTGTGAATACCTGTGACTACCTACAACTAACTGTGACTAATTGCTATTACATGTGACTACATGCAACAACTTGCGACTACCTGCAACATTTTCTTGTAACATTGTTTCAACTTATCTTTAATGGCTTTGGTAGAGCATGCTTATAAAACAGCCAAGTAGCAACTTGTTTTATAAATTTTGGAATTTCTCAAGGCATTTTTAAAAAACTAATCATAGTTCCATATGCATCCATATGGAAGAATGCAGCTTTCTAACATTGAAAGAATTATAAGAATCAGCCCAGTTTTGGTAAAGCATGATTAGAAAGCAGTCAAGTTGCTCATTTTTCTCACACTTGTTTTACAAATCTTGAAATTTCGCAGGGATATTATTTGGAATCAAACATAGCCTATACCCATATGGAAGAATGTATCTTTTTAACAGTGAAATAATTATAAGAAGCGGCCCTGTAATTTCCAAGATAAGCCATTACTTATAAACAAACAAACTCACTTTACCTATTTAAAATATTATTAGTATATATATCAACTATATCATTAAACCAATTTCAGTCAATTTTGTATGCTGAAAGTGTCTACTACAAGCATCAATGTGCCAACACATAGCCATATTTGTCAGCCAGTTTGTAAGTTAGTGCCACACGAAGAAAAAAATAATGCATTTATGCCATATCTCGATAAAAAAATAAGCAGATTCATACGAAATTTGACAAACAAGTAGTACTGCTTCATACGATCTTCAATTATATGTGCAGGTTTCTCAGAAGCTTATTTTCTATATGGTGGCCATATAGTTAGCTTAACTTAGAATGTTTTATCGTCAAAATTATATAATCAAGTAGATATTTCAACTATCAATTGTGTCTACACGGAGCATATTTTGTCCGTAATTTTGTAAGACAGCGTCACATTAATAAATAATTTATTTTATATTTTATTTTATTAAATTTAATTTATAATAAATTTTTATGTAATATCTCAGGAAACAATTGATCGATCCCAACCAAATTGATCAATCAGACTGCTATGTTTTAAGTATGTCAGGCACCTATTTCAAAATGGCGGCTGTATAAATATTTCAGCTTAGTATCTTTTATAAACAAACCTATTGCCAACTTAACTTCGTATGCTGGCAGTATCAATTACAACCATCAAATTTGTCTATATAGAGCTTCATATCTCTGCCATTTTGTAAGTTAGCCCCACAATACAAATTAAGTTTTTGTCATATCCTGGAAAACAATCAACCCATTTGTACCAAAATTTGGCGAAGAACTGGTATTGTGGTAGGACATGTAACTATAAGAATTGTTTCAGTGTGACAGACATGTTCAGAATGGGGGATACAAATTAATATTAGGTTAGTGTGCTATATCTACGAATTTATGTAATCAATTTTAGCATTACTTTGTATACTGGTGGTATACAATCATAGAATGTGCTAAAAAAATTTTTTTGGCCTCTATCTGTAAAGACTGTCACATGAAAAACATGGTGGTTTTATGTCATATCTCAGGGACTAATAAACCGACATTTACCAAATTCTGCACACAAGCAGTGCAATGGTAGGTCATGTAAATTTAAGTGTTATAAGTGGCTCAGTTACTTATTTTCAAAATGATGGCCCAGTAAATATTTTAGGTTACTAAACCCTATCATCCGAAGCATTAGACTGAATAAATTCGTAGTTCATGCTTAATCGACCTTCGTAATGCAGTTTGATTGCACACTAACGTATAATACGACTAGTGTTGCATATGTTTCTGGTTTCACATCTAATGATATTGCTTTCAACGAGACGACAAGTCCTACCTACCATCACAGCTTTTAAGAAATTATTTAAAAATTGATTGCACCCATGTTGAGGAAAATATGCTCATGATTTATATCAGAAACTTCTTATTTGTGTTGACTATAAATCCAGCGATAATTTACATGCACTTCTTAAACTACAACAACGTAATATAAAGATTCTCGCAAAGTGATATTGCAACTTGAGATCTCTAGTTCAAATACTGCATCTATATTTACTTTAAACATTAATATACTTAAAGATTACTTGTTTATGTCAAAAATTTGTAATCATATCTTGTCTACAAATATGCGATGTGTCACACAATATAGAAACGTTCTGAAGACGCCAATCTATTTTAGGATGACTTATGAATGCTTTCAATGTCTAATGAGTAGAGTCACCTGATTTTTGTGAAAAGTTTTCCGCGCCACCTACAGTTCAATATCATATGTGCGCAACTTCAGCGTTCCTTTGTTTATCAGACATTTGTCTTGATAAAAAAACATTTGTTAGTAGATCAAGCTAACTGCATTCATGTTACTCTAGGAGTAAACATTGATAATTCGCTGACTTGAAACCAGTTAAAATCATCCATTTATGAAAGGGAATCTAGTTGAAGTATTTTGGAAATACAACAAACCACGATATTTTTTTTTGCAAAATGCTGGAATCTCTGCTAATTAGTGGATACAGACATTGGACTGATTAAAACATTCCTGAAGCAATATACTATACATACATACAATACATGATGTTAATTTTCCTTTCACGCTTTGTTACAGTTAGGTGTATGTAAATACTTAATTTATAATATTTCACCACATTACATAAATAATATATCCATCCAAAGATTTATTTTCAAATCTGAGTATCAACAATATGGAATATGGAATATCAAGACTCACATTAGTGATTTAAAATCCACTTGGATATTATTTCAGGTTTTAAAGTAGTATTGAAAATACTAATGTGTACTAGAATTCTAATATTCCTAAAATATATTTCGTAATTCATTCTGTGTGAAGCAGTTTCGAGTATTGATTCAGTGGCATAGCCAGAAATTTTTCAAGAGTGGGTTTACACTGAGTGAAGGAAGGGAGGTTATACTGACATTAATAGTGCTGATGTATATGTTATGATCAGGGCATACACTGAAATTATATTTTGGAATTCCCTAATTTTCCCTGTTTTCCAGACAGACTCTTACCAGTATCCCTTACCTGCTTTCAGAACTGAAAACTTCAAATACCATATTTTTCTACCATTGACAGTGAAAAAAAATGCTATTAGTGAAGTTGAATTAAATTATACTTCAACGTGCCAATCGAGCAGTGCCAATATTTTATTCAGCTCATTAACATTTCTCACGATACATGCTATTGACTTCACTGGAGTGCCCATTACAAAAACACAAATGCTTGATTTTGTACATATAGACCCTGCGACACTTGGCAAAGTTGTATTATTGCTAGATCACAAACTTCAAATTGGAAATTTTAAAATGCATATGCTCATAATTACATAACCTGTATCCACACAACTAACAAAATTTGCAGAGTAGCAATTATTTCAATTTTACCTGATGTAGGGGGAAATTCCCTGACATTTCCCTGTTTCCCCTGAATTATTAGGACAAAACTTACTTAATATAGCTTAATAACATGCATCATAGTTTACGGCAATTATGGTTTTATCAAAAGATTTACTTTTTTTTTTCAAAAGAGTGGGAATATCGCTTTACTATACATCACCATAATATTTCTAAGATCACAGCGGAGCAAATAATAATTATTTGCTCTACGTATCAGAGCTTCTGCTGTACGTTCTTGCCAATACCTAGTAATTTTCTTTCGTAAACAGGTTACAGAAACTACATATAAGGCACCATTTTGTAGGGCACAAATGTAATCTGAAACCAATATTAGCTTACAGTTTTTCGACTAAGTTTGTTTTGAGCTGTGCTTTGTTTAATGACCGAGTGCTGCTGGTTTTTTATTTTCATAGCCACATGTTAATACGTAAATTACGTTACGTGAGTTGGCTACGATGCATATTGTAAATTAAAATGAAATATTCCTCCCTGAGCCTGTCAGAATATATCAGCATAACTGGCAGAGTACAAAACAGACATGTATCGTATTGAAAGAAAATTTAAATGTATCTGACAATGCCAGAAACCTTTTGTCTAAGGCTGGTTCTAGTACTTTATTTTCTCTATGGCCCACGGCCTGTGGCAGTGGACACTCGAAAGCGAGCTGGCAACGCTGTTCGTAGACATCACGAGTACAGTCCTTGTAGTTCCATTGTGTCATGCAGAATGCAGCAGTAAACAGAGCTATCTTTACGGCAAACAATATGAAAGCTGCGACTATATCGTTGATGGTGTAGTGTTTAATTGCACAGTTTAGTGTTCTGTAACAGCCATACAAATAAATAATTTGTCAGCTGTTATGTTTTCTAGAAACATGGCAGAATGCCACAACGAGGTCAATTTCTAACGTTACAAAAATTAACATACGAAAAAACTCATTTGAATAGTGTAGTCTTTGGCAGATTAAAAGCTGCCACATACTGTGATTATTGAAATTATTAATGTGACTATTACAACTTCCTACAAGTAAAATGTTTATGTCTTGGCAGAGTTTATATCTCATATGAACCTATGACATTTTTTTCATTGAAGAATAAACAGCGGTGTTGATTATATAACGTTTTATAAAGAAACTGTAAAACATATCATTTTCTACAATATTCAAAAACTTGTTTATAATTTTTAAAATTATTTTTGCATGAAATACTTTGACCTTACCTGTAATATTATAAACATAAATTCGCATGACTAGACATTGGCACATATCTAACACTCCCACTTAAGTATTTGTTGAGTGTAACCAATCTATTGTTCAGACCTTGGTTCTTGGATATTTTGTCATATAGTCTTCAAATCTTTTTTTTTGTCTTTTTTTTTTTTCAAAAGGATAATTGTGGTTTTTTTTTGTTGTTTTTTTTTTTTTGTACTCAATTATTCTCTTTTTAAGATATTTATATAGATAATTTTAAGTTTTACAACAATAAATACTCTTTTTCTCTCTTGGACTTGGTGTTTTTTTTTTGCAGGACTTTTACCATCCCCTTGGTTTGATGACAATAAATTAGCATTGGTATATTCCTTTAAAGTATAATTTAGGATCAAAAGTTAATATAAACTAAATAAATATAAGGATTATTTTACATACTTAATCAATAATCTCTTTTTATAGAATAATTCTCACTGTTGATCCACACACACACACAGCGTGCGCACTCTCTCTCTCTCTCTCTCAGACAGACTGGAGAAACATCAACTTCAAAATATTTGGATTACTTACTACTTTATTATTTGTGTTTTTGGAACTTGAGTTAGGAAAGTGGTATTTTAGTACCATTATCCTAGCAGCCAACGCTGGAGATTCATGAAAAGATCTCCTAATCTCTCTCTCTTGTGCCCCTCTGAGCTATTACCATACCCCCTCCTCTCTCTCTATTACCATCCCTTACCCCTCTCCCCCACATTCTCCTTTTATGGATTATCTTCTCTCTTCTGCAAAACATTGGTACTAAGAAAAACTGTGAAAACAATTGAACAAGAGATTTTGGTTTATTTTATTTTTCTTAAATCTAAGAGTTTCCAGGCCGCTCCCTTATTGTTCGTCGTATTTGGTGATTGGTTTTTATTAACAGCCTGGTGGTGGAGGTAGTTCAACTTTCAGTGTTGTTGTTTTAGGACTAAACTAAATTATTTTCCTTTCCTTTAATTTTCCCTGGAGGGATAACCATCCCCCTCCCTTCTTCCTTTTCCCATTCCCTCCTTCATAACAATATTTCACATAAAATAATAAGTCATACAGGTTGGAAAATATTAATTCTTAATTTTAAAGATTAACATTTTGAAACCCGCAAAAAAACTTTTCTGGTTGATTAACTCGTCTAAACATTTAACAAATACTGAAATATTGCCTTAATAACTTTATAATGAGCCAAAAATTAATTTTTCTCACAGAAAATCAATTATTAAAAGCACACATTCCAGTGTTCAACCTAAAAAAAAAAAAAACACTATTAATGCAATGAAATATGGTAAATACAATGCTCACCTCACTTTCAGAAACATCTTCCTCTTCAGTTTCTTCCACAATAATATCACTTTCACCTGCCACGCTTGAAGTTTCCTTATTCCTTGTGGTGTCGTCACAGTCAACAGGGCATAACTGCTTTTGAGATGCAGACACCACCCCCGACGAGCACATCTGCGTAAGCTCACTCACGTCATACGAGTTGTTGCACCTACCAACTGTTTCTTCAACTGCAACATGTTCATAATTTCTATGTTCTGGTACAATTTGATGAGTGTTTACATCAGCAGTCACTGGTTTTGTTTCTTGTTGTACAGTATTCTCACTAATGCCACATGTCACTGGCATACCTGCAGTGTTTTTATCATGTTCTTGAAAATGTTGAAATGCCAATAGCTGTCCTTCTGAGGGTGAAAAAGTCTTACAGTTATCTGGAAAACTGCTGAAATGCATCTGCTTTTGGTTACTAAACTGAGGTTGGGACTTAGTGACCAACTGGTTGTCATTATTCATGTGAAGAAATAAAGATGCCTGGGAGTAGAGGCCTTCAGCAGAGAGAGGCGAGCACATCTCTGAAGAGGATCCAAATACAGACTGATTTGAATAACAATCTGGTTGCTGTTCAGACTGCTTACCATAGCCTGATGGTCCATAAATTTGAGTGTTCTGGTCATAGTATTTTGGTGGCTGTTTCTTGTCTTGCTCCAAGCACATAGATCTTGCAGAAAATTTGGCACAGTATTCATCTTTCTGTTCTAAACTACAGCTCTGCCCATTGCTGAAGCTTACATTTGTTTGCTTAGTTGTACTTTGTTCATGCAGCAACATGTTCTGAGCTACAAGACATGATGAAAATTGCTCAACACACTTGTAGGACTGCTGAACATTTTGACTTTGCTGATTTCCATAACTGACAACACTTTGGCCACAATACCAGCTTTGAGGGTCAAGATTTGAAACCCCCTTAACAGGAAAAGTCATTTCTTTGTCAAATCCTTTAAATGAATCACTCGAAAATGGTAGATTAGATCCAATATTTTTCTGCATGCTTGACTGAGCAACACAGCATGCCTGGGGCACATTTTGAATGTTTGCTGCATCCTCTTTTTCAGGGTATAGTGGTCGACTGTTTCTACCCACATTTATCAGGGGTACATTGGTTACTGTTGATGTGACCCGTGTATCTGGTAACCATAGTGGAGGATCTACATGGGAATAGTTGTTGAAATTTGAGGTGGAGAAGTTGTTCTGAGGAGGAAAACCAGGCTGAGAACCCAACATTCCATTATACAACGTGGGCCCTTGACTCTGCAGAAGTGGACTATATGTTGGAGATTGTTGTATGCCTCCACGGTGAAAAAAGTGGCTGCTAGAACTCAGTGGTGATGAAAAATTGCTGGGCTGAGACATAATTTTGAAAGCAGCTTACAACAATTACGTAGATATATAAGTTACTTATTTTCCTTCACTCCGTAACACTTCACAGTGTATCTCTGGTAACACTGTCTCCAATTCTGAACACCTGTGAAAATAAATTATTTTTTATATATTTTAAGACAATGACAAAGCTGTAAAAATTCAAGGTACACTTTCTTTTTTATTTCTAACATGACCCTCAATGTGGAATAAACAAAAATTCACAACAGGAAACTGACTACATAACATACTACAGCCTTTATGTAAAAAAACCCAATTCTTATATACAAAGAAATTAATTTTCTTACGAATCCAAATCTTGTCCAAAATACATTGAACAAATTACAAGTTAAATACTCCACAGATGTAAGTAAATGTGTACACAGAATAGACGTAGTCGCAACTCAATCATTTAAAATCAAATGTTCATTTGTGTTAAATAAAAATATCACACTTACTAAATGTGCAGAATAATGTACAAACAAATTGTACACATAAAAGAATTTAAGACGGTCACAGTGTAACATCTCACGCTATTCACTCGTGAAGTTAGGAAGGTCACAGTGCAACATCTCAGACTATTTTCAAAGGTCTGGTTCAAAAGTGTGAAGAAACCGCAAACAAACTATAATACTGCAAATAATAGTAAAATAAAACTACTCAAGCATTATCCCTTAGCACCAAGGATGTAGTCTCAAATGCAGCAGTCCTAAAATGCTTTTACATTGTCGGTAGTTTGCGGAGGGGTGGGGTGGGTTTACCAGTACTTGTTTTGTATTATAAATGTGCCAAATAAAATTATGTTTGTTTTCCAAAAGTCTGTTGGCATATTCAGGTTATTTAAATAATGGAGGTATTTATTAAATAAAGAGAGTAAATAATAATTTCCTAAGTTTATTTACAAAGAATAGAAAAATACTCCAAACTCATTACTTCGACAACAATGCCTGTCACTTGCTATTCATTGCTAATATTTGCATAACTGTCCAGCATTTCACACAAATTAACACAATCAAACACTTAAAACCAGTAATTGTATTTCATAAGTTGGTATAAGTGTGTGTGTATTATAAAGTTCAACTAATTCTCCTCAATGGCACACTACCCTCGATTACAACACGAACAAGGATGGAACGAACCCTGAAATGAAATGGATCGCTGCAGCTAACTGTTTTAGCCCCAGTAGAATGGACACTTCTACTGAATTACAATTAAAATTATATATATTTGTTATCCGACAGTTTCAGTACATACACTCAATTCAGTATCACTCATCTATTCAAGTCCCATCCGCTCTCAAGACATTGCTGTTAAGAACTGCCCAAATCACTTCACTCATTCACTCACTCAAGCCCTACCTTAATTCAGTCCAGATATCACCAATCTTTCCTGTCCGAAACGTTTTGGAGTGCCCCGAGCACTCCCATACACATACTACTCGTCTGATAACTCATCCTCCGCAGCACTCACACGCTTTGCTTGCTTAGTTGAACTTACACATCTGTCACAGTCTCCCTCCCTATCACAGTTGATCCTCTTCTTTACTCACCACACTTCACCAGTTGGATACCACAAACTGGCCAACTCACCGAGTGCAGCGCTATTCATAGATGCCAGCACTCAATCGAGAACAATCTTCACAAGTTTACCTGCACTAAGGAGCGAGACCTCCAGAAAGCTTGCACAACGGGCCATAGTCGTCAATTACTCCAGTAGGAGGAGGGGGGGCTTCACCCTTCTGGTGAAGTAGCACATCTACCCCAGGTAGGTGGGCCAAGCACAGTGACCCATCCACCCCCGATACAGCTAGGGGAGATGCTCTTCCAGCACAGGGATGGAAGGGAGGTTCCAGACAAAATATTGCCCCTACCTAATGTCTGTTCCTCGTGAACAGACTTCCAGCTCCCAGATTTTCACAGAGCGCCAGTTGGTTGATGCGGACAACCTTAAGCTTTGCCTGTCAGCCCTGTAGATAAATCTGGTAGACCACATCACTAATGTGCTTCAGGACCCTGTACAGCTCCCAACTTTTCTGTTCTTTATGGCAATATTCCTTCTGCCTTTGGGGGTTGTAAAGCCACACCAGCTGTCCTTCCTGAAAAACCTCTTCAGGCATTCTCTAGTCATATTGTGTTTTTATTCGGTCACTGTTAACTTTGTGTTACCGGGCTAGTTCCAGCAAGACCCCCTCTGTCACGAGCGTCCAGACGCCCTTGTCTGGAGTCCGGGGTCGAACGTTGCAAGGTGATTGGCTGGGTCATGTGAGGCGGTTGATCCAGGAAGTGATGTAGTTACGCCTAAGGTGTCCATGCCCTGGTAAAGTTGTGGAGCCCGCCGGAAAGAGCTGTTGTATAGGTGTGGTGTGAACGTTGGAGTTTATTCTATTTGGAATATTTCTTAACCCCCCCATTCAACGATTCCATAAGGCTGTGTCAGGTATGTAGGGTCGGGCTTGCGTTACATTAGTGGCAGCCTGTGACAATGCTAAACCATTTTCTTTATATTCTATCTATAACCTGTATGGCAGAATTACTGCTCCCTATAGAGTTGGTTTTGGGAATTATGACATTTTGTTACAACATTGTTCCACTTTTCACATCACTTATTATGATTTTGTACACAGTTGTGATTAATATATAAGTTCTACACTTTACGTAACTAGAACATGGTACAATCTATACAGTTACATTATGAGTTTATGACATGTTATTTTGTATTGCCAGAATATTAAGTATTTTCTAACATCGTAGCCTATCCTCCTCAGTCTTATTATGGGAAAGTTATGTACAGTGTTGGAAGGTTTTTTACCTGTATCTGTACAGAATATTAAATGTTTCAATGTCAATGTTTTACAATAATCCTTGTACCCTAAAATGTAAAATTTCAATAATTTACTATTCCTAACAGTGGTTTGTGCCGGCACCTTAATTTAGTGATCAGTCGCTATTGCTGTCATGTTGGTTATTGGGGTAGGGAAAGGTAGTGCTCGACTCCGCTTTAGATTAAAGACTTCCTTAGAAAATAAAATGTATTTGTCAACCCGATGTCGAACACGTGAGGTTGGGAATTATGGGTAAAGCTCTCTTAAAAATGAAACAGTCGACAATAGCACCATGATTTCATACCAGACTTAACTTCAACAGTGAATATAGTTATTTCAAAACCCTTTCCTTTTAACACTGTGGTGTGACTTGACCTGCTTATACAAAATAATTACATAATAATTTTCTTTTTTACAGTATGGTGAAATTGTACATAGTAAGCTTTAATGACATTCTTATTTACAGATGTGTATATACATTCACAATCTTAACCATACTCCTGATTATAAAAACATTACTTATATTATATGGGGCCCCGAGCTTACTTGTATGGCGAGAGTTGCCGCGCGGCTATGAGCATCGCCTAAGTACATTATAGTGTGTGACAAAGGTACCTTGGCCAGGTGCGTGCTGCACTCTAAACATTCTTAGTCTCACTAAATGTGACTGCAGTTGCGACATTGTGGTCAACACTTATTACTTTGCCCACTAGACAATGCTGTGTGTCGCAATTGTCCACTGTTCCACAGAACTTTGCGCACCCTGTCGGAATTGTGCGCTGTGCTACTAACCAATATCTCTTTATATTTTTAATTCTTTACGTAGCATGAAAGAAAAACAACTAGCATCATATTTTATGTGCCTGTTTTCGCATAAAACTTTTAACCTACTACGTGCCTCGAAGCGCCATAATGCTATTTTCAAATAGTCTGAGCACACGTGCCTTGTATCTCATAATTTCTCTCCACACTTTTAAGTATTCTCCTGTAAGAGTTTTCCTCACTTTCTGACTAAAAAAATTAGAGGAAGTTATTTTAAGTATTGCGGTGTCTGCCTTCGTGCCCACTACCTAACTTTACGGGTTTGCCGTTTTAGCCATATTATTCATTAGTATAGCAATTTTTATCAGCTTATAATAAATACCTGCTAGCGCTATTGTCAAGATTATGATTGACAATATTGGAGCCAACCAAATAAAGAAGGCAATTATCCTGTTTGCACATTATTAAACAATTTCACCTGAGCCACCTTTGGCTACGATCGCTGTCCCCTCTCTCGTACACTGCAGCTGTAACAAAAGGATGAATAAACACAGAATTTAAAATTCTTTGATTGATTCAAACAGAGCTCATCTGCGATATTTTAGTGCGGCTTTTCTTCGGACTGTCGGTTTATCACACCATGTTGCAGACGAATAAGGCAGTAGCTCTTCTGTCAGAGACTACAGTCATGATATTGGCTGTAGTGTTCACGAAGTGGCTGCCAATGAGGTGTGCTGTGCTGGTTGCAGCGGCAGCGTGAACAAAAGTGAGACGTCACGAAGCTCATTGCTGGCTTTGCCTTTCAGGTGTCCGAAACTTAGATGTACAGTGTGAAAAAAAATTTCCGTGATGTCTACATTGTGCAAAATTAATTCTGTGGTCTTTCACCAGCCATTACGGACAGTGAGTTCAAATTTGTTTACAAAATTAAAACTTGAATAGCTTTGATTATAGTTGCAAAATAAGTTAATATAATATATTAAAATTATTTGAATTTGAAGATAATTAGGCTGGCAGTAAACGTTATGGAAACGTAGAATATTCATCATTCCTATAATCATATTGTATTAATTAACTATCCTCTGTGTGCGCATCAATAGAGAAGTAATTATCACGTGACATTGAAATATGAATAATTATTCATATTAAATATAATTATTATAAACAAACATAACGTACTGTTTGCAATTAAATATAACATATTGGCTGTACATATGGCAATATAATTTATACGAACATGAGAAAGCTGAGAAAATGAGAAGGGTTCATATTAATTGGTAACTTGGGAAAACGTACTTAATTCTTACACTATGACACGCGATTACGACACAGGGAAAACTGCACTCATTACTTACCCTCACGGAGGTCAGAAATGGCCAGTGCACTCGTGTAACACTGCCAAAGGGGCATTACTGTGTCGTACAAGGATCCCACAGTAAAAAGATCCACAGCCTCCGCTACCGGACTGTCACAGCTAGCGAAGAAAATGTGGTTAATTTGCCTGCCTGGTGGGGTCACCACTCCCGTCCAGAGACACTGTATTCCGTGTCATAAGGGGGATGACCTCTGGAGTAAGTGTCCATTCTAATGGGGCTAAAACAGTTAGCCGCAGCGATCCATTTCATTTCAGGGTTTGTTCCATCGTTGTTCGTGTTGTAATCGAGGGTAGCATGCCATTGAGGAGAATTTGTTGAACTTATACATACACACACACACTTATAATAACTTATGAAATTCAACTACTGGTTGGAGGAGGAGTATACATGATCTAAGGCATAGATGCGTCACACCATGTCGCAGTGTGCCTGTGTCGCGCGCCATCACGCGAAAATGCTGAGCGCACTGCGGGCGCAGCAATTCCTGACATCTGGGTCGCACTACCCCGTGTAAGTGAGGACGTTCTGAATTATACAAAAGTACATAGCGGAACTTATGTACTATAACTCTTAGTAACCCTGCTCATTCTTACGCACGCCTGAACACATAATTATAGTATACCAATATAATATTCAATGTCACGTCACTAAGTACATTTACTTTTTAAAATTTGCCTTGGTAAAATATTCTATCGGCAACACGGATTATTTATATGACCAGGCACTGCATTTAAAACAGTGTATAATTATTGATCACTGAGAATTTACTTTTGCAAAGAAATTAATATGGAACTATATTACTTTCCTTATGGGAACTAAGTTATGACTGACGCACACAGAGGTATTCTCACGTAATTTAAGGTACCTAGAAAATATTGATTAATCTTGTATATAAATTAGTCTATATAGACTATTGGTAATTGTAATTATGATGATTTAAATGGGATGTTATTTAGGATTTAGTATGGAATTCTAAGTTATTACAACTTAATAAAGTAGTAAGTTTTGTCATAGAACTGCTGTGGAACTCGTCCTTGGCGCTCAGCGCATCGTCTTTGTATGTTGTGTGCGTTGTCGCTATACATGATCGAGAGCATCCTGTGTCAAGCAGCGCGTTATATGACATGTCCACGAGGCGTTGAAGTTTGCACATATCCCGCGCAACATTCGTCCTTGCCGATCAGCGGGACTTGGATGTTGGATGTTATTGTTATGGAAAACGGATCTGTGGCTCAGTTTCCCCTTGCCATCATTGCCACTGTTTTCAGTGTTTGTGTTATTTGATGTATGTTGTTAGTATCAGTTATCAGGATGCGTAGTTCAACTTCTGCTAAGCCAAAATGTCTTTTGAAATTTTTGAATCCGTCCTGTATGTTTGTGTGGAAATATTCTGTTTTATTCGGAAAGAGCAGGCATTCCCCGGCTCAATGCCCTTGGTAAAAACACAGCACACATGTCATGGCTGCCAGCGACCGCGGTCCGATGAAGGCCGCACGTGCGCTGATGCGTGTATTCCACGGGCCCGACCTCAGCTTGCAGCGCCACTTCTGCGGTGTCTACCATCTCGGCTTTCATGGGCGCCGTGTTTTGGTGACGTGATGCAGTGTCCTTGTGTATGGTGTCGGGATACCCCTGTTTGTCCCGTGACCTGCATTTTTTATTTTTGAAGGTGATGCCTGACGTCCTAGTTTCAATGATATCGCGTTTGTCTCTTTCCTGTGTAACTTGACTTTCCTGTACCTGGGGTTGTTGAAATTTCACCAGACATGAATTAAATTTAGCAATTTACGCGTACAATTGCGTCTGAATCTTCTTATTAAAAAGTGCCTCGCAGGTGTTGATTACACGTCTTACTTTGTTTTCTGGGCTCATATGTACTCTTGACTGACTTTGTTTGGAATTAACATCATTTGTGGTTCTCATTATTCTAGTATGACACGTCATTAATTTGAGCTAGTTTTATTTTGCTATTTTGCGAATTTCTGTACTAACAATTTTCTCTGCTTAAGGCCTGTTTATCATAGTAATTTTTTGTTTGCTGCACCCTACTTACTAGTTTGACTGCGGGGGTGGTTCTTACTGCCCCCTCGTATAGGAGTTTTTTGTTCCTTATTTTTTGGTGTTGAGTAGTACTTGGTTCTTGTTTGTGTGAAGTTTTGGGCGTTGTTTTTTGTGTATTGTGAAATCTTGGTGCGTCTGCACATATTCTTTTACAATGATAACTAGTTGTTTGTTTTGCCTGTACCTATTGTAGTTTATGTATTTTGGATTCTGTGTGCCGTATTGTCTGTGTTGATTTCTGTTGTTAAAGGGCTTTTGAATTTGGAATGAGAGATTGGCAATCTCCTCTTTTCGTTTTATCATTTCTGCCCTGAGAGATTATGTTTTGGCATGACTGAAATTGTTTGGTTGTATTGAAACAATCTTACTTCGACTCTTTGTATATTAGTAAGGAGGTTGTCAACCGTATCGTATTTAAGACCTACTATTTTGTCTGCGATGGACGGGAGCAGTGATCACCAGGCAATATTTATGAATTCAATGTCAGTGACCGTGGGGTTGTATTTCCTTCTATAAAACAAGTTTTCGATATGTTTTAGTGCACTTTCGTGCAGTTTTTGTTTTATCATGTATAGAAGATTCCTTAAATGTTCTTCTTTGGCAGGTGTTAGGAAAGTATTTTTCATTTTAGCAACTGTATCGGCCCATGTGGCTTGTCCTGCATGACTTTGAAAATAATTCTCTAGTGTGTGTTTGGCTGAGCCTGTGAGATAATATTGCAATCTGTGTAATTTCTATGTGTCATCCCAATTATTATTTTCGACTGCGTGGTTGTACTGTTCCAAGAACTCAGACCATTTGTCGCTACCTTCGCCCGAAAATTTGTTCACTGTCATGGGATGTTGCAGTATTACATTTATTGGTGGTAGGTTCGCCATGTTGTTTTCTTGTGCTGATATTGGTGAGGCCAGAGGTGAGTTCTGGTATGTGTGTTCAATGATGAGTTCGTGTACGTTTGCGTATTTGTGTTCAGTTGTAGTGTCAATTTTTACTGGTGTTAAATAATACGTGTCTTGTTCAATGTTCACATGTGAGGGTGGAGGTGTGGATGGCAGAAGGCCGCTATGTGTAATTTTGCCAATGAGGCTACGAGTGTTGATGTAGTTTTAAATTAGTCTAGGATGTTAGGGTTCTCTGTTAATAGTTTTTCTGCCGATGCTACGAGATCCTGGAACTTTTTTGTACTGAATGTAGTTTGCTTTTGAAATTTCTTCTGCGATTCCATTAGATCAATAGTGGTGTGTTTTAGTATGTTTCTGGCAGTTTTGACAAGAGATGTAGTAAGTTTTTCTGATATGTATTTTGTTTGTGTGTAACATGTGTGATATAACACTCAATGGTAAAGCAAGCTTTTCTACTCTCTACTATTTTCACATTTGCCACTCAGCTGTGGAAATTTGTAAAAGCAAAAGTTACAATACGGTCCGAAGAACGGATCCGTGTTTTGAACATGCATTAATTTCTTTAAGCAAGCACACACACTTATTCTAAAGCATAAACTGGGTGACTGTTTGGCCTGGCAGCTTTTCGCAATGCGGCACTTCTGGCTTGCATGCTCTGGTGCGGCCGCAAATAAAGTACTGACTGACACAACAAGCACTAGCGTGAATGAGTGCTTACTATTGTTTTCAACGTTTACTACTCCAGATACGCTGACCCGATCTACACAAGGGAATTCAACCCGAAGGCAGGTGATGGCGCAACATGTTTTTACTTTATGCTATTTAATTTAACGTTAAGGGGAGGGTGGGAGAGCCGAGCAGCTCCACCATTTCCTGTAACCTCTCTTCAGGGAGTAGGCCACGCATTAATTAGGGGGATCAAAGGTAACTCAAGGATAAAGCACTCAGAAACAAAATACTACTTTTATTAAATACTAAACAATTACAAATAAGCCTCAAGTAGGCTTTTCAATCTCCATCAATGATCTTTAACAAGACAAGAGCAAGTAGCAATTATACTTTGCCGTTTCACCTCAAAGGGGTGCTGATACCCTTAATTAAGCTGAAGTAACTTTACGTAAATGCGGCTCAACAATGCTTGTATGGTCCTTACGCCATTGCGAATCCCGAGGCCTATTGTGCATTACGTCACCCTACCAGGGATTTAATATTTACCCTCGTTGTCGTCACTGTCGCACAGCTCTCTCGACTGCAGGCTCTCATCTGGTGTCGATGGCGGACCACGGGCTGTGGTCATCTCATCTGGACATCTTGCGGGCAGCGCCTCCGGCAGCAGCAGGCAAGATGATGCGTAGAGCCTTCAGCGCCCTGAGCTTATATACAACCTCTCTGACCTTGTGCTTGATCCCCCGGGAAGTGTTGTTCAAAACAAGGCTCAGCCGTCCCAGGTCGCCCTGCGCCTCACCTCAGCATGACGCAGCGCTACCCGTCGTAGGAGCTGGTCCCAGCAGTAGGCTTACAGCCTGTTCCATCTAGAAAGTAAGAGTCCTTGCACCTCTTTTTCAGTCTTCCAGGCGATCTCTTTCCATCCACTGGTAAATTATCTCTTGCCGTGTGCACAGTTTTGTCCGATGCCATGTGGGATACGGGTTGATTCCATTCCATTCTTCATCTTTCTACCCAATCCCCTATTGCTTGGCTATTCAACTGTCCTCTAATCTCTTCACTTCTGATCTTGTCTTTCCTGGATTTATGTACAATTTTCCTCAAAATATTAAGTTCATTTGTCTCTAAGATTCGTTTAGTGTTTGAGGTATCCACCTTTGTCTCAGCAACGAAAGTCGATCGTTTTTCTCTCTAGTTCTAACTTACATCTAAAGCGGAATTTACTTATAGTTATTAGCTTGGTTTTTGTCAAAGATATTTTCATATTGTACTTTTGGCAACCAAGATAGAATCTATATAATAATCTTTACAAATCATCTTCGGAATCCGCCATCAAAACAGCATCATCAGTGTAACATACAATATTAAGATCTTTGTCTCCCATTCTGTATCCATCTTTAGTTCTAATATCTTTTATGATTTCAATAAGTATTAAATTAAATAACAGTGGACTTAAGGAATCAACTTAACGGACTCCTCTTTTGATTGGTATTTTCTACCATAGTTTTCCATTCACTTTTATTCTGTTAAAATTTACATTATTAATGTCACTAATAAGTAAATCAATCCATTTGGTACATTATTGTCTTCTAAAATACGTAAAAAATCTCCAGCCTATCAAAAGCCTTTTTGAGGTCGATAAAACATAACAATGCAGGTTTATTGTATTCTATAGCTTTTTCTATTACCTGTCTAATTTTAAAATAGCATCTATCCAAGATCTGCCACACTAAAATCCTTACTGTTCATCTTGGAGACAAATTATTTTTGATAACTTTTGTTGGATTAATATTGTTGTAATTTTAAATACAGTATTAAATAAAGTTATTGGGGTGTAATTTGTTGGTTTGCGTTTTTCTCCTAAATTTATTGGTCTATAATTTTCTGGTTTGTGTTTTTCTCCCTTCTTAAACACTGGAATCACGATACTAGTTTTCCAGTCATCTGGGACTTTAGATTTTTTAAATATTTGTTTAATTAATTTTGCTATTTCTAATACTTTATAATTTCATTGGTTGTACCATCCTCTCCTGGAGATTTCTTATTCTTAAGTTTCTTAATAATAGTTACAATTTCTTCTTCAGTAACCTCTAATATTATTTTAGGAGCATTACTGTCAATCTTATAAACATAATCATTTTCTGTGTTATAGAGATCTGTGAAGTATTGTACCCATTTACTTTCTTCGATTTTATTTGATGTTATAAAATCTTTTACTTCCATTCGTCGATTCCTTATTGTTCTCCATATTTGCAGTTGCATACCATAAATGTCTCTCTCTAAATTACACGTATAGGCTTCCTTAATGTTTCTAATCTTTGCATTAACATTATTTCTAATAACTTTGTAATTATCATAGTCATCTGTTTTTATTTTGTTCTCATATACTTTAAAAATGCATTTTTCTTTCTTTGGCCAAAGTTTTAACCTCATCACAAAACATGGTTTATTTCTGAATTTCTTTTGTGATTTATTTATTTGTCTAGTACCCAGTGCTTCAGAAGTAACTTGTAGTATAGCATTCTGAACTGTTTTCCAATTATCATTAATTTCTTTATCTTCCTTCGTGCAATTTTTGACAGCTTTTCGTCTAATCTTCTTTGATATACGTACTGTATACTTTTATCTTCCAGTAATTCCCTGTTAAGTTGTGTTTGGTTTTTTGTGGATGACTTTGCAATTTTGCCAAGTCTAATTTATGATCAGTTCCTACATTAGCAGAATTTAATGTTCTAACAGTCAGAACTTGAATTGGATGAATGTATTTGATATTATATAATCTATTGTTGAGCATTGTCTTCTAGTATTTTCCCATGTGTATTTATATTGTGGTTTAAGATCAAAAAACTTATTATTTATTCTAAAATTATTGTTTGTGCAGAAATTTATGAGAAACTCTCCATTATCATTCAATACATTCTCATTGAACTCTGCATAACCCCTGGCCTTGGTATAATATTGTTCCCAATTCGTCCGTTCAAATCTCCCATTATTATTATTACTTGCTCATTCATTGGTATCATATCTATTTGATCTTGAAGTATTGTATTTGATAAAATGTCTCTGTGTCCTGTTTTGGTTTATAGTCCTCTGGTGCATATACACTAAATAGATCTAAGATTTTTTTTTTTTTTTTTTTTTTTTTTTTAGTGAGGCCATTTCTGATATATACTTATATCCAAGGATTGCATCTTTATATTTATTATGAATAAGAATCCCCACTCCCTATTTTGCTCTCCTGTTCATATCTACACAACTATAGGAGAAAATATAAGAAATAACTCCTTTACCCTTTTTTTTTTGTCTCTGAGATAGCACATATATCCAATAATTTTTCTTTGACCTCCATTACTATTTCCTGATCTTTATTATTCCACGATGTAACATTCTAACATCCTATTCTAATCAAATTATGTCTCCAAATTTGATTTTTTCCTTTGACTCGCCAAGGACATCTTCATTAAATCAGTCCAGCTCTCTTCATATCTGGTACTTGGAGCTTGAATAAAATACACCTCAAGTGGCTTGCTACGCTGGCTGTTTTTATGACAAAATTAATTATCTGAAACTCATGTCTGTTTATTTATAACAACTTTGTTACTTTGCCTTAGGTGTTGAAAAACAATTGTGTAACGTGCTTATATTTGTGTTTTGAATGTTTTCCATACTCCCAACAATTAACAAGTCCAGCCAGAAAATTTTAAATAAATAATTAAATAAATCTAGTAAAAACTAAGTACCTATGCAAAGAAATATTACCAGGATAAAAGTTACAGCAGGCCTATTTGTGTGCATGTTCACCACTATATTTTAAGTGTGTTGTTGCTACGTACACAAAATAAGCAACATGAGATGCGTGCTTGAATTTACTGTATTTTTCATTAGATTGATTGCTCCTTCATTTTAATATTTACTCCAAATGAGGCCATCCTTGTAACAAAAGAACTCCAACACATATTAATAACAATAGGTTAAATACTACAGTTGTAACAGGGTTAAAAACAGTCACAGCAAAATATTAACGTGTATTATGTGCTATATTGTGTATAACTCAAATATGTTAACAATATGTAAAATAATAACTGTAAGAACTAACGTCAATATAGACATGTTTTAAAAGTCATAAAGTTGACCTAAATATAGTCATACATCTGAATTGTGAACATTTGTTCATTATGGTTTTGAAATATGACAGAATTCTTTGAACAGCTGTAAACAATAAACAAAGTATTTGTCAGTTGAAACGTAGAAGTCACATGGCAGTGTTTATACTTGAAGGTTATGTAATCAGTAACCAAAAGTAGAAATTTAGCAGGATTTCAGAAAAGTGTGAAGTAACTGTGAATTGTTTATACGCACCACGATTTTTGCAATAAGTTATAGGGAAAATTTTTTTAAAAATAAAACTGCACCAAAAATTTGTGGTGCCCTGTTAGTAAGTATGGAAAAAATTATTCATTTTTACATCAATGTGTGGTGATTGTGATATGTTTGGAAAATATTTTAATTAAATAACTTGGGTGCAAAAAGCCAAAATAAAAAATCCCAAAATCCTTACTTCCAGCTTCGTTTTTCTTTTTTTCTCTCCTTTTAGCAATGACAGGATCTCTTTTTTTTGCCATACTAGAATGTCACATTACCCTTCTCTAAAAAAAAATGTCACCTCGCCCCTTCCAGCCCCCTGAGAATAGTTCGCTAGCCTCTGTCTTGGCAACAAAGAGGGCTTGGCAGAATTATCAACCAGCAACATCTGGGTGTTATGTTCCACTGCAGCTCTGGTTTGTGGCGTGACAGAATGCCATTAGGTGGGGTGGGGGGGTGATCGGGGTTGCGACCTACACATAACTGAAGGGTCCCTGAGAAAGAAGGGAGAGGAGTGATGTAAGAGCGAGAGATGAGACACCAAACAGTTCTGCTACTTTCCTCAACATCCCCGGACAATTTATGGCTACCACTACCCCCCATCGTTTTTTTCCATGTATAACATGCACCCCAGAAATTTTTTCCTTTGTTTTGGGAAAAAAGGGAGCGCTATACACAAGTAAATACGGTAACTCCATATCCAAATAACTAATGAAGGACATGAATCGTATTTAATACCAATATTTCATTCATCCTTTAAAAATGATCTGACAGCTGGTTTATCAGCAAACATCTCACAAATAGATGATGGTTTACGTTCAATTACAATCATATAAAATCCAAAACAATTTTATTAAAATTTTCATGTCCAGCATAGCTCAGTTCGGTTTAGCATGAAACTAGCAGACTCCTGGTCCAAATAATCACCAATCCGATAACATAATTTTGAAAATTAAATTTTGAAAATTAAATTTGTGGTTCAGATATTTAGATATAAAAATGTTTCCTTGCATGAAATCAACATTTTACACATTAATATACAGCAAATGCTTAAATTGGGTGGATGATACCATGATGATGCTGCAGTTGCCATACCCTGGAGACATACTTAGTCGCACTCCAAAATTAATCTACCAATTTAGATTAAAAATGTGACATTTGTGAATTTTTTTTCTGTCCACATCCCCGCCAACAAACACTTTATTAGTATTGTTTGGGGTACTGAAACTACATTATGATGATTTAGCCATGCGAAATTTAAATTCTGCATTGTCCTAAAAAACTTCGGCTGGGCTGAACAGAGCAAAGACCCCAAAGTTTCTCCTTGACAAGAGAACGGAACCGGAATTCCTTGCTCAAGTTACAGATAACTGAGCCAAAAGACTTAACATGATAAAATAAATACATTATCATTCAAAATTGCTGCATGAGAACACATGAAAACTACTACTCCTTAGGGAGATACACGGAGACACAACACTGCATGAAAGAAACGCTATAAAATACATTTTTATACACACTGATAGATAAAGGAACATAATTAAACTGCAATTAATGCAAATTACATTACTTGAATTAAATATAAACATTTAGGATACTCAACAAAAGGTTGAAACGATATGCAAACAAACGGTTACGATTAAAACAGAAACAAATAATACATTAATATTTACATTAAAATAATAAATAAATACTCTTTCTGGAATGTACCTATTATGCTGTACGGGGTTCCTGTCCCAAACAACAATGACCTGGTTATCTTATATGGAGATGCAACTATACTGCAAAATCAAAGCAGGAAGTATTTATGTTATTAATGAGTAGTGGCAATACCTATTCATTTTTATTCTGCCAAAAAGACTAAAAAACAACTGATGGTTTTATTCCTTTGATATATACTGAAAGGAGTATACCTTACAATTTTTCCATATATTTATCGCCAGTCCAACATAAAAATATATAACCTCAAATTTGGCCAACTTAGTTTAGGCAATTTTTTTACAATGAAGGACTAAAAGAAAACAGGTTAACATTATTTCTACAATTACTACTAATACTAAGCTAATTTTAGAAAAAATATCAACCTTGATAATTACGGCATTCCTATCTAACATGAGGGCTGATTCAGAAGTTATTGCAACTATTGTTTATCTCCCGAAAATGACCCAGCACAGGAAATGTACTATGTACTGGTGAATATGTATGACATGTACGTTTTAAAGGTGACACCACATGGGGTATGGATGCAGGAATGTCCAGCAAGGAACAAAGACAAACATAGCGGCTTGAAATCACCAATTAACTAATATATTCTCGTATTAACTGTATATAGGCTGTTCACGGTAAAATGAGCACTTTTTAAGGCCCTTGTAAATTTTTCCTTTCATCCTATTTCCTTCTTCCTGCTGCTTTTTAATATAAACATTGCTTGGTGATGATTAAAAACAGTGTACACATTTACCCCCCTCAAAATTTGATGTTCCAATAAAATATATTTATTTGTGGTTAAAGCCTGTTGGAAAGGGCATAAAAAGTGCTCACTTTACCAAGGATGGCTTATACACTCATGTGAACAGGTACGTATCATAAGTGTATGAGCTGTTTGACATGCTTCAAAATAGTCTCTAGGTTGTCCATGGTTCGTTGCCAACGATGAGGCAGACGGGAAATACCATAGACTACACGAGATCCGTCAATGTGCGCCACCTCTCGTCGAAATGCTGTGACGATGTCTGCCTCATCGCTAGGAACAAACCATGGACAACCTCGGAGACTACTTTGAAGGATGTTAAATAAACTCATACACGTGCGATATGTACCCATTCACATGAGTGGATACAGTTTGTACAAGAATATATCAATTAAACTGTGATTTCAGGCAGCCATGTTTGTCTTTGTTCCTTGCCGCACATTCCTGCATCCATACCCCAAGTGGTGTCAACTTTAAAATGTGCATGTTGTACACTTTCAACTTTACGTAGTACATTTCCTGTGTTGGATCATTTTCGGGAGATAAATAATAGTTGCGATGACTTGAATCAGCCTTCGTATAAAAAATTGCAATTATTGGAAAACATTATTTTGGTTGCACAATTCAAGAGAACAATATTGTTATGAACAATATGCTTGAAAACCTTGTCTTTTCAGCTTGCAAATTAGACCAACAATAGTTTTCTTATGTTTATTGGGTAATTAACAATACGCAATTACAAAAAGTACTAAAATGCACATTTTAGTGTGCCGTTGTATCTAAAAATGCATATATCTAAAAAATTATTTCCACTAAAAATTTTAAAAAATATATAAGTATAATTTTTGTGCCTTAGAAGCCATAAACAAAAAATCAACAAAAATTTATGGAAATCAGAAATCTTCCAGCAAATATTTATGTTTTTGTTGATTTCGTATATATGGAATTATCCAAAAGGAATTTCTGAGTCGTGTATATCTTCCTTTAAACTTGGAAGGAAGACTGAATATTGTATGTGAAGCCTCTTTTGAAGTTTCAAGTTGTAACCATAATGCTATTACATTGTATATGTTATAGCTTTCCTCTTTTGTTTTTTGGTATTATAACCTAACGGTGGTGTTATTATGTAGTATATACAGGATAGAAATAAAGAGATGGTAAAAACCATCGTGCTTTTATTCATCCATTTACAATTTAAACAGGTTATAGGCCCAGAACCTTCAGTACTGCGCATGTTCTGTGGGATATCTAAATGTATATTTAATACAAATGAAATAAATGAAAGGCTTAGTCAAGTGAAATGGTGACATGCTTAATGTCTGTCTACAGGAATGAAAAATTGTGCTTCCAGTAGCAGTGTTGTGTTTTGGAGATGTTTCAAATAGATTGTTTGCTATGATGGCCAGTTCAAACAATTTTTTCGTGATTGAGAGGTTGGAAGGCTAAAAGAACTATCGGCAATGGCATACTCAAATGAAATATTACTAGGGCCATAAAGAATTATGGTATTTGGTATCATTGGATTCCAAGGGATCGACCAAAGAAATTACAGAAGCACAGTGCAAGAGGGACACAAAGGCACGGTGTAAGATTGGTATGCTTGTGCACCCACAATGCCATGTTCACCTCAAAGGAAAAAATTCAGCAAAAAAATGTGGGAAGCGTTAAATGTCGCTTATGAGAACACTGGTGCAAATATAGTGTGCATACTTCTGGAAAGACTGTTTGACATCAAGCTCAAGAGATGCTCTATGGATCAATACGTGACAAAAATATTGTGCGCGGCACAAGAGGTTAAGGATGCAGTGTGTAAATTGGAAGATACTATCATTGGAATGCTACTGCTTTTAGAGGGTTAACATCGGAAATTCAACCATTACGAACCAATCTCCAGACGTCTAGTGTCCAGCTCAAAACCGATTATGTCAAGGGACAACTGCTACAGCAAGAATACACACATGGAGAAAGAGAAGGTAACACCTTGGACCGGGCATTTGTAATTCACAACCGTTGGCATCATGCTGCTAACTGCTACAGGAGAGAACCATGGAAGGTCACACAAAAAAAAATAAAGATTTTACTCTCTCTGCAGTAGTCAACTTGTGCATAAAAAATTCTTGTGCTGGAAAAGTTATTTCCTATTTGTTTGTTCTTTCTAACTGGTTAGAAAAGGGTTTTTTTCTTTCATGTTAATGCAGATTGTAGAACACACGGTTTCCCTTGTTCTGCTTTGTAAGTAATGTTATGTAAGCTAAGTTGATTGTGGATGGGGCCTTATTCCTTCCCCTCTCCACAGCATGTCTCTCCTGAAGATGGTAAACTTATGGTGTCCACATTTACTGTCAAGCACTTCCTCACTTAGCCATGTTTCCAATGCCACCACTATGACCGCCCTGAATCCTTCAACCTTACAATGTGAACAGCATTATTTTACATTAAAATGCAAACAGCGTAGCTCCCATTTTATTGTCCAAGCAACAGAGCCCACAATCCAGTGGGGTTAAACTATTGCGACATCATGCGGCTGCTACCTGTTCCTTCCCCTCATTGACGACGGCTGGGAAGTGCCCAGCGTTTTCACTCTTGTAAGGGCACGTTTATACAGTGATAATAGCTATCACGAAAGTGTGTGACAGTCACTGCCACGATAGGTCCTATTTACACACACGTTCGAGACCTGCTGTGATAGTTAACCTCAAAATGGGAATGTTCGACAACACTTGTGTAAATAAGTTTAAAAGCCCTACATTTATATCCATGCGTTTCATATTTGTTGGGGTAGATTAAATAGTGAGACAGGATAACAACATGTAAACATATATTGTCCCCATGATTTATTATGACACTAGAAATTGTCAATACTGTTGTCTCATACCTGTATGATAATATACATCCTGTCAAACCACCACATTGTGTAAGAACCGCAACAGATATTAACAGAATAAAACTAATTCTGCAATATTACTTTCAACGTGAACACATGTATAAATTTGTGACCCTTACAATCACGATAGTAATTCTACACAGTTTACACGACTATAGTTGCATGTACTGTCGCAACACTTACTATCAACTCTAGCTCGAGCTATTATCGCGATAGTTCTATCGGGAAGGTGCGTCAGTAACAATCGTGAAGTGGACACGGCGATAGTAATGCGAGAGTAGCTCTCTTTTAAGAGAAAATTTCGCGCATACCTGTCGCCGCGTAAACGCGTCCTATAACACGATATAAGTGTTTATTCTCGATTCAAACACGCAGAAACAGTAAAAAAAATAATGAACTCTATAGCGTATGTTTAGCGGCCCTTCATACTTTTACTCCATAAAACAAGTGTAAACAGAAATCCAGGAGTTTATCGAACTACACTTAATATAACGATAAATACTTCGTACATTCAAAACATTCCGCACCCAAAAAAAATTGCAAAACAAATTATTACTAAATATTTGCTTTTTCATTATAAAAAATTCAAAGATATCTACTCGCAATGTGTGTCTGAAAACATATCGACATTCCGACGATTGTTCATTCCATAGAGTAAATATGTAGCTAGAGTGACACTAATATTGGACTCTAACAAATCGGCGTGCACTGACATATGAAGTGATACAAGAGCGTGCAAGGAAATGCAGTGTAGAGAAGGGCAAGCCAGGTGTAGCAAGAGTGCAGTTAATGTAGGGATGTGAATGTGTGTTCAACTAGCCAGCTACCCGGCGGGGCATTAATTGTGTTGAAATAATTAACTATATGATTAATGCTTCACACAGTATGCAAGCCTATTACGGGACTGGGAAAGACGAGCATATTAAAACCATTTTAAGGTGTACCGGCTTTCATTACTGTTTTCTGTAAATTATTGTTTGTTTAGATTGCACGTGTTTCACCCCAACAACATTCATCAACTTGTATTAAGGTTTATATATGACTTTTGCAGAGTAATTAATTTTTTTTGTGCCTCCTACATATGTGCTTGACCCCAAGTAAGTCTAACTGTACTTTGTACAAGAAATTAGTGCCACGTGACGATAGGGCCCGCCACCGCCAGCCCTCGCGTCTGCGTGCAAAGTCAGTCATCGCTCAGCACCAGGAGGGGTGAGTAGCATTGTCATGTTGCGTAGGGCGTGCCTGGGTGGTGTTCAAACTTAATTATTAATAACTTTAATTTGCAATAGACTTTCAACCACTGGAACCTTTTTACATTTAGCCACCAGGGACACCACCCCTCCTCACCCGGTTGGTTTGCATCGCCACCGGGAGTTTACTTGTACCGTAATTATTGTGTAGCCATCGTGGATTTTTGTTCAGTTTTACCATCACCGACTGAAAAAGTTCGATGCCTATGTAAGTTGCCTCCTAGAGGAGTACGTAGATTCACGGACGAATAAATAACATCACAAGGAGAGTGCATGTTTGATTCTGTCTTTGTCTTCGGGTGCATTAGGACATTTCTACCCATTTCTAAAGTGTGTATTTTATGGGTTTATTTTACGAGTGTTCCGTACTTCAGTATTTTCAATTCAATGTACTTAATTCAGGTGGTGTGTGGTACGCCCTAAGAGCCAACAAAGAACTGCATTTAATTTTTATTCACCATTCTACAAAGAGCCAGAAAAGGTAGGCATTTCTCGTCAGCACCAAAACCCGGAGCATCAGCAAGAGTCAGCTCTACAACTTTGGCACTGCCTCTTACGATGCCTGACGCTGGGCAAAGCCTAACCTATTTAACAAATTTACACTTTAATGCTCCTTTATCTATTCTCCACGCCATGGAAACACCGCACCTGGTGTTAAGAGGGATCACTGAACTGCACGGGATGGCAAGTAATGTGACAAGTGGGTAAAAAGCACGTGAAACAGATAATGTTGACAAAAATTAGTATAGCATATGGATGCTCACATGATTACATTTGCAAAAGCAACTTTTTGCGTTTATGATGCCTCTTGAACATAGCATTGTATCCACGAAAATGGCAGTCACATATAGAGAGTATTACGTAAAGACAATTTTCATTAAATGTACCATTCAAGCGGAAATGTTGGGTTTGTTTGTATACATATTTGACCAAGAGACAGGAATGGTTGTGGCTGTACATGAGTTGCATTAACTAATGATTAATGTCAGGAATTCTAAATGTGAATTAGTAGAATGCTTGAAAATTATAATCAAGTGTAGCATTGTTTAGCAAAGTGGAAATGAAACTAATTAGGCTCTGTGCTCTGTATAACAATACCACTATTCATCGGAGTAAATTAAAAATTAATATTCTTCATTGTGTGCCGATTAGATCGTCACATGGACTTAGAGCGATGTTGGTTAAATAACTTTTTTTCTTTTTGCAACAGTTTGTAATGGCTGTTTACTGAAATGTCACTGTTAATATTTGTTATTGGTTATTAATTCTATAAATTCACCGGTGAATTTACAGTTCTTTATATTGACGGTACTAGGTTTTGGGCACCAGGAGAATAAGAGATTTTTAGGTAGACTGGAGTGGAAAAAAAGGTTCCAGGTAAGGACGCCAGCCCAGCGAACACGAGGTGCAGATGGGGTCGTGACGTCGACAGCCCATGTGTGGCCTACCCTGGTTGTCCTCCGTCCAATATAATGCTGATATATGGTGGCAGATGCAGAATCCAGTATAGAAATAAGTGCCTGGGCTAACACAAGGTGTTGGCCCATCATCAACGCCAGTTCCAAGTTGCTGTTATCTCGTCAACATGATATACCACGAGGCCTAATATAGTGAGGGCTGTAAGCCTACCCAGGGCATTCTCACTCCCATGGAGACAGTTACAGGCCATCTCCGACACCTTTAATTAGCATAAATCCATAAAAATGAGAACAGGTAAATAGTCATTAAGTGACTGGCGAAATAAGAAGCGAACGTGCTACGTATCACTACTTCATTTCGTTAATCCTTCATAGAAGCACTCCATGAAAAAGATCCCACAAAAGCTAGGATACTTTAAAGTGGCAAACAAAGGCATGGGCCGTACATACAAATTACAGTGATTTACGCCCCAGTCATATAGAAATGATCGAAATGTAAGGTGATGAACTCTCCAGACTATAACGACAAAGGTTCTTGTTAATTACAACTGCAGACTACATGATTAAGCACGAAAAGTTCTGAATGTCCGGGGAGGACGTACACGCACGGCCGCCTCATTTGAGTACGAGATTGATACTACAGAACATGGCGACGAGCTTCCTCCTCACTTGCTGTACTTCCCATGCATGTCACGTGACACACATTTTTTAATAAACACATAAAAATAAATTTAATTTAACTAACGAACATGACCCTTGGGTGGAGAGGAGACAGAAATATGTTAACACTTCACACTTAAAAGTCAGAACAAAAATATAAAATATTATAAGTAAACATAACACTAACACTTTGCATGTGTGTCTTAACCCTAATTTTGAGGTTACAGTGTGCATAGCTCTGTCTGTGCAGGGATTCTCTGATTTCTTTATTCAATTATCTTATTTTACAGTGCAAGGCCAGATGATAATACATAACACATTGAATGAACAACTTACAAACTAATTACTTTTTTATTTGTATTTTCTCACAGCGTGGTCATTGTGTTAAGTGGTATGCATGGCTTGTTAATAAACATGTGCACTACGTACTGGAAAATGTCAGTACATACTGTAGCTTTAATACCGACCACAAATAAGATTATTATGTTTTATTCATTGCATACAGGTGCATATGCAGGGTTAGTGGCTAAATACACAACTTAGTTCTATATATACTGTGCGCCCCAACTCACAGTAGCACACTACTCAACTTAGAATTTTATATTGCACATGACAGCATCAATTCACTCATAATAAAGACACGTAGAAAAATCCATTCAAAACATTCTTAAAAACTAACAAACACAAAAGCACTGTATTGAACGAACGAAAAATTACACACACAAAAAAATACGAAAATTGCTTGAAATATATAGCACTGACATGCACGTGGTATGTCGCGCGTCACTTTGCACACGACATCGATGGGAACACTGACACTACATCAAAGACTAATATTTACTGTGAAACAAATAAACACACTGAAGAATACTAACATTTATAGAAAATAAAAAGACAAAAATAAACATATTTTACATCACATGCACTGCATGAATACACACTCATGCACACACACGGAATGCTGGCTGATCGGCGCAGAGCTGCCCTCACGAGTTACCGAGGTCAAATGGTGTGGTGCAGCTGGCAGAGAGGTGAATAGACTAGGGAGGGGTATGTGGCATATGTCAACACCCCCTCCATCACCATGGTCAAGTGTCTGTTTACACTATGTCAGCTATGCTCCACTTCAATCACAAAACTTGCGCCGCAGATGGAGTGTGTCCTAGGTGCATGTTGTATGTGCAGACCTACTTCTAGTTGACATGGAGAAAGTTTGCGTGGCTGCTGCTACCGCTCTGCCAGATGTGTTGTGACTGCTGTGTTGGATGCACTACTGCACCCGCAGGCCATGCAAGTAGCATGCCAGACGATGCGAGCTCGCTTCGAATGATGGAGAGAAGAGTAAACTACCCTATCCCCGACTCGTCGCTGCTGCTGCTGTAATGCCGGTGGTGCAAGTTAGGAGCTTGGGCGTCAGCAATACTGTGTGAAGGGCCTAACTCTAACACCGATGATCCCGAAACTGGGCATTTCCAAGGCGTCATGACGCCCTCAGGTGGTACCCTCACCTGACGATACTGGCCGTTCTCAGGTGGCCTAACCAGCTCGTCCTTGGTGGCATCATGAATGGCAGCTGATAGATGCCCGGTATGTGTCGTAGTAAGTTGTCTACTAGGGAGGGACATGAAAGGCATGACCTGAATAAGTCTTATGTCTATGAAACAATGTCTATTATTTCAAGTCAGTCAACAGACTTTTAAGGGCGTGGAACCTTCTTCCTGCAAAAGTGTAACCATCATTTATTGTACCAAGTGTGTTTGCTGTTGTATATTTTTAATTTGTCGTACTGTTTACAAGTGTAACTATGGGTGTGCAACTAGCCCGAATAGGCCACGGCATAGCACACAAACCACTTAATTATAGTCATCAGTAAATATTATTCAACAAGGAGTACCCCCATATCAGGAAGGATTCCGCAGTGGTCATCAGCTGAATGACCCCGAGACTACAAGAGAATGCTCTACCAGAGTATGACATCATGTTAGTGAGGCCTGGTGCCCAGATAGCTGTATCCAAAATTATCCAGATTTTCCTGGAACCTTTTATCATCATAAAAAATTTACTCCTCTCCCACCAACGCACTATGGCACCCCCAACTCATAACACCGTCCACGTCAAAATGTCGCTCAACTTTGTAGCCTATCCTTCCTAAGATTCCACAAAATTGAATTCGTCAAATTCCGAAAACACCACAAATGGGAATAAGGAGAAATGTTAGTGGGAATTTCCTCCCTTTCTCACACACTATTCGCACTCCAGCGACCAGCTGACCATCCGTGCCGCGCCATGAGTCAGCTATGCTTCTGCCAGTCATTGACCCCTGCACTGCTCCGAGAGGGCACAGCAGCGACGCTTCATTGGCCACGCCGCACCGCCGCGATTCAGTCTTCCGCGATAATGTGGTTTGTTTGTAAACACCATGGTGGCCAGACACCATCAAGTGCCGAAGCACTCTCGTTTTTGCGGTGCCTGTGTCCTATACATCGTGATGAAAGAGACTGGTACGAGGTTGGCACTAGTTCTACAAATGTACTTGTAAGTCCAGCACAAAGAGGAATAGCACCGTGAACACCCACGAAGTGAAACAACTGGTCAAACATGAGGACAATGACGAAACTGTTTCGGAAAACGAATTATAAATTACGTCAAAAAATGACGAACAGCCACACTGGTGCAGAGAAATGCTATGTGCTGGTGGAGGTACATTCATGTTAACGTGTACCCAATGAAAATATCAAAAGCATAAATAGTGGCTAACCAAATTCGAATTTGAGACAGTAAATTATGAGAACTTTGTATACAGAGAGTGCGAGCAGAACTTGAAAACACAGAACAGCAACACAACTTACAACTGGGATGACATTGTCGCCGAATTGAAGCGTCGAATTACAGGACCACAGACAGTGATAGAATGTGGGAGAAAGCCCCATTTGAAATGTAAACAAGCCGGAAAAGGGAAGTAAGGACTTCGCAAGCGAGCAACAGAAGTGTAGTGTCAAGGAAGAAACATTAGCGAAAGAAGAACAGGCTGAGTTTATTGACCAAGAAGCAGCTGAAATCGTAAATCAACAACTGTCAACCATCGATAAGACGCCAGTGACAGCTGTTAAATCGTGCATGCAATGTGCCCAGTCAACACTACCTGTGCCAATCCCTCCAACCGTACAAATGCCATTTCATGCCGCCTACTCCCCATTTACTGTATTTTCCTGGGTCTTATTCTACTCCGAATTACCCATAACTCCTGCAAAATGAAATACCTGCTCCACTCCCCACTGCTACGTCTGTGACACCATACCAAACCAGCCACTGAGGACCCAACGTAACCCACAGCTGGCCACAGAGTGGAACGAAAGATGTGAAAGCAACAACAGTGGAACCTAAACTCAAAAGCTGCCAAACAAAAACGTCAATAAAGTTTCAAATACTGCGGAAAATTGCAGTTACCCCGAATGAAGACCCAGTGGCCTTCATCTGAGACTGCACTATGCACTAGCAAAGATACAGGATGTGCGAGGAAGGATGGGCTGGTTGTGTTGGAAACCAGTTCCATGGTGATGCAAAGAAATGTCATTACATGCAGGATGGCCTTGCCACTTCAGCCGATCCTTAAACAATAGATAGATAGACTGGTAAATATGAACATCATATCACCAGTGGATAGGCCTACCAAATGGTGCTCTGGCATTGTGATTGTCCCAAAAAAAAATGGACATATCAGATTATGTGTCGACCTTACATCTCTCAACACAAATGTCCAAACAGAGTGTACAATCTTACCAGCCGTTGATGATTCACTTGCACAGCTCCCAAAGGCTAAAGTTTTTTCAAAACTCGACGCCAATAGTGGGTACTGGCTCGAACCACTAGCAGAGGAATCTAAACCTCTAACAACATTAATTGCACTGTTTGGCAGATTTTACTTCAATCGACTGTCATTTGGAATCAAAAGTAGACCTGCATTTCTTTTTAGGGAAATGAATTGTATCCTTGTAAACTCACCTGAAGTGATTTTTCATATATAGGACGACATGTTAGTCTTCGGGTAAGATGGAACAGAGCATTATGACAACCTGAATGAAGTTCTTCGGAAACTGGAAGCAACAGGACTCGCCTTAAATGATAAGTGCACATTTCGAACTGATCGAGTCAAAATCTTAGGCTATGTCATATCCAGTGAAACAATAGAAGAAGATACAGCCAAAATTGAAGCTATTAGGGACCTGCCACAACCTCAGTATGTTAATGGTGTTCGGAGGTTATTGGAAAAGGTTAACTATGTCGGGAAGTTCGTGCCTAACCTGGCAGAGATCACAGAGCTGATTGTAAGAGAGTAAAGCATTTTTGTTGGAAGAACCACAAGAGTTGGCCTTTAAAAAGATCAAACACCTTCTGTGCAGCCCCCCAGTTCTACTTCACTGCGACCCAAATAAGGATATTGGATTGGGAGCAGATGCTTCCTCGTACGAAATAAGGGCAATATTGGAGCAGCAGGATGCATACGGGATATGGAGACCAGTTGTCTAAGCATCGCGATCACTCTCTGCATCAGAGAAAAAACACTCGAAGGAAGCATTGACACTGACATGGGTATGTGATAGATTTTATATGTATGTACTAGGGAAAGACATACTTCTCATTACCGATCAAAAGCCCTTTGTGTCCATATTAGGGAACAAGAATGTAGATAAATTGTATCCTAGATTGCAGAGTTATAGAATGCGGCTAATGAGATACATGTACTAGGTGGAACACATATCAGGGAAGCATTTTTATACCCCTGATGCCTTATCGAGGGCACCTTTCAAAGGAACATGCGAAAGCGATAAATTGGCAGTTGACAAAATTGAGGAATATGCAACACAGTTCATGATGCAGTTTCCTGCATCAGATGTATGGATTGAGGAGGTGAGACGAGCACAGAACTTGTATGCCACCTGCAGGAAGGTAATGAAGCTGGTTCAGGAGGGATGGCCTCAGAGACCCACACAGGTTCCACCATCGTGTCAGGCATATTGGCAGACTACATAAGGATATCGTGGATTGTATCCACTTGGGTCACGTGGACATCAAGAAGTGCATGGAACGAGCAAGACCGATAGTGTGGTAGCTGGGTATTACAAATGATATAAAAAAACTGCATCTCATAATGCGAAGTCTGTGTTAAAGAAAAAACAAACAGACCAGAGCCCTTGTTATCATCCCCACTACCTCAAGTCCCATGGGAGGTGGAATGGACCTGGCAGAACGATATGGGACACACTATCTGGTCACAATAGTCTACTACTCCCGGTACCCAGAGATATTTAAATTACCAGACACAAAAACCTCAACCACGATATCAAGATGTAAGGCAGCATTTTCTCGACAAGGTATTCCCAGAGAGGTTCGATCTGATAATGGTCCCCAGTATAGCTCCCAGACCTTTAAAGATTTTTCTGTGGAATATGGGTTCTCACACATTACTAGCAGCCCAAGATATGCTCAAAGTAATGGTCAGGTAGAGGCAGCAATGAAGACTGTAAAAAATATCACCAAACGATCGGCAGACCTATGCTTAGGATTGTTGTCCTACAAGAATACTTCTCTTTCTAACCTAGAATACAGCCCAGCCCAATTACTGATGAGCCAGTCGCTACGGGATACATTGCCTGCAACATACCAAAACGTACAGCCCAAAATTGATGATAAGAATTAATTTACAGTTTTTCATGACGAAGCGAAGAGTCAACAGAAAGCACACTTTGATCGACGCCAACAACAAGGGAAATATTTCCGCTACAGCCCAGCCAAATGGAGCGGAAGTGTCTCGATCATACAAAATGTCTTCACATGGACGAATCATTAGAAGATTACCACATTAACACAGTGAAAGGCGAGAAAGAAGATGAAACAACAAGGTTATAACTGGGTAGGGAGTTAGCTGCTGGAAGGTGAGAGGTCAACCGCCAGGACCATGCCACGAGAAAACATAGCAGCAGCCCTGGAGGAGGATCGGATACAGCGAAGGTCACTGTCGTCGGAGACAGTTGACAGACAGAGAAGGGAAGAAGACGAGGAAGAAGAATGGAAGGGATGGCCGAACCTACCGGCAGCACAGGAGAAGGGGAGGCTGACAATGCCGGCAAGAATGAGAAGCAAAACCAAATGAAAGACTGAATTTATAATATAATAATGTTACAGGGGAATTCCTTTTGTGTTGTGTTCTCTTCTTTTGTTTGTCCAGTTGAAAGACAAGTGTTCTACTTAAGGGAAGGGAAGATGTGTTGCATGAGCGAAGTTGTGTGTAGGGAGGTTGGCGAAACTTGAGTGGAAAGGACAAAGGAGTGAGGATTGAGACAGAGGATGAAACAAGCTGTAATGTAAAGGTTGTAATGTGTAGGGAGCATAGCAAAAAAGAAATGCAATACACAGTGGACAATCTGTATCTACAGTCAGTGTACTCCAATTGTAGTTTTCGTTACATCAAAGATTCCAAAAATATTGTTTATTTCATTTACGAAATATCAAAATTTTATTTTAAGAAATGATAAATTGTGACTGAAAGGGTTACGGAATTACTACAACAGTGTCAGTAACAAAATACTGGACATTGCCAGTATTGTAATGAGAGCGTATTCAAACCAACCAGTGAGCACTGCAACATGGTTAGAAACGTGGCCAGATAACATAAATTATAGTTTATAATATAAACAGGGTTTTTATGTGTGTTGTTTATTTTTATAATAATTTTTCTGTCGTTAGTGATGTGTACGTATTAGGTTTCACAGGGGAGAAATCCCAGAGCTACAGTTCTGTATAAAGTCACACAGAAAGTGTGGTTAGATTGCCACTGCTAATTGCATGTTCCAAACGTATTTTCCACTTTTATATTTTTTTAAAATGCAAGCTGTTTAGTTGTAAGAAGAGGGTTTTGTGTCTCACTTCTCCATCTGTATCACGACCAGCCAATTCACCCCATTTATAGACAGTGTCATAATTAGCACTAGTCCACAGGCCCGAGGACCTACATCGTCCACGGACACATGTACCAACATGTGTCTCTACAATAGATGTATTTTTGCAGCTGAATTGATAACAGGGTAGTCATCTGCGTTCACAACGAAATTATCACATCTTCAAAATTAATTTTTTAAACACAGACTGCGAGTTGGAATATAGGGACGTGATATGCAGTGGGAGGACAACCCCAAACTTGACCAAGGCGGGTGCGACCTGCAGTTCGCCATCTACGACACCTTAGCCTTACTGTCACCTGCCCACCATCTGCCCTCACTGCGAAGGTCCCCACGCCCTGGAAGAGTGCATGAAGGAAAACCCTAATTCGCAGTGCTGCAACTGCAAAGGCCTTCATCTAGCTTCCTCCAAGGAGTGCCCCAAAGTCATGGAAATAATTCAGCACCACCAGGCAACCATTGATCGTGGAGCTGAACAGAGGGTGCAGCACAGATTGGCTGCACCTTAGCCCCCCCCCCCCTTGTCCGAGACATCACGACTAACCCCAAACTCCTGAATGCCGGGGCACTCCCAGCTTCCCATTCATACTCAAGTGCAACCAGGGGTCCCACACAAACATACACACTCCCTCAACAATCCCTAGTAAACACACAAATTTCGCGAGTCCCCTCTCCATTTCTCCCCACCCACTTTCCCTCACTCATCATGCCGCAACAATGAGTGAAATTGGCGAAACCATGCGAGAAGTCCAGGAATTCCTGGACTTCCTGCAGGATGCAAATTTCAAGGTGTTGATGTCGCATTTCCGCACCCACATGGAGGCAGCAAAACAAATCACAGACCCCACTGTAAAAGCTATGCTGCTGCTGCTGCTGCTGTTGCTTCTGCTGCTGCTGCAGGCGTTCACCACGTTCCACGCTGCTCCCTAATGGGCCACAACATCCAGCAAAACCCTGGTTCCCTGTCCCTTCTGTATTGGAACAGCAATGGCATTTTTGACCAAATATACGAGCCAGAGAGACTACTGGAAACGTACGGTATTGAAGTCACTTTAATACAGGAGACAATGTTACAACCAACTAAAAAATTCGCGATTAAAAATTACGTAACTTACAGGAACGACAGAGCTACTAAAGGAGGCGGTACAATGATATTAATACATAATAAAATCCACCACCATTTAAAAGCCAATCCAGACTGCCGAAACTTAGAATCCACTTCCATTAATATTCAAACAAATACAGGACACATAACTTTAATTTTGGCAAATCAGTCACCTAAGAAAACACTTGTAGAGGCAGGTCTGGACAAAATAACCACGCAACAATATCCGTTTCTACTCGCGGGGACCTAAATGCAAAAAAAAAAAAAAAAACCTGCATGGAATAGTAGGGAAAGGAACCTAAAACGCCATTCGCAACAAAATAATTATCTAATTCATGCCCCGAACAGGCCAACATTTTTCCCCGCTCAAAGCAGATACCAACCATATGTTCTAGACATAATAGTACTTTTGTAAAATTATCACTGAATTGGTTAGACACCCCGAAGTAATTTTAAATAAATTACCACAGACTAACTGGGATCAATTTAAAATCGATATAGACGATATATTCACGGAGCATCCATTAATTATTACAAAGAAAACGGATATAGAGCCGGCAATAGAAATATATCAGAGCACAGTCAAAACCCAGTTTAATAAAAACACTCAGTTCCTTACCCGGCGACAGTTTTTAAAGCGAAACTACACCGAGATTGACTTTTTATTAGCCGAAAAACGCCAAGTTAGACGCGAATTTCAGAGATACAGAACGGCCGAATTATAAAACCAGATTCAATAAACTTAAAAAGGAGCTACGAGTCAAATTATCGCAATTGAGAATAAATAAATGGGAGACTTTTGTTACAGAAATAGCTGATAATATTAATGGTTTCTGGCGAATAACAAAAATTCTCCGAGGTAAAAATGATACTAAAAATTCTACCCCCACATTAGCTCCGTCAGGCCTAAAACATGCGCCAATAGATAAGGCAGAAGCCATAGCAGACTCTCTCGCGGAACAGTTCACTCCAAATCTCGACCTCGGAGACCCTAATTTCACTCGAGGTCACACCGGAATTAATAACCTTACCAGAACTTTTACTTACTTTAAAATCTGTTCACCCTAAGAAAGCCCCAGGGCATGATAAAATAACTTACCAACAACTTAAAAACCTACCCTATCCTGCCTTATGCATAATAATTAATATTTTTAATGCCATAATTAAGTTTAACCACTTCCCTGCGGACTGGAAACGAGCTGAAGTAATTACAATTCCAAAACCCGGTAAAGACCCCTGCTTACCCGTAAACCGGTGCCCGATATCACTGCTGAGCTCCCTCACTAAAATATTCAAAAAAGTTCTTCTCACCCGACTCAAAACTCACACACAAGTTAAAAAAATTATCCCAAAAACCCTATTTGGATTCAAATCTGGATATTCCACTACCCACGCTCTTACAAACTTTGTCATGGCTATAAGTAACAGCCTTAATAACAAAAACTCAACAATCGCCATTTTTCACTAAAAAAACTAATCAATTTCAAATTCCCTGATTGTTATACTCACTTACTGCAAACCTACTTCACAAACCTAGAATTTTATGTTTCAATTGAAAATTCTGATACTTCTACCCGCCCACGCACCGCAGGGATCAGCCTCATCGTCCTTCCTCTACAATATCTATACAGCAGACATCCCACAAAATTATGTAACTGTTCAAATGTATGCCGATGACACCTTAATATATGCAAAAGAAATTGCCATTCGCACATCTACTTACACAACTAAAAATGGACGAGCTTAGCCAGTGGTTCGAGCGCTGGAAAATAAAAATCAATGCCAAAAAATCTCAGGCCTTGCTAATCACTAGAAAACTAAGACATAAATTTAAAGCCAATTAAATATGATGGAGTAGAAATTCCCTACAGTAAAACGGCTAAACATATAGGATTAACTATAGATAATAAATTGCATTGGAGCGTACATATTAACAAAGTTAAAACTGCAACTATAGCAAAAATTAGGCAACTCTATCAACTGTTAAAACATCAACTCCCCACAAGATTAAAACTATTTACTTACACATCTATAGTTAGATCAGCTATGATGTGCGCTCACGAAGTCTGGGGTAACTCAGCTAAAGTCTTAATTAACCACCTTAAGTAGTTCAAAATAAATATCTGAGAATAGGAAACACCTGTAGATTCACACGAACAGTCGATTTGTATAACATTTTAAAGGTTCCCTACATTGGCCATAAACTTATCTCAGAAAATAATAAATTTTACGATAAACTCGCCTTGCATAATAATCCAATAACTAGAAGAATCGGTAAATATTCCCGACATAGAATCGCGTAATAGACGCCCTAAAATGCCTAGATTGCAGGTGTAATTAATCAACAGTTCTCCCCGGCACATAAGAATATAATATAAAACCCCAGATCTAATCAAAAAAAAAAATCTCCTGCCGTTCCGGGACAAAATTCCACCAATTTAACCAAACTCGTTCGCGACAGCACTTCGATGCTCAGTCTGCCCACAATCACAGCCCCGTTCAGATGTAATAATTTAGTTTTTCTAGGCGTTAACTACTCATCCAGGTTAACATTTCAATAAAGTCGGCTATTTAAAACTCTATTCAAACAAAATAACGCCCCTAAAGCACATAAACAAGCCTAAAAATACATTTTCTGCTCCGAAAATGACAATTCTGGCAAAGCCTCTCCTGATTGGCTGGACTCTTCCCGAGGGCGGGGTCTTAATTTCCCCACCCAGAGATGGCAGCACTATCTCCTTTCACACGTGAAACACTTGCAAATACCGCCTCCTATTTTAACTTTTACTGTTATAAAAATTAAATATAGAGGCCATAAGCTAAAACTTCTTAATTTTACCTATATTATATTATACACATGATGCCACCGTACGTTTCCAGCCTGTCTTAGGACTCTGTACTTCCAGCGCCTCAGGGAATTGAGTCCGATTGATTAAAATACAATTAATTAAACAGAACAACTAATATTAGAATAATCAATATTTTCTCACAACTCATTATACAATCACCTCACCTCACTTCGCTGCAGGCAACACCTTTACCCAGACCCTTCATGATTAAATTCACAGGATATTCTGGCTTAGCTTCCGCTTTTACAAGGAAAGACCTGGCCATGAGTCTAACAAAATCTCGTCCAGTCTATAATTTAACCTGCTGTTTTTCTAAATTAACGTAATTAAAGGGACAACCAGGTAACACTCTCACTGTTACCTTCTCCCACGAACCTGTGTTTTGACCCGGAGAGTTGGGGGGAGGGAGGAATCAACATTGGGAACCAGGGTTTGCTGGGAGTACACAGCTTCCCTAAAACTAAATAGCTTACGCCTGAAATATTTTGATGGGTGTGAGAGGGGGAGGAGGTTAGTTTCTTTCTCCTGCATTGCATATGAGAACCGCCTGGGTGGTAAAGGGCCTGGGCTACCCCCCGAGCATCGGCAGTGATTAGACCTGGCGGTGGCGCCTGCCATTCCACACGTATACCCCAACCTTCTCTGTTGTTTACATCATATTACTACCCCTGCATCGTTAGACACAGTACATTCACTCACACAGTATACACAACTATAAGTAAAATCACTCAAATTATTATTACATAATTATTAACTATATTTAGAAAATTCTAATCGCCACAAAAACACATGGAATTCACTTAGGCGCAACTTAAATTCACCACGTAACAATTATAATTAATTAATTACCTATGCCACTCCAGTCATGGGGAAAATGTTCTAACCGTTTTGTATAAATTCTTTTGGCTTTAAATTCAGTTTATTCTCACTTTCCTTTCGCTGGTCCTCTTACAGGGCGTTAGCGACAGCCCTCAAAGTCATGAATTTGAAAAATTCACGCAGATTAAATTCATTTTTATTTAATTTAACTTCAACACCTACCTTTACCCCGTACAGGCAGGGGAAAGGAAGGCAAAACTCAGTTTTGGAAACAGATTCCATGCGCTACCCTGGGAACCCTGTAGAATAATATCTGCCCCACAGCTTAAAGAATTTTGATGATTGAGAAGGGAGGGGTAGGGTTATCTTCTCCTTTCCTCCACAACTTAATTGAGAACCGACTGGATGGCCAAGGTCCCTCACAAGGGATCCATCCACCTCTGCGCTGAGGGAGTAGCGTCCCAGTGATGTAAAATAGTGGTGCAGCGGGAGTCTCGGCCAACCAGCGCGCTCTGCACCAACGTGACGGGAGTAGCGTCTTTGTCCTCACAGAGAGGACGTGTGCATGCCGTCCTCCCCGGATCTTCATCTTTTAGTACAAACCATGTAGCTTATCAATAGTTATAAAGTACATTACCCGGAACCTTTTGTTCATTTTATCCGGGAAGCAAGCCACTCTGCACCCGGCTCATATTTTACATGACCGGGACTCAAGTTTTTACCTAAATCATGTTGGCCTAGTGCCGTTTTACTCTATAAGTGGTCACCCACTACAATGGCGAGTTTGTATTTTTCAGCGCCTCCTAGCGAAGGTGCAAGGAGAATAAAATATGATGCAACCAAGTTCACTAACCAAGGTATGACAACGTAACATTTAAGGTGTCAGGTGGCCTAAACAATCTGCTGGGAGTGATACCCGAGTGTATGAGGGAAGCTCAAATAGCACTCACTAGACTAGGTACATCTGGATATACTAAGTATTTCCATCAGCATCTACAACTACAGACACGTGGGGACATCGAGGATGCCACATCAGGGCCATCGACCACACAACCTACTCATCACCTCGTGTTCTCCACTGAGAGAGATGGTCCCCCCCCCCCCCCTCCCCTCATGCTAGCGAGGAAATCTACAGCACTTTTTAATCCTGTCCAGATAACCTAAATTTCCTCGATGGCCCAGCCTAATATTGTCAATACATAATGACCCAACTCGACACTATGGATACAAAGTGTTCTCGTATAAAAGGACCAGGAGAAAAAATGTAAAGTTGGCCGGGTGAAGAACAGAAAAAAATGAATTGAGCCTGTGCGTCATACGTCAAATGTGTGTAGTGGATGTGTGCTCTTCTGCAATCCACACTTATTCGATTCTTCCCATGAAATAGTAAAGTACGAGAAAAAAATGCTTTTACATTAAAAATATTATGAATCCCTACAAGGTGCACTGAAGCACAAAAATTATGTTCATATATTTCATTGGTACATTACATAATAATTGGAAACAATCATCAATGGAATTTTTTTTCTTTTTGATTAAATATAGGTACAGTATTTATTAGGATTCTACTTGTACCGATTATCATTAAAGTTAGGTACACTTGAATTATTTAACAATATGAAATGTGTACGCAAAGTATTTGGTAAGGTACCATTAAGTAAATAACTCGTAACTACATGCCTTTTTAAGTTTCTACTACTACACATAGATCTGAACATTACAAGAAAACAAATACTGACACATAACGCTTTGGACATAAGTAAAGCTTCTATAATCCATTCCAGATTGGAAGCGACTTATGGAAAAAAAAAATCTTTGGAAAAAACACTCTAGGCATAACATGTAAACTTGTTTTTTCAATAACCTGTGTTCCACAAATATATAACACTGTGGTTAACTTTAGAGTATTGTAGTATTGAATAAATGAAACTTTACCTTATCTTCTATAACTAGTAATATTTATTTATTTTTAAATACAAATTAACAACAGCGAGAGCAGCAACATGTTGGCAACGACCAGTAAGAAATAATTCACAGTTAAAATATTATTTTAACCTACTTCAATGACTGCCGTGTGAGTCACTAGCATTTTTTGCGAGAAAAATCATACATACATACATACATACATACACTCGCAATTAGGCTACCACCCGGTGGCGAGCTCTCTAACGTCTCCTTCACCCAACCAACTCCATTTCCACTCCCCTCTTGAACTTACCAACCCCTTTCACAGATACCAATTCCTCCCTCAACACATTCCACTCCCTCACAGACCTCACAAGCATGGACTGCTTACCCCGCTCCGTTCTCCTCCACACCCTCTGAAGTTTCTCACTGTTGTTTCCTCTTCCTCTAAATACCCCCTTACTTAGCTTGCAGTGTAGGTCAGTCAAGGTTAACTACACTGCAAAGTTTAGAGTAAAGGACTGTAAGTTATGTGCATCACAAATTAAATTACACTTTCTGTCAAGTACCAGGCAGACAATATCTTGGTCGACTGTTTTGCGATGATTGGAAACTTGAAAACTCAAGGTTTACTTTCATACATTCCTTTGAAGCAGCTCATGCATACAGTTAAATTGGGTAAGTTAGTAGAGAATGGCATTGCAACAAACTGAATTGAGAATAGAATGATGGAATAAAATGTTATTCAGAGATAAAGCCAAATTTCAGGTTTGTCTGAAGTACACAAAAATAAGTTTTTTCCAGGATGTTTACAGTCAACAACTCAAAAGCGGTGGTGGTTATAACATGGTATGGGGCAGCATGTCAGCCAGGCATTCTATTATTTATTTATTTGTTCCATGGACATGACAGAATTCAAATGAATATGAATAAAAATATACTATTGTTGGCCAATAGGCTCCATCAGCATTATTTTGTGTTACAACAGGATAATGCTCGTCACAAAACTCGCATAACTCAGCAGTGGTTCAAGTTAACGCAAATATAGTGATATTGGAATGGCCACCAAGAAGTCCTGACATTTCACCAAATGAAAACCTGTGGAATATCACAGGCCATAGCCTGAACATTTACAAACTAAGCAACATCCAGGAGCTTCAGGAAAACATTGCCGAGTTTTGGAACAGCATTACTTCTTGTGACTGCCTCAGTCTAGTTACGAAGCGCGCACACCCATGTGATGCATGAAGAACACAGTGGGATGAATTGAATATTGATGTACTGTTATAACTTATATCAAAATAATAGGATTACAAGTGTATGTAATTTTTATATTTTATTCTGTGTTTGTAAATATTTGATATATATTTTTTCATTCTTTGGACAGGAATTTATAGTTTAGGTTACATAATTTATTTTAAAGTGATCTGAAAATTTGAGAAAGTGTGTTAGAAACTCACAAAGTAGTGTGAAATAAGTAAAATAAATAAATTGTTATTCCCTTAAAATGTTATATTTACAAATATTCAAAAAGTGCATAATAGTTGTGAAAACATTCTTCCGTTAAGAAAATTAACAGGTGATCATATGCTACCTAATTTTTAGTTGGGTGTATTCAAAAAGTATCCAATGATTACACAGTCTTTGTTTTCTTGTTTCTCTCTTTTATTTATGTACTAAAATATATACAGTTGAAGTTTTCCTTTACCTCTTGCATGGTCCTAAAATTTGATGCGTACCATAGACTCCTGAACCACATAAATGATGCAAGGTGACTTGAAACTACAACAATCCTACTTATTTATTGGATAATGATAGGCGTACACCAAAAGATTTGACATTTCCCAACTACTTGCACAATTTGATCCTAACAATATTGATGACAGTATATATAAAAAAAAAAAATTATCTTAGTATACTACTACTGAGAGTAGCAAATCTGTCAATGCACACCATTGCTTTGTCTGCTCGTCCATCCGGTAACTGATAAACAATAAGTGCTTAAAATTTTTTTTTTAACAATTTACAACAATAAATTCTAGTAAAACTTCCATGTACATACATATTTGCATTTCTTTGGGTACAACACCCTATTTCATACATAAAACCAATACAGTCGACTCTCGATGTATTGTTATTGCATGTATCGATAAACCACATTCACCAACAATTTTTTGTGGTCCCAGCGAAATCCCTATGTAAATAATGTTCACATAAACTGCTTGTATTATTTATTGCATGTAGTATCGATCAAAGTATTTTTCAGGTCCCTTCACCTAATATTTTCTGCATCTATAGTTTTTAACCTGGTTGTTTATGCAAATGTCTAGTAGCTGAATGTGAAATACTTCACGCACACTGCTGTTTATAGCTGCTCTGCAGCACGCTGTCTAACATCATGTCTTCGCTAGGAATGCTCAATTACGATTTGATTAGTAAGTTGATATATTATTTAATTGCAACTAATTGATTTGAAATCAATTACTACCCTTTAGAGTAATCAACTATATTGATTATTTTCATTTGATTATATTTTGATTAGTGACCGTAATTCACAAACTTTGTAAATAGCAGTCCGGAATTTTGGAAAAATATTCTCGCATTGCAGTAACAAGAAATGTTTGCAGCATTTTCAATAACACTTTAATTTCTTCTTCTTAGAGTACCATGTCATGTCAACAAGGAGATGTTCCACCTGAAAGAGTTGAATTCCAAACAAATTAGTTGATCATTATGTTCCACTGTATCACACATGATTACTCTTTTTATTACTTCTTCCCCTATAAAAACACTAAACTGGCATTACGGTAAATAACTTATGCAAGCATCCCTACAACCAGTCAGTCGTCTTATTCTCAGGTTAAGAGCTTGGTCGGGAAATGATGAGCTTGCAGTGTAAAAAAAGTAATTTGAACTTTTGAAAGTGCAGGCATTTGCTAAGTGGGTTCAATTTTCATTCGCGAAATAAATATAGTTCTTTTATTGCAGTTTGTAGCCGAATTTCCAAATGCAGGGAATTTCACCAAAGGAAGTCATAGATTAAGACTGCAAAACTGTTGAGTGCCTCTAATATTGCTTTTACAAATAATGTGAACAGTAAAAATTTTTACTGTGTTTGGGATTGGGCATTTATAAGCAAGCTGTTTAAATGGAAAAACCTTACGAATTTAAGTTCGAAAAATGTATAGTTACCATTAAAAGGAAATTTGAACGTTTCTTCTTTCGTTTACGGAAATTGCGAAGGAAAGGCCAAAAAAATTAAATTTTTTTAACAATCTCACTATTTCATTTTCCGATTTAATTGTGATACTTAAAAAAAAAGAAAATGTGTAAGACTATGTTTTGCTATATCCAAATTACCACACAAATATTTAATAATATGCTAATATATTTTGTTATTCTAGTGCGAAGAACAATATTTAAACTTTATGTAGGGTCTAACACAATACAACTGGGAAGATTTTTCACAATTACCTCCATTTTATGAAAATTGCAGTTACATACGAAATTGAAAAATCCATTAAACATGCTACACCAGTGCTACCTTGCAGCAAAAATTCAATTTGCGAAACTAAAAGCATTGAGCTTGCCAACCTTAACAGTTTTCCCTGCTAGACCGGGAAAATAAAACAATTTAAATAAAATTCATAGATTAATTATGTGTCTAATCAATCATTTGTAAGCAATTAATCAATTTCAATAATCATGACCTTCTGATTTAATTTATTAGCTCCTAATAGAATATTTTGTTTCGATGCACATCCCTAGTCTTCGCAACACATCTTTTGACACTGACTGCCGCGTGCGAGCGAGTCTCCCTTGCTACTTTCCCCTGATGAGAGGGGAAGTGGTTACGCACAGCAATGAGTGTGGTGACCTAGTGTCCTCTCTTTCACACCTCTTTCTGTCTCTCTGAGTGGCGCACCTTCCTTCCTACCTCCCCTCACATGCCATTCTTGACTGCGAGAGGGGAAGTTGTCTAGCAATGATAAACCACATCCTCTCTCTCTCAGCCAAGCCCACTTCATTTGTCTTGCCTTCACACGCCGCCCTGCCAGCAGCAGAGCAAAGTGCACCCGGTGAATGTAATTTGATAGATTATGCATCGCTCAAAATAATCATCACTTGTATTTCAAAGCAAATGGTTTCACCTGAAAATGTTTCGCAAAACATTTTAATGAGGAATTATTATTAGAAAAAATGTTTTCTTTTGAGATTAAAGGTGGTTTTTCCCCGTAAGGTTGGTATTTTATTGTATCTGGCATAAAATTCCCCGATTTTAAAACGTAATATTTATTTGACTCCAGGGGCAACATCTTCGTGAACAAAATTATATGCCCAGAAGCCTATACTTGAACTCTCCATGTCACCAAAAATTGTTTGAACATCGAGCAACTTGTATTATAAGTGTAAAATTCATTTTCAGTAACTTCTGTACGGAAATCGGATTTGTATTAATTTATTTCAATACACACACATCTTTTGAATAAACTGATAAAATTAAAACACCTATTTGGCACCTTTTGCCGTCTAATAATGGGTAGGTAAGCATCGAGCAGAGTGCAGTGAAACTTGGCAGGGAAAATCAGAGGGCGTAGTTTTGATTGAATGATTTATTATTAGACAGTGAAGAATTCAATTATAATCACCTTATGTATTTATTTTTGTTTAAAAATTACAAGTTTTTTTTGCAGTAAAATATAATATATTACTTTAAAAGACAGACATTTGTCACACGTGCAACGTGTTGGCACTCTGCAACATGTAGCGGAGTGGAGTGGTAATCTTCCCGCCACCACCCCTCCTTCTCCAACAGACGTGAACACTCTGCTAAATCGATAACTTCTCGTGCACTCTCAACTGATAGAGCCAGCGCCATTCATTCAAAATTTGACTTGCATTCAGCATCATATTATTTTCATTTTCACAGGGTTTGAAATTTTAGGTCAGCTTGCATTTGGTTTCTGATTACAATCAATTGTATACGGTATTTTGAAACATTTTCTTCTTTATTTAAACGAGTTTAGGTGAAATTTTTTTTAATGTATTATTTACAATAATATTTTTTCTAAAATTCACATTTTTACTGTGTTTATTAGCCAAACTGTATTCACAGATAATGTACAGCTCTTACTATACTCAACATAAAGTTTTATAAGGTTAGAAGTTGTAATTTATTGATGTACATATCAGAAACAGCATCTACTGAAATCCCGCATGTATTAAAATTTTTTGGTAGTCCCTTAAATAACAATAGATTGAAAGTCGACTGTAATGCATTAATTTTGTATCTGAAGACCAGCTATGGATCAGCCAAAAGAAACGTAGGTACCCCCAATTACAGCCCCATAAGTTACTACCAATAACTGGCTGTCTCTATGAACAATCCACAACAGTGCTGTTCCTGGATTAATATTAAGGGCAGTATAAAATTAAGTGAATTTCTAATTATCTGCATTACTCACACCTTGTCTGAGATAAAATCATGATATTATATTAGCCTGGAACTACCATACATAATTATATTGTTACTGAATGGAAAGTAATTTAGTCATATAAATTAATTATTTTTACAGTGCATAATTTTTCCCAGATTTTGCATCTTCAGTTTTATGAACGTATAAATTTTGCAAATATGTATTAAACTGCAAGCACATTTTTTGTAAAGCTGCAGGCATGAACACAACACAAGAATTCAATGTGATAAGGTAAGTGTCTGTGTAGGATACGTTCCACACGAACATGCATGTGTATTTTAATGTTCTGGTAACATATAAGGTTTACATGAACTTAGCAGTGAGCCATTTGTGGTTAAAATATTTGTTTTTTTTTTCAGGTATAGTTACTGAAATTACCAACTTTTGTTACTCTGTGTTAGTATAGGGTGTTCAAATTTAACCGAGCACTTATGAAATGAACCTTTGAAAAATGTCACTGCCCCTACCTGCATGCACTTTAACGGGCACAATGACAGGTATGCTTACAGTAAAGTTGGTAATGAGAAAGAGAAGTTCCATGCCTTAGCATTGAATTTATTATGTAAACACTTAAGAATACTGAAACATTTCTGTTATATATATATATAATATATATATATATATATATATATATATATATATATATATATATATATATATATATATATATATATATATATTGTAAATTGACCACTTCTGAAAGCCCTGCTTAAGATTTATTTGTAGGCACATTGTGTATTATTTTGCCATTTGTTAAAATAACATTGCTATGGGCCTGATCACGTTATTCAGAATCTGCAAATTTGCAAAATATGTACTTTTATGATAATTTCACACTTTCCCTTAACTGACAAATGAATAACGTGATCAGGCCCATAGCAATGTTATTTTAACAAACGGTGAAATAATACACAATGTGCCAACCAACAGATCATTAACAGGGCTTTCAGAAGTGGTCAATTTACCATGGCTGGCCTATATATGCAGGTCATTAGCGCAACTGGTACACACAGAGTAACCAAAACACAAAATTTTCAAAGCACTTGCAGATTATTTTAAGGAAACATCAAGGAGCCAAGGTGACGATATTAAGTGACAGCTAGAGATAGGTAAGTGAATTTAGCAAATTCTTTATGCAACAACCTAGCCTTTTCAGTCCTTCACATATTCAACCCACAATTGTTTATTAATTGGTTGCTTCCACGGTGGGAGACCTTGTTTTTAAATTTACCATGGTTGCAACTGATACTGTCACATTGTTGATTCATATTTTTTTACTGGCTAAAGAGTTGGACAGGATATGTTGAAAACACTACGATGTCTAATCATTAACGCTGTACACTTTAAACTGAAAACTTTTGAAAGCCCTGCTTCTAATCTACTTGTATGTGCATTGTTTAGTCTCCCACCATATGTAAAATTAACATTGTTATGGACTTTATAACTTTATTCATGTGAAACTATCAAATTGCATACTATAAACGTTAATATTTTACCAATCTGCTACTTCTTACAATTGGATGCATTGGAAAAACAGAAAGTGAGAGAAATAATTTCAGTTTTCACAAATGTTCCTCTAACACGTTTAATTCAATGTTAAGACATAAAACTACTTTCCCTCCGTTGTTACCAACTTTACTGGGTGCATACGACTCAACGCGCCCATTAAAATATATGCAGGTTGGGGCAGTGGCATTTTTCGAAACTTAATTCTAAGGTTCTCACTTTATTGTGAACTGCCTTTACAAGGAAATTTAGGGCATACTCACTGCAGACTAGCCTGCAACAGAAAGAATTAGCAAAATTTGCGTTCCTCTATTAATAGTGATGACAGGTACAACTATGCAAGCAACAGCTATGGAAATGGCAAGATGAACTTGATGAGAAAGTTTAGTATAGGCGACTTACTATACGGAGAACACTTTTGAAATCAACCTTTAGAAAAATCACTGCTCCTAACTGCATATACTTTAATGTAAGCAATAACAACAATACTCACAGTTGTTGATAGCAAACTCTGAGAAATAGTTAAACATTTTAATGTCTTACTAGTCATCAAGTTAGAAATTGTTATCACTTGCAAATCTGTTTCTGTTTGTTGTGTGCAAATAACAATAAAATTTAGCATGATTGTAACACATTTACGTTTCTAACATTTTAATACTTAGCTAATACAACACAAGTTACCTGGCTCTTTGTTTTATTTTTTCCTATCTGTGATCATTTATGTGCCAACGAAACTGTGGTTTACGACCAACATGACTTTACATGTAAATTAACTCCTGAAATACAGTATTCATTAATATAGTTAATAAAAACTTTTTGTACATGTTCTGAGTAAAGTGGCAGTGTTTGTTATTGTTTTCAGCTGTATATAAATGTAGTTTCTTGTCATGGAAATTAAATGAAATTTCACATATAATGCAGACCTGGAAAATGTGCTGTTTCATGCAAATGAAATCTGAATAAATTCTAAATCTGGAATAAACTTACATTTGCAATGTCTGTTGAAACTTTGAAAACTTTAATAAATGTGTGTGTTATTTAGTTAACTATTTACATAATTCCCAATAAGTCAATTCACAAGTTCATATAAGTTCATTTTGAAACAATAACATGAAAATGTTTTATACCACACATGAAATATTCCTTGAGTGATAGAAATATGTTAAAACCGCATTATAGCATCTGGCCAAATGGTTTAATTGTATGAGTCAATATATTAAACAGTAAGAACTAGTTTCAATGACTAACCTTTAAGGCAGGTAATTTGGGGGAAAAAATCTGATTCTGCATTAAATGTATGGATGGAGTTCTACAAAATGCACTGTCATCGGGTAAGTACTGTGTCGTCAGTGTTCTCGTGGAATTACACTAAGTAATAGCAGCGTAGGCCTTTTAAATTTTACAATTTCGTAAGCAAGGCAGCATGCCTACGCAAAAGTCAGTGTTATGTGCTTTAAAAACTATGTAGCTGGGAGTTGCACTGAGTAATAAATATTACTATGGAAATATGCTGTACAGATTTGAATCAATCTGTTCAGCCACTGAGTTTCACGACAATTATTTTCATTACTCGTAATGTAATAGCAACACCCGCCATTTGCTTGTGCATAGTTTCATGTTAAAATAATTATTTGTGAGGTATTTATGCAATAAGTGAGTGAAGAGATTTGGGCAGCTCTTAATAATGACGTCTTGAGAGCCAATGAGGGTGATTGAGGTGAGTATGGAGCGGCGCTGGAATGAAAGGGTGGGGGAAACGGGAGATCCCCTAGAAAACCCGCCAACCAATGGCATTGTTTGGCACAATTCCCACATGCAAAAATCCGATGACCTAGCCGGGAATTGAACCCGGTTCCATTGGGTGGGAGGCGAGCACGCTAACAACTTGGCCAACACTGCCTCAGCATGCTTTTACTTAAACACCCTGGATATAGTGCTGATTACAATACTTATTAGTTTTTGTTTTTTTTACTTAATGAGTGTGCAGAAGCCATATGAGCCAGCTAATGTAAAACCAGGTGAAAGTCACATGGCAGTGTTTATTTTCAAATGCAAAATGATACGCAACTTTTGTGCTGAAAGTAAAAACTTGTGAGGGCTTTCAAAAGTGCTCAGTTTACCATGAAAAGCTTAGAACATGAACTCATCACACTCACAAAATAACATACAAAATGTACACAAAAATTTATATTCATAATGAGCTAATGCAAATGTTGAAAGGATGACATGTATAGTACATGTACACATGTGCGAGGTTATATACATACAAGTTAATGAGAGTAGCTCACTTAATGTCCAAAACTGCCCAACTCTGAAATCCCACTTCGGGAATGACAACTGGTAATGTACATACCAAAATCTTCAGGAACATGGCCTTGCTACAATCTAATAAAATAGTTAGACTTTGCAAGATGCTTCAAATTTTGTTAATTTATGGGTTTAATAGACCTCCCTAACGCAGATTGTGGACATACATATCACTTCTGCACTGAGGTTCTATAAACAAATGAAACAACATGACAACTGTGTACATTTCACGCAATGCCTGAAGACAGGTAGCATTCTATTTCATGCCACAGTATGATGCTCAAGACTATCAAAAAGTTTACAGTGACCACGAATGAATTTTAGGTCTACATGCACAATATGGAAAATTTTAAATTAGGACTGATCAATTTTCTATCATCACATCAATTCCAGATTAATATTAACATAATTGGCACACAAGAATATCAAGTTTAAAATTGTGAAAGAGTTATAGACACCATTAACATTTCCTCACAACTGGAAAGAAACTGTAATCAAATCAGAGATAATAGCCACAGAAGTAAAAAATATTGGATTCAAACAGCCTAATTAGCAATTATCTATGCCATGATGACCCAGTATAAAATTAAATACTTGATATAAATTGTGATTCAAAATGAGTGGGCTCTATTAATTTCAAACAAATGAACTTGATGTATTTACAACTGTGTGAAAATTTAGTACATCAATATCAGTCCAAATTACTTGGATTAAAGGGTTTTACATTTAAACATGTAAAGTACAAATCACATACCTACATTTTCTCAATTCAACAAATTACCCAAACTGTTGAAAAATAACTAACAAAACAACTGCTATCACTTTAGTTCTTCAAACATATGAAACAATAAATTAAATAATAAAAAAAAAACAATTAATGTATACTTTCTACACTTTGTTTACAATACCTATGTTCAAACACAGAAAAGAAACTCTCTGAATGAAATTTTATATTTAAATTTGTATGAAGTTCATTAATATTTTTCTAACATAAAAACTTAACCACTTTTTCAACAAAAAAAAATGTTAATTTAAAATGGGAACATCATTTTCACACTTAAAACACAGTGCCAAAGAATGAAAACAGTTCAGGAATTACATGTTTACTTCTTTTTTACTTTCTTTTGTGGTGTCTCAAACACCTGAAAACTTTCAGGCTGTGAGAATCTATAACTTACACTGGACGTAGCACTGGCATTACTTCTTTTATTCCTAGGAGATGTCCATGACTTAGGCGCATGATTACTCCTCTGTACTGGAATGTTGCTACTACTTCGAGTCACACATTGTTGGTTTGGAATACTTGAACTTTTCACATATTTCCATGGCACCACACCATTATTTTTATTAAACACACTTTTATTACTATCCAAAATTTCATTAGCTGTTTCTTCAAAATCGTCAAAATCATCCTCATCAACATCATCTTCATCAAACTCGTCTTCAGGAAAATCAGTTCCACCAGGAAAATGACTGCTGTCACCACACTCACTGTTCTCAAATTCTCCACCATTATATACTACACCATCTTGTAATGGCTCACTTTCAAATTCTTCCTCTTCATGCACTGCAGTATCTGTACACAGCTCTTCATCTTCCAAATATACATCTTCAAATTCATCACCACAAACCTCACCATCCTCACGTATTTCACAATCTTCATCAAATCCTTGTAGATGAAGCTCCCCTTCCTCCAGTATTTCACCTTCTTCCACAAGTCGTTCTCGTCCACACAGACCTTCTTCAGTAAGTGCCTCATCTTCACTTACATCACTTAAATCATCCTCATCACTGAAATCTTCATCCTCATCTAGTTTTCTTTTATATATTTCACTTGCACCCAATGTTTTGCACAATTCAGTTTCAAAAATTTCACTTTCATCGAAGTCTGTGTCATTTTCAAAACCATCTTCACACTCTGAATCCTGCTTTCCTTCTTCACTGTCATCAGTGTCATCATCCAGCATCTCATTTTCTGCTGGACTTTGATAGAACAGTAACTGAGGCAGGTCTAATTCATCAAAGTCCACATTATTTTCTTCCATGAGTTTGTGCAGTATCATGCAAATATCTTGACGTTTATGGTTGACAATCTCTTCTGGGAACCAGTCCTCCAAAGACTGTATTGGTATATGATAATCTGTAATTGGTGAACTGAAGAAACTTTCTGCATACTGCAAAAGATATAGTCCACAATCAGTAAAATTATTTTGTTGGGGAACTTTTGGACAACTTCCAATGATGGTATCTTTGGTAAACACTCGCTCCTTACACAGTTTCACTTTATGCTCCACAGTAAGGTATTCTCTCAGAGTCGCTATTACACGTCTTCTATTTTCCCCCAGCAAAGAGTCAAATAACAGTATGCAAGGTTGCTTTATTGTTTCTCTCAATTCTTTTGGGTTGTCATTAATATTAGAAGACTGAATTTTCACTTCACTTTGAACTGCATCTTCCAATAAAGCTGCAGCTCCAGTTTCACTGGCAAACAGCTCATCTATTATTTCTTCATCTTCACTTTCAGCCTCATCTTGTATGGTTGATTGTTCATCATCATGTATCGTGATAGTGTCCCTCTTTATCGACATACGTTGTGTAGGTTTTCTTTCAATTTCAACAGGTGAATTGTCAAACATCTTTACACAGCCAGTAAGTCCCGGAAAACATATAATGGCCAGGAACCAATGTAAGTCTTTGTTTATTGGAATTACAATAAAATCTTTCTCAAATAAATTAACATTTTTTGTCCAACTTTTCACACGCCTGTGTCTCTTTTCAGCAGGAGACAAATTTGGGTCACTTTCAAAAGCATACGAAGTTGGAGATATTAATCTCTTATAAAAAAAAGTGCTAAACACAAATGTGCGTGACTGATCATATTCACTCAGGACAGAAATCATCAAGTAATTTAGGTAGAAGTCTATAATAATATCGTTCAAAAACTGATCAACTTCTAAACAAGCATAATCTCCTGTATTTATCGCAATCCCACCTGGTGCTGGAGGTGGGGGATAGACAAGAATTGTTTTGAGTGTTCCAGGAATCTTTGAGCGAGAGGTTTCTTTCTCATTCTTACGAATATGACTATGCTTTGATGTAGATTTTTTGGCCAAAGTCATATCATCCTTCAATTCCACCTGAGAAGGCCCAAAATATAACTTACTTGCTTCAAAATGAGTTAATTCCTTACAAACCAAAGAAGAAAACATTTCCCTAAATAGAATTTTTGACTCACTATCAATTTCATAAAGACAAAGTGTAACTAGTCCTGTTTCTTCTGTTGAACTGTCAATCCCCGAATCTTCTACATCTTGTAACAGCTGCAAAAGTGCTTTTTCATTAAATGAAGGCTGACAATAAATAAAGATGATTGAAAACTCTGGACTAAAATGATATGAAATTTCACTGATATTAGATATTTCAATTTGGAATGTTCCAACTGTTTCTTGCATAAAAATTTTTATACCTGTAGATGTAATAACAACATTTCTAGGTTCTGATGCAAATGAACCAATTTTAACAGTTTGACATGACAAAGAGAAAAAAGTACTGTTATCACTACTGAACTCCTCATGGTAGTCAGGTTTCACTTCTTGACTTGCTATTGTTGTCACCATTATGGTGGTTGATTTGGTTTACAGTGGTTATAACTTCCTAATGCAGAATAATTCCAACTACACACACACAATATATATATAACTATCTCAAATATTTTTAATGCAACAATAGCTGCATTTTGTATGTTAACTGATACTTCTTCAAATTTAACTAACTTAAAAGTTATGTAAAACTGGGAAATAAAAGAGAATTATCCACAACTACTTCTTGAAATTAGTTAGTCTTTTCCAATCCATAGCTCCTTTAGTTCGTGACCTGAAAAAAAAAAATTTTAATTGGTTAATCGAGAACAAAAAATAAATTAAATACTTAACCATGCATTTATTAAATTAACAAGATTTATATACAACATGGATCAGAATTTATGTGCCAAACTCCAGGAGGTGATACCTTGTGAAAAATAAGGTGGGGTGTACATTGAAAACACTATCATGTGGTGAATATCAAAGGAAACATGGATCAGAATTTATGTGCCAAACTCCAGGAGGTGATACCTTGTGAAAAATAAGGTGGGGTGTACATTGAAAACACTATCATGTGGTGAATATCAAAGGATATTGTGTTGAAAATCAAATTTTGAAATTCATAAATGCAAATATTTCATGAAGTAAGTGAAATGGAGCAACCAAAGTATGAATGGTGTTTCACGAATCAAAGATTGTTAATTGTGTAAATTTGGTTGGTCAAATTGTCACTCTTCATTGTGTAAATAGGGGTAGTCACCCTCTTCGCAGGGAACTTTGGAACACTAGGCAGTAAAGAAAAAGTCAATGAACATTATGACCCACCATGGCACAAATGAAGACAAAAGGTCTTCTTGTCAAACTCACTCGGTGAACCATTATCAAGAAAACATCACTCAAAGTTTCGAAGGTGTTGTGTAACCCTGCGGGGGTAGGCAACAGATCAGCCACCCACGCCACGCTATGTGGATGTACATATCCATGTAATAGTTCATGTAAATGAAGACAAGCATAGGGAACAAGGAACGTAGTGCAGATAGGTGAATTGCATCACACATGTGTACATAGTAAGTAATTATTAATGGGAGGATTTACAACTGCTCTAACTGCCGTCCACCAACTTCAATACACAAATGGCAACGGTCGATCAGGTTGGCCCGGACAAATGTCTGGTATGGCATGTACAGAATCAAAATTGGCTGTCACATGTGGGGTGAGATCTTCCTCACTAACCACAGATGTCTCGAGATTGGGCCGGCCAATGGATGGTCCCACCTCTGCCAATCCAGTGGCCTGGATATGTGACGTCAAGATGGCAGTGTACGACAGCAGTGGTGCCCCATCATGCTGAAACCACATGGTGTGGTGAATGGCAAGAGGTAATTCTTCCAGCAACTCCGGCAATATGTCCTGCAGGAACGTCAGTGAGCTCCATTGAGGATGTTGGGTAGCAAATAAGGCCCCAACAAGTGATTGTTAACAATGCCGGCCCAGATATTGACACTGTAGCGCACATGGGGTGTGTGTGATGGAGATTAGCATGCACTCAGATGTGGCTGTTTGTGTTAAAGATTCCATCCCTGGTGAAATGGGTTTCACCTGTGAAAACCAGTCAATGTGAAGTTTGGGCACACACTGTTTTCTTGGAGGAACCATTCGCAGAATGTAACGCGTAGCACGTAATTATGTTAGCTAAGAATGTGGACCTTCCTTGCATGGGAAGGAGTGCATATGGTTCTCGGGCAGAACTCGCAGGTTCGTTATGTGGCTGACACACAAACTGCTGCCTACATTCAGTGAACTCACAGACAGTTAATACTGCACATGGCGAAGCACATCCTCATCAAATGCTGCCATTCACCTTGTCCGTGGTGCTCCAGAATTCGGCCTCGTCATTATAGTTGAGCCTCCATCCTGTAATCTCTAATGAAGCCATACAAATGTTGCATGGGAGGGTTGCAGTTCCACTGGGTAACGCAGCCAGTACATCTCCATTGCTTATCTTGCATTCATGTTGGCTGCTCCATACACAAGGTGCATGTCAGCTCAGTTTGAGTACAATGTTGCATGCTTCCACAACCAGCTACATTGTCACAGATATATCTCTGACAAAGTCATTGAAATATCTGCGACTGAGATATCGCATAATGACATGTTCACAGCTTGTGGAACAAACTGTGACAAGCGAAGCAGCTTCTTTTATCACAGTTTATTTCAGTTGCCTGTGACATGTCAAAGCGTCATAGCTAACCTTGCAGGTTTACTAAGACATGACGACTAATTGCTTTTAAACATACTATTCAATGAGTAACAAAAGCTCATCTTTACATGAATTCTTTAGTATCACTTTTATTATGTTTGCTCCGACCTACTGTATTTTTAAACAGTTGATCTACAAAACATTAGATGGTAATAAACATAACACAAATAATTTATTTTATATGAATTCTTATGTTAATTGTGGCCAAGTGTCATAATAATAATTTGTAATGTAAAATATTATATTATATATTAATTATTACCATGCAGTGTCTTGTACATTAACATAAATGATTTCAGTAACAATAAAATTGCCAAATAAAATGATGAAACATCAGAAATGAAATGAATGATATATTTCACTCAAATACAGAAGTTTTCAAATCAACACTGGAGGTGCAATCGTCATCACTGTTACATTTGTGGTGTGTGTAATTTTTTGTTACTGAGACAAAATCACAAATATGAATCACAAATATTTATGCATCACAGTAACAGTTGCCACAGATACTTGGAAATATTGGTTAGGCTTATCTCTATCCAGCAGCCAAGGCCACCTCCACACAAGCACAGATTACATCTTTCCATGTTTCCTCTGCCACGTACAAGGCGCAGGTGGCAAATGTATTGCCTACCTCCCTTGGACTACACGCACCTTCAAAATTATGAGTGGCTTTTCTCGAGAACAGTTTGCCGGAGCAAGTTCGGACAAGAGGACATTGTCTTATTGTGCCATTGTGGGTCAGAACGTGCCTCGACAATTTCTTTACCACGTAGTATTCTAAAGTTTCCTGTGAAAAGGTCCGACTATAACTCATGCAATGAAGGGGTGCGATGCTAATGCTCCTCATGCAAGTCTTCGTCGGGTTCAGCTCTGCACAGTGGTATATTCTATGCTCTGCTCGAATCCCCTCCCTTTTCCCACCTGCCATTCTTTTACCCTCCACTTGTGCATCATAATTTTTTTATTATCTTACCAGTTTATTTAAGTCGTTGCGTGGCTCTCGGCACTCCCATTCTATGCCCTGCCGTCAACTGAATGTGTTCCTAAAGAATTACTGCTATGGATGAGATTGCCACTCTTGTCGTCCAACGGACGTGTAGCCATGATATGGCACTTGTAATTTGTATAGTCGCCTGAGCCACCAAGTGAATGGGCTATTAAAACTGTGAGTCATGGACCAAGAATTTGTGTGTTAGCTAGGCTATTTAAACTGTTTCAATGTTTTGTGTGGCGTAGGTGTGTTGTCTTGGGTATGCAGTAATATTGGTATTTTTTCAAAATTTTGGTCATGGCCACCATTCTAAATTTGGTTTCGACTTGAGTAAAACTTAGAGTTGCTTTGTTTCTCTTGTTTTTAATGTGTTGTGTGCAATCTTGTTTGCTGCCCAAGAATAAATTCATTTTTATAATGCTTTGTTTCCACGACTCTCATGTTGGGCTTTATCAACTTTTTTAATTGTACTCATTCAGTAATATTTTACTCGGTAGGAACTTTGATGAGTCATTTGACTGCCTCCTCCGAAATTTCAATCTTTTATATAGCATTTTTAGTGATAATTTTATTTTAACATGTTGGTTTTATGACAAGGAGGCTTTATTGGGTTCGTACAGCTGCCCTCCTTTTTTTATTGCTCTTATAGTCATTCCAGACATATATTGTTTTAATTGTATTTGCAATCAATAATTGTTTTATATAATCCTTAATCAATACAGCAAAATATATTACATTCATATCAAGTTTTAATCATTTTGTGTGGGTCTAGAAAGAAAGATATTACGTATTATGAACATTGCACATTTACTGCCAAGTTTTATGTCAAATTAATCAAGGGTGATACTTTGTTTCAATGTATGTATATTTAGCTAAATACATTGAGTTGTTAACGGAATTTTTATGTATATATTTGTACTTCAGCACAAACAATTTCTGCGTGAACTCCGCTATATTGTTTTCTCATATCTGCATATTGTATCTGTTGCATGAAATGGTCGAGATCTGGTTTATCTAAGCCCTGAAGAACAATGAACTTTTGAATTTTTTACGGGACCTCAAGATTGAAGTTGATGAAACAATGACCGTAGCCGAGCTGCAGTGGGCTGTTGGCGTCAACAAGGTCTGATGGCGCAACCCTCCCAGCAAGTGGTCCTGGTGAGTATAACCAATGGTCCGCCTAAAGTAGACAAACTGTTCCTGGTAGATTTGCAGGCCTTCCTCCCTTGACATCCTTAGAACCATTTAGTATTCTAATATACTTCTTTATCGCAGTGAGTAAAATAACTAGTCTATGTTTGAGTTCTGAGGATAGTCTCTTGAAAGACATAATTAAATGTGAAGGATTTATATTACAATTACTTTGTGAATAAATCCTGTAATTGGAAGGTGGTACATTTGTAGGCTTCAAACACAGACTGATAGAGGCTTTGGTCTCCCCACACTTTAAGCGTAAATATGAACGTGACTTTATTTACAGATACCAAAGGCTGGGCACGCTTATGTATGAATTTGTTGATTCCATTTGTGCATTTCATGATGCATTATGCTTACAAATGAGTGAATCTGAACTGGTCAGTGCTATCATAGATAATTTGGCTCCACACGTGCGCGCTCAATGCACGCTTGTTTCTGTTCTACATAATTTTTATGAGCTATGCCAGTTAGCTGTGGAAGTGCAAGGCCGTCTTGTTGCCTCTAGCAAGTATCCTGCGTGTTTTCCGCCCATCATACGAGCTGGCCACAACTCAACACCACGTTGTCCGGTAAAATTTGCAATATGCAGAATGTCAAGCAATGCTGCTCTTCCGAAGCGGTGCAATAATAGTGCTGTTCAGGGACACGAGGCTACGAATTGTCAATAAAGCAGGAGTACGATGTCTGAAAGAATGTGTTTTTGTTGCAGTGAGCTCGGGCACATGCATAGGATTTGTCCTAAGGCGGGAAATGAAATTGACTGGAAATCTGTGTGGATTTTCCAGTTGGGCAAAAGATAAAAGTCCAGCGCACCATTAGGAAATTTACAGTGTTTATCACCTGTGGGGAGAAGAATTTTTCAGCCTTGGTCGACATTTGGTTACCCATTGTGTCTTGAGCAATTCCTTTTTGCAATAACTCTTGGATTCGAAGATTGTTTCCAAAGGGCGTGTCATGTGTATGCATGAGAAACGTTTATGTGTGTCTAATGGCAACATCGTTAGAAGCAAGGTTGTTGTGATACTATATTTTTTAATTGGTAGGTTTTTCTGGATGTTTTTATTTTGGGTTTTTCAAACCTTTCCTATTAGGTTATTTTAGGGCTTGATTTTCTACAGAAAACTAGGACGTCTGTTAACTTCTAAGAATTTTATTTGTCCTTTGGGTTTGCTCCAAACATCCGGATTTATCTTCTGGTCGACCCTGTTCCGGACGTGTTTTCTTCTTTACTTGATGGCATGAGTTCTGATACTGATTTTCAAATTCAATTGGATCAGTTGAAGGAGGAGTTTAGTAATACGTCTTCACAAACTGGCAAATGCAATGTCCTTCCTTACAAGTTCTCTTTGACGGATGATATTCCGGTGCGCGACTGTCATTTTAAATGTCCTCCAAGCCCTTCGAGAAATCATAGGTAAGTTGTTAGAAGCTGCTGGCATGAATGTTCCTTCTACGTCAGACTATTGTTCACTGAAGTTTTTGGTACGTAAAAAGTAAAGTGACAAGTAACATTGGTGGTTAACCATTCTCTTGTAAACAAGAAAATTCATGAAGATCCTTTTCTGTTGCCTACTATTGATTGTATCCATCATTTGCGTACAGCCCATGTGATTTCGGTGTTAGATTTAAATAATAGCTTTCACCAATTTTTGCTGGATCCCTTCTCCAGGAAATATACTGCTTTTAGCACACCATGGAGACAGTTAAGAGTTCACATGCATTTCAATACGTTCTACTTTTGTCAGTCAAGCCGTGTCCCAAATGTTAGACTATGTCCTGTCTGAGCATAAATTTGAATTTGTTTTTAATTATATCGATGACATAATTTGTACAGTGATGATCTAGAGTCCCATTTGTCCCAGTTACATCAGATATTTCTCAAAATGCGGGAAACTGCTTTTACGATAAATCCCAATAAAGTTACCTTGGGTTCGAACAAGGTGAAATTCTTGGGATATTTGCTCTATGATGGTTAACTGACGATTAAATTTCTCTCGACGTAAAACCTTGAAGAGAGTTCAAAAATGTTTACGATTACTCGGCTACTACGCTGGCTTTATAGAGATTCGTGGGATCAGGGGCAGGATTCTGCGTTTTCCATGCTAAAGCAGACGTTAGCTTCACCTCTAGTGCTCCTTTTACTGGATTTCTCAAGCCGTTTTGCTGTACAAGTAGATGCCTCGTCACTGGCTTTAGGCACTGTTCTAAGCCAGCAGACAGTTAGGTTTAGTGCCAGTGGCTTCCGCCAGTTGCAGTCTCACTGGGAAGGAGCAAAAATTGGGTATCTATGAGAAAGAAACCCTGGCATCTATTTATGAGCTTGAAAAATTTGCATCATACATTGAACACAACTAATGTGATGATCTACACGGACAACTTGGCATTGAGCTGGGTCCTTAACCACCCTCAACAGTTGGGTAAGCTAGGTCACTGGGTGTTACATCTGTCTTCTTCCGTTTCAAGGTTCATCACGCCTGAGGCTCCGAAAACCAGGTAGCAGATGCTTCTCTTAATATCATACAGCGTTTCCCCGAATTTTTTGCAAAGTTACGTCAAACCCAGAGGAATGATGGTTTCTGTGATCAGATTAAAAGGGACCTGAGTATTGGTGGGGTACTCCCTTATGTTGATGACGGGATTTTGAATTTTACTGGTAAAAGTGGACGTGCTCGTACAATAGTTATGCTGGAGTCATTAGAGATCTATGGTAGTCCTACTTTAACAATTCTGCGTTTGGTGGTTATCTAGGCATTAGTAAGACTTTTAAAATAATTGCTGTACAGTTTGCCTGGTATAGTTTAAGAGGCAACGTTTAAGATTTTTTGTGTTCATGTGATCTGAGTCAAAACTGTACGCATGCTAACTGGGCAGGCAATGACGCAGATTCCCCAGGTTCCTTGGAGAACAGTCCATCTTGATATATTTGGACAATTAGATCTAAGAAGGGAAATCTGTGTATTTTAATATTGTTGGATACATTTACCAAGTTTGTTATTGTTACCACTGTGAAACATGAAGGCGTCCTTTGTTAAAGCGCCTAGTGATCATGTTTGGAAGGTGTTTAGTGCTCCTGTAGAGGTTGTCACTGATAATGCTAAGTAGTACTTCACTTCTAATGTTTTTAAGAACATGTGTTTTCGCTGAGCTATCAAACATTTTACTTCCAGTCCCTACTACCCCAAGGGCAATCAGGTAGAGAGATTTAATAACAATCTGAAAGCTTGCTTAACCATTTTCTATAATCAAGACCATACTAAGTGGGATCAGGATTTGGATTTCATTAATGTAGGATTCAACAGCACATTATATGATTCCACGGAGTTCCTACTTCACTCCATTTCCTTGGTCGTCCTCTTAGCCATTCCTTGCTTAATATCTGGAATACCCCCCCTTAATGATGCTGACAGTGATCGCCTGCTAGAGGAGGTCCACCATAGCTCGGGGCATCGAAGCTGTAGGTTACAGCCAAGATGGACCAGGGCAGGTTGCCAGTTTTTTTCAAGTTAGGGGACATGGTCTTATGTAAAAATTATATTTTGGCAGATATGGGGAATGATATAACGGGGAAGCTTATAGCAAAATTTCTTGCTCTTTTTCAGATTATAAGTTTCTAGGTCCTAATAGTGTTAGTCTTATTTCGCCCAGACCAAAAAACTCATTCAGAAAGTCACGCATGTCTCAACTAAAGGCTTATCAGCAATGCAGTTAATTGTTTAAATGATTGTGTGTTTGAACCTGCAGTTTGGGTGATCTCTCTGATATTGCAAATGCACATTATTTCCCTATCCCTTATTCCATGCCATTTTGGTTATTGTATCCATTTTTCTAATCCTTTGATATTTTATTTTATTCCAGTCTTCCCACCGAGTCGCGCTGAGCCCACCATGCGCCGCCTATTGTCGTGCCGCAGAGGTGCGGTTCGAGTAGACTGGTGGAAAAGGCAGAGTTTCAGATGGTTTCTCCTACCACAACCCTACTTGATGCTGATGTGTCGCCATTCCTAGTGCTCAAGAAAAGACCTGCTCTGATGGCGCTGAGTTACTTCGCACTTGGCTGCCCACCGTCCCTGGGGGCAACAACTTTAAGAAGGAGCTGATCCCTCCTGTTGTCATTGTAAAAAATATCTGGACTGTTCTATGTGTTGTTCTACGTGTAAATTTGAAATCTTAACTTTCTCTGGACTTTTCTGCTACACTTCAGTTTCTACTTCAGTGTCTATGAGCTGTTTACTCTCTGTATTTTTGTGCATTGTGTTGGATGTTTTGGATAAGATGTTCAAAGACTGGCCACCAGAGCACAGGTTTTGGGGTGGGGGGTTGCGATGCTAGCACTCCTCGCACAGGTTGTCTTAGTCAGTTTCAAATCTGCGCAGTGGTATGCTCTATACTCAGCCAAGATTCCCTCCCTTTCACTCCCCTGTTCTTCCGCCCTTCACTTCCCCTTCGCTTTTGCTTCATACCTTTTCTTCCCCTACTCTCCCATCCTCCAGTTCCCCTTCGCTTTTGCATCATAATATTTTTTTATGATCTTGCCAGTTTATTTAAGTCGTTGCATGGCTCGCACCACTCCTATCTACACCCTGCCATTGTATGAACGTGTTCCTGAAGAATTGCTGCTATGGATTAGATCGCCACTCTTGTCGTACAACAGACGCGTAGCCGTGATGTGGTAGTTGTAATTTGTATAGTCGCCTGAGCAGCCAAGTGAATAGGCTATTAAAACGGTGAGTCATGGACCAAGAGTTTGTGTGTTAGCTGAGCTTTTTTAGTTGTTTCAATGTTTTGTGTGACATAGGTGTGTTGTTTTGGGTATGCAGAAAAAAAGTTGGTATTATTTTTCAAAATTGTGGTTTCGGTCGCCAGTCTAAATTTGGTTTTTGCTTATCTAAAACCTAGCGTTGCTGTGTTTCTCCTGTTTTTAACATGCTGTGTGTAGTCTTATTTGCTGACCAAGAATAAATTCATGTTAATAATGCTTCGTGCATACGACTCTCGTGTTGTGCTTTGTCAACTTTTTTAATTGTGCTCGTTCAGAATTTTAATGTGTAGGTGTTATGAAAAGGAGGCTTTATTGAGTTCATACAGTTGCCCTCTTTTTTAATTCTTATTATAGTCATAATAGTCATATATTGCTTTAATTGTATTTGCAATCAATAATTGCTTTATATAATCATTAACAAATACTACAATTTATTACATTCAAGTCAAGTTTTTATTATCATTTTGTGTGGATTTAGAAAGAAAGATATTATTGTGAACATTGTATATTTATTGCTAAGTTTTATGTCAAAATAATCAATGATGCTACTTTGTTCCAATGTATGTATTTTTGGCTAAATACATTGAGTTACTTACTGAATTTGTATGTATATTATTTGTGCTTCGGGACAGGGGGACAATTTGACTAACCAAATTTACACAGATTTACAATCTCCGATTTGTAAAACACCATTCTGATTTTGGCCACTCCATCTCAAATACTTCCTACAATATTTACATTTATGCATTTCAAAATGTTATTTTCAACACCACGTACCTCCCTTGATATTCACCATATGATGGTGTTGTCAATCAATGTATACCCCATCTTATTTTCCATAAGGAATCACCTCCTGGCATTTGAAACATCAATTCTTGTCCACGTTGTACACACATTTATTTTTACATGTGATATGGAGGCTAAACCTACTGTGACTTCCATTTAACAAAATATCACTAGAAAAATTGTAATGGTTTTTCAAATAAATTACATACACAAAGACAATATGTACTTCACATTGCAAAATGTTTTTCATAGCTCAGTATCTATAGAACAAAATATTCACTTAATAAATGCCAACACATTTATTACCTTTATATTTAGTCAATAATGTTGAAACACGAGGGTTGGAACATAAGTCATAGTAACTAAGATTAGTTCAAAATTACTTAATGGTATCAAGAGATGATGTATGTTCCTGGAGAATCTGGCATCCACAGTATGTTGTTGCACTACTAGCTGGCAATGTGATGGATAGTTATTGTACAGTGTAATGTTGATTCAGTTGAGAGTCGACCGCCATACAAAATGGCTTCGACCCAAGTTGAACAGCTCTTGTATGTCAAAATAGCCATTCTCTGGAGGGAAAATACTATAGAATATCATAAGAAGCTGTTGGAAGGTGTACAAAATACTGCCTCTATTCTGAACTGTCACGAGGTAGATATACTCCATCTCATATAACTTCAATAAATGTTGACAGACATTCTGACCAACCTACAGAGCATGTAAACAGTAAACATGCTCACTCGCTAAGTATTGTGTCAGCTGATGGTTGTTGAATGTATGTTGTTAAGTTGGTAGCCCTTGCGATTATTATAGAAAAAAAATTGGACTATGCATTAAAAATTATAATTTAAAATAAAAATGATATTTACAACATTTAAGGTTTGAATTCTACTCTTTGAGTAATGTACAATATTTTTAAAAGTATTTTAAAAATTCACGGTAGAGCATGCAAACAATATGGTTATGTGAAACGTCTCCAACCAGTGAATGTCAATGAGCTCTCTTTTGTCATGATTTATGTATGTGCACAAATTCCTTGCTGTAGTGACAGAATATTATAGATGCAGTAAAATATTTTTGTATTTGCATATTTGATTAAATGTAGTTTTTGCGTGTGCCATTTTAGAACAGCCTTTTTCAGTGAAATAAAATATCAACACGTGTCTGTCATTATGGGTTGCTTATGCGCTTTGGTCACCATTTTCCTTACATCATTATGAAGTGCGAATGACAAAATATTTACGTTCTGAAGTTTTAAATTTGTTGGTTTTAAGAAACAGCAGTAGTGTTTTGTTAATTGAAAAATTCAGCAAATAAATTATTTTTGTATCAGTGGCCGACAAAAATTATTTTGGTGTCGTAATCATAGAAAGCTCACCATGAGGTGAACAATAAGTATGTGTGTTTTGTAAATAATATTTGAAACTGTCGCTACAATATTTTTAATGTATATGGCCCTTTTTTAACATAGTTTATTTGATTGGTTTTTAAAAGAAAAGTTAAATTAGCAGAAAATGTTAACATTGCACGTTTCTCACATAATGTTATGACATCAATTGCATTTGTTATAGCACAATGTTTTGATACGTACGTGGCCTAAATAAATGCCCTTTTTAGTGTAGTTCATTATATTAAAAACCCAACCATTGTTATAAGAAAGTTTAACTTCACTCAAAATGTTTAGTATGTATTTCTCACATCAGTATGAATAGCAAGAAATGTATCACATTTTGTTCTTTCAGTGAGGTCACAACTTTCAAGTTATAGTAATTTGAAGGTTACGTACCTATTACATACATACATACACTCACAATTAGGCTACCGCCCAGTGGCGAGCTCTCTCAACTCTCCTTCACCCAACCAACTCCTTTTCCACTCCCTTTCTGAATTTACCAACCCCTCTCACACATACCAATTCTTCCCTCAACACATTCCACTCCCTCACAAACCTCACAAGCATGGACTGCCTACCCCGCTCCGTTCTCCTCCACACCCTCTGTAGCTTCTCACTATTGTTTCCTCTTCCCCTAAACACTCCCTTACTTAGCTTGCAGTGTAGCCCTCCCCATCCTCCCTCTTCATTCACCATCCTGTACATCCTGACTAACCGTTCAACTTTCCTCCTGTCCTTCAATGAGCTCCACTCCATTTCTTTCATCATCACTGATGACCTATAGTTCCCTTCTTCCTCATCATTCTGCCCCAGCCTTCTCCACCTACCCTTCACCCATCTTGCTGCCCTTCTTTGCACCTTTTCCAGTTCTTGCACCTCCACCTCCACATACGGGTCCCATACTGCTGCAGCATATTCTAACATTGGCCGTACCATTGTGCCACACGCCTTCTCCTTAACCTCACAGCTGACTCCATTCAGCACCCTTCCCAGCATACCCAGAGCCCTTCTTCCCTTTGCTACCACCCTCTCTACCTGTTTTTTCCACCTGAGGTCTCCCTGCAGTACAATCCCTAGCTACTTATATTCTGCTGCTTCTTCTATCTCTTGTCCCTCCCAACTGTACATGTCCCTGCTTATCATCTTCTTCCTTGTGAACCTCACTACCTTAGTTTTTCTTACATTTATCTTCATTTTATTTTTTCTGGTCCACAACCATATCTTATCAATGTCCGCCTGCAAATTTCCGCCCCCCTCTCCCACCTCAGCATACACAACACAATCATCTGCAAACAATCTGATTTTTCCTCTAACCCCCAAACCCATGTCATTTACCATTATGGTAAATAACAAAGGACCCAGCACACTTCCATGTGGTACCCCTGACGTAACCTCCTCTTCCTCCGATATTGCCTCCCCCACTTTCACCCTCTGCCTTCGCCCCCGGAGGAAGTCCCCTATCCATTCCACTACCCTCCTGTCTGGTATCAGCGCCTCCACTTTCCTCATCAATGTTCCATGGGGCACCTTATTGAATGCCTTCTCAAAATCGATGAAGCAGGAATCTACCTGCTTCCCCTCATCAACTACCAGCACCAGATCCTCTAATAACCTAGCCAGCTGAGTCTCACATGAGTAACCCCTCCTGAAACCATGCTGGGACTCCTCCAACCAATTCCTATTGTTCATTACCCTCACCACATACTGCACCACCAGCCTCTCCATTACTTTTCCTGTACTTGATGTGAGACTCACCGGTCTGTAGCTGCCAGGCCTCCCCCTATCCTCTCCCTGCTTGTGTATAGGTACCACCATAGCATCCTTCCAATCTTGTGGTAACTTACCCTCTCCTAAGGACTTTTTAAACAGCACCTAAATATTTCGCCAACTCCTTGCCACCAAACTTTAGTGCTGCATTTCCTATCCCATCTGGTCCCCCTGCCTTACTGCTCTCCAAACCCCTAATTACCTTTTCTATCTCTCACTCCCTCATCTTAAACTCACTATACACCCCCCGAACCCTGTTTGTCCCCCTATTCCAACCCTCCTTTGCCCCAAACACTGACAAGTACTGTCCTTGCAACATCTCCGATTTTTCTTGGTCATTTGTCGCATGCCTACCATCCCTTCCTGTTAGCAGAGGGATCCCTTCCTCTCCTCCCCTTAACCGCCTAACATACCTAAACAATTTCCCCCATTTCTTGCCTTTTCCTTCTTCCACCATATTCCCCAAAAATACATTCTTTACCTGTTTGATCTTCCTTTCAAGCTCCCTACCCATTTGTTTCATCAATTCTTTAGATCTCATCATCCCTTCATTTCTCCACTTGGAATGTAATTTTCTGCACTTCTTCATTTTTTATTCATTCATATTAGCAAAAATGATCACTGCATCATCAAATGGGCTGTTCAAAATGCTACTCTCTTATAAGATGAGCCACAAAACAATCCTATCCCATGAAAAAACAGGATGGAATGGCAACCAGCTACAGTAGCTTAAGTACTGGACTGAACTTGTTTGTACCTGCATTGGATTAGTATAATTAGTTTTCAAACATTGTTTTCTTCACTGGCATAGCAGCTGTGGCAGAGGGATATATTCATGGCTGCACTACTATTTGAAAACAGTCGAAATTTACTTAATTATATGAAATGAAGAATAGCAACTTTTCTGGGAGGACACAAAACAACCAGCAACGGGCAGGATAACCTGTTATTATGTGCTACGACATCATCTGCATTAACTCAGCACCTCTTGGAAGCTGAGTGAAAATGGACATTGAGAAATAAACAACCTAAAGGATATCGCAGGACAACCTTCACCTGTGTAAAGTTTCATTAAACTGGATGCCACGTGCACTTGCTTAAATTTAAAAGTGTAATGGTAGGTAACATATTGCAACCACTTAACATGCTAGTGGCAGGAAAGAGACCACTTTCTGTTGAGAATTGTTGCCATGGATTAATTTTGGGCCAAGGCTAAGGAACCAAACCTCAAACGTCAATTAGCAGTGTGACAGCACGCAGGATCACCACAAAGGCAGAAACTTTGTTGAAACCATTCCCACAAGATGTCAGGAAAGTGCTTGTGAGTCACTTTGTTCCACGTAACACAATAGTGACAGAAACCTACTACAGCAACTTCCTCCAGAGACAGGAATGTTGTGCCATTAGGGAGAAATACACAATCTTCTGAACAATTCAATCACTCTCTATTACAATGCAAGACAGCATACACCAGGGTATGTATAGCGGCTACTTGAGCGCTGGGTATGTGAAATACTGGATCATCCATTATAATTTATTCTCAAGGTAATTCCAACCTCCACCCACAGTAAGGAACCATTTCATTGTAGGAGGTTTGGACACAGAAGGACATTGTGAATAATGTGCCACAACAGATGACTCAATTCACACATGGTGAGGCAAAAGGTATTTGGCACCTCTCACTTCACTGGCAAGCTATTGTGGGCATTCAAGTAGATCATTCTGATAGTCTTTTATGATGTGTGTGTGTGAATATGTGTATTGCAATGCTACAATCACCATAATAAACATAAATAGCAGAACATTGTTTCTGATCTCTATGAATGCCTCCTACCCTAAAAATACTCTGCAGTGTCTCTTAATTGCATACTCTTTCAATTGTATGTATTATTTTCAGTTTCAAAATTTTTGTAAACACCCACAACAGTATTAAAAAATATATTGCTGTGAATTATGCCTCCAATCTTTTTTTTTTTAATTAGTTTCTAGTTGAAAGTTGTCCATATCTTTGTGTGAGGATTATAAATTACTATATTACAGAAGATTCTTAGTACAAATTACACTTAGGGACATTTAATTTTATACTTAATATGGGGAGTACTTTATACTGAACCAACATTATTCAATAACATGACATCTGGAACAGAGTTGAGAGAGGTATTTTAAAGTGGAGAAAAGAGCAAGTCAAAAAGAATGAAACAACTTCATACTGCTATGGACTATTCACTGTAAAGTGAGCACTTTTGAAAGCCCTTTTATTTGGAATAATAGTCAATAAATATATTTTACTTTAGCCTTAGATGTAAACTTCCTGGTGCAGTGGAATATACAGTGTTTATTACTTACATGGCAATACTTATTTAAATAGGTGTTTAAAGAATATAAAAAAAAAATGGCTGTAACGAAAAAGTATAGTCCATTCACACTTTCTTCAGCCTTTTACAATTGAACCTTTGAAAAATCACCCTAGCCGTAACATGCCAACCTGGTTTGTGATTAACTCTATAAAGAACTGTATTTCTGAATAAATGAAACTTTTCTTTAATATCTTATATAACTTGTAATGTTTATCTCGTATTATATACGAATTAAAAACAGCGAGAGCAGCGGTGTATTGGCAACAGCAATTTAAAAATAGTTCTCAGTTCTAATATTGTTTCAACATAGTTTTTTGGTATGCTCTTTGTAAATTAAATATTGCTAATGAAATATTTCAATATTTAGGTAGTACCGATAGAAACATATTTCATTGTTACAGTTAAAAATAACAGGGCAAAATAACGTACGTAGGCCGTAGTGATGTGGTGTTTGTTTTATTGACTGACGAAACTGTTGACTGAGCGGAGCTTATGGCTCTCTCCCTCCTTCTTTGTCACTCTCTCTCGGGAAATTTCCCATTGCTAGTAAGCTGAAAAATAATTATACATATTTAAAATTGTTGCATATTTTGTACTTATAACAGCAAAATTATGATTTTTGAATTTGAAATTTACAACTGAAACGAGATCTTATTGTTTAAATACCTATTATTTGTTATTTAGATGCGATGGCGCAATGCTTACAAATCCTGCAGGTTGGCAGAAGTGGCATGGAAAGGAGAATCTAGAACTTGATCACCTTCCACGCGCTTGTCCTGATATAGTAACTGCATTGTAAACATTATGCAGGCCAGGTGTGTGTGTTGATTTCAAATATGTGTAAAATTTATACGTTTTAACCATGAACTGATGTTATGACGAAGTTAATTATTTACATTCACATCTGTTTATCAGAACGTTGTACCTTTGCGCTAGGTGTTTGGAAAACAGTTGTGTAACGAGCTTACATTTCGGTGATTTGAATGTCTGCCACAATCCCAACAAAATACTAAGCCCAGCAAGATAAATTTAAATGAATAATAAAATAAACCTATAAACCAGTAAGTACCAATGCATGTAAATATTAGCAGAATAAATGTTATGGTAGGCCTGTGTGTGTGAATGTTCACCAATATTTTACGTTTGTCGAAGCTACGTACAATAAATAAGCTACACGAGTTGCGTGCTTCAAATTTACTGGTTGTTTCGTTGGACTGGTTGTCCCTTCATTTTAATTTTAATTCCAAACACACATTAATAAAAACAGGTTAAATACTACTGTTGTTTATGCAACAGTTGTAACAAACACCGTTGTGGCAAAATATTAATGTGTATTATGTGTAACGTGCTATATAATGTTTAACAAATACTTATAAAGCTGACCTAAATATTGTTATAGGCCTAAATTGTTAACATTCGTAGGAAATGGTTTCTGCAATATGACATAATTCTTTGAACAGCTGTAAACAGCAACCTATCCATCTGACAGTTATAAAAGTAGAAGTCAAATGACAGTGTTTACGTTTAGCGGAAGGATACGTAATCAGTAACCAAAAGTAGAAATTTAGGAGGGCTTCGGAAAAGGCTGAAGTTATTGTGAATCAACTATAACAAGGTACTCAAAAGTGCTCACTATGACGTGAACAGCCTATACCAAAATGTAAACAATTATGACACAAGACAGTGCAGGGTATGTATGTAAAGAAAAACTCTGGTATAGGCTATTCAATGTAAAGTGAGCACTTTTGAGAGCTCTCTCATTTGAAATAATAGTCAATAAATACATTTTATTTTAGTCTAAGGCATTAACTTCAGTGTGTGGTGAAATATACACACTGTGTTTAAAGTATACACACTGTGTTTATTACTTACATGGCAATATTTATTTTTTAAGGTTGGTTAAAGGACAAAAATTGACTGAAAGGAAAAAGTAACTAGGGCTTCAAAAGTACTCATTTTACCGCGAACAGCGTATAGTTGTAGTTCTCCTTGGCATACCCATGATGTTCTGCCACTGCTCCACAAGGATTGCTAGTGTAGAAAAATGGTGAGCGACCAGCCGAAAGCATATTGTGTGTTACAGTTAGCAAAGATGATTTGATTACAGTTGTGCAAAGACACTTCCGCACACATTTTGGTAATAATCCACAATCTCTGAAAAACATCTACAGGTGGTACAAACAGATTGAAGATAAATGGGTTTGTGTGTAAAAAGAAGAGCACTGGGAGCCACATGTCAATAATGAAAATGTCAACAGAATTAGGGGAGTGTTAGCAGCTCCCTTAAAAACATTATGTCATGTTATTCATAAGTAGATGAGATGCAAACTTTTAAAATGCAGTTGCTACAAGTATTGAGAGAAAATGACAATAACTTAAAGCTACTAGTTTTTGTGGACATGTATTCAGTGATGTGGCTAATTCCACAGTGTGACGCGGACTCCAGAAACTACCTGCTCCAACAAGATGGGGCACCACCACATTATTACTGTGAAGAGCGACTTCACCTCAACGAACATCTCTCTCGCCACTGGATTGACAGTGCTAATGCCAGCGATCTTGTATTTCAAAATTGGTCACCAAGGTCACTAACTTACACCTTGTTATTTTTGTGTTTGGGGATATGTGAAGGGTGCTATGAATAGTCCACCCCTTCCAAAAGATCTACTGGAATTACAAAAGCGAAATGTTACTGCTTTTGCATCCAAAGATGAAAACATGCTGTCTCATGAAAGGCAGAAACTGGATTACCATTTGGACATAAGCAGTGTAACACTGGGTTCTCATATTGAATATTTGCAATCATGATTAAAAACTTCAATGAAACAAAAACTTCCAGAACTTTTCTTCACATACACACCCTGCAAGGTCTTCTGTCATAATCTGTTACATTTTGGTAGCAGTGTGAAGTTGTTTTATTATTTTTGACTAGCCTTGTACTTTGTAATGAGATTTTCTTCTATATCAATATGTTTATACCATGGGTATCCTAATAGTAACTGCATCAGTGTCTTTCCAAGAAAAAACATTGCTTACTCAACATCATCTGTTACTCAACATAAGTTTATTATGGTTTCAAGTCTGCAACTTAGATTGTTAAGCCATGAAATTAAATTTATATCAAAAACTACTTCATAACCATGGTTGTAAAAAACTTTTTAGGTACGAAATATGCACACTTCTCAGGCAAAATTTTTATACAATAGTACAGTAGACGTTCACTATAACAAACCTCAAGGGATCAAAAATGTGGATAGTTTGTTATAGTGAAGTTCTTTACAGTGGAGCACACAAAAAAATTTCTTGAGGTAAAATTAGAAGCGCTAAAATGTTACTGAAGTGAAGCTATTTATTGCCAACCTCTGGCAAAGCAAGTAAATCTGTGACTCACGCCGCATACCGGAGGATAATAGGTCGCGCTCAGCGGAAGAACCGCACATGTGCAACAACGTAGCATCGGGAATGCTCACAGGGGTGCTCGGGAGTAGCATGTTCAGAAGCTTATAAAATGAAAACTAAGCATAATAAGTTTAAAGATGGCCACAAGGTTTAAAGATGGCCACCACAGACGGACTACAGGTTGTGTCGTTCCGTATTTAAGGTTGTTTTGGCTTGTGATTAGTTCTAGCAATAGGTTTAAATATAGGTGGAGAAGTAGTTTGAGGTATAATTAGAGTTAAGATTAGTGTTTTATGTGGTAATTAGTTATAAGGAGGGAGTAGTATCTGATTGTGTGCACGAGGCCGAGGCCTTTCTTATTGTACGAGGGTAAAGGATGTATGGTGTAAGTTAGGCTAGTTAAGAAAGTGTGTGTATAAGTACGTATTTGGTGTATGTTATAAAGGAGAGTAGTTTAAGTTTTAAGTTAGTTAAATTATTTTTAAAAAAAGAGAAAGGGTGAAAAATGGTATAAAGGTGTAAGTGTAGGGGCTGTGGTAAGGTGTGGAGAAGGTTAGATAGTGGGTTGTGCAGTGCGACCAGTGTGGCGGATGGTACCATGTTGGCTGTATAGGGTTCAGGGAGGAGGAACTGGGATCACTACAGGAACATGAGTGGAAGTGTGAGGAATGTGCTGAGGGAAAGGGTTTAGTGGCAGCGATAGTGAACAAATTAAAGGTAGAAAAGGAAACACAAATAAGTGGAGAAGGTGGAAACTGGATTTGGGATATGCTAAGGGGAAGCTTTGTAGAGGGTGTGCCAGTGCCAATGGAAGGGGCTAAGGAGGAGAGGTGGAAAGGGGAGATGGTAGATTTGATGAGCAGGAAAGAGAGTGAAATGAAGCATAGGATTGAGAGGATGGAGAAAAAGGTCAGGAATGAGATGGGTAAGAGTAGAGTAGAAATGAGGGTGGATAAATTAGAGGAGGAGTTGGAAGATGTAAAAGGTGTGCTAAGGAAAATGCAAGCTAGTCCAAAGGAGGAAAGGCTGAGTAGAGAGGAAGAGTTAGGCAGAACGCAAGTAGAGCTGCAGAAAGAACTGCAGGAGGAAAGGCAGAGGAGGGAGGCAGAGATAGAGGTGGTAAGATTAAGGAAGAGGATAGAGGAGTTGGAGGCAGTAGAAAGGGATAAGGCAGTAGGAGACATAAGACAGCAAATAAGGTTAGAGGAGCAAGAAATAGTAGCAAGGGATAAGGTGATAGTAGTGGGCAGGAAGCAATCAGGAACATAGGAACGAGAAACGGAAAGCAGGGAACAGGCAGTGGCAGAAGGTAGGAAGCAGTATGCTGAGGCTTGCAAGTGTGTGATTAGCAAAAACCAGCAAGCAGGACAATGTGGACAGTTCAGGGCCAGAGGGGAGAGAGGAGGGTGGTCAAAGTGAGGGAAACAAGGGTGCTGCAGGAGGCCGGAGACAGGGATCAGGTAAGAGGCGAAGTAGACAAGGGTAAGCAGGTGGGTGGAAGAGCCACAAAGCAGGAACAGGTTGTAGGAAGGGAGCCAGAGGTAGTTTTTCTAGGCAGCTCTATTGTAAAGGGGATGGAGCTGAGGGAAATCAGGAAGGAAATTACATATAAAGCGGGGGGGGGAGGGGGCAAATACCAGGGATTTCGAGGAAAGGGTTAGTGGCACGAGAGGTAGCAGGGTGGCAAAGGTTGTTCTCATTCATATAGGGGAAATTGCGTGGCTCATAGGGGGCTCATAGGGAGGTGGGGCAGGAGCAGGAGGTAGAGCGGGACCTCTGGGGATTGCTGAGGAAAGTGCGGGAGAAGTTCCCTGGAGCTAGGTCAGTAGTCAGTGGCGTGCTGGTTAGGAAATCCTATAGCAAGGCAGTGGCTGCGAGTGAGGTATATGAGAGGGTGTGTAGGGATTTGGGGGCTACATTTAAGGATAATAGGAAATGGGTAGCCTGGGAAAGTGTAGGAAGGGACCAGGTTCACCTGGACAGAGCAGGGAAAGAGGATTCTAGGTGATCTGCTAGGTAGGGAAGTAGCTGGCTGCATGGAGAGGGTCAGGGCAGAGCAGCAATTGTTGAAATAGTAATCAGTTAGAAGCAAGGAAACAGAAGTGGAGAGAAATGGAGAGGATAGCATTGATGAGGCCGTAGGGGTGGAGATAGGAGGTAAGCAATGTAGGATGGTAAAGCAGAGTACTAGTATAAAGATAATAGTGGTGAACTGTAGGAGTGTGTACAGCAAGCTGGAGGACTTCTGGGGAAAGGTTGAAGGATATGGGGCGGGTACAGTGGTAGCTGTGGAGACTTAGCTGACTGAGGAAGTCTTGGATATTGAATGTAGGCAGAATAAGTTCACCATCTTCAGAAGAGACAGGGATGGGAGAGGAGGAGGAATAATGGTGTGTGAAAGGAAAGGGCTAAAAGGGGCGGTAGAATGGGTTAGTGAGGATGTCGAGTTAATGGAAATTAAATTGAGTGGTGGTAGTAATAGGAAAATTGCTTTTCTGGCAGAGTATAGACCAGCAGGACAGGGATGGCATGCAATTGAGATGATCAAGGAGAGGGTCGATAGACTAAAGGACAGGCAGTGGGTTGTTGTAGCAAGGGATTTGAATATATCAGGGGTGAAATGGGTAGAGGGTGTACAAGGAATGGGTAGCATGATGCAGAGAATGGCAGCATAGTTAGACAACAGAGGATTAGTCCAGGTAGTAGAAACACCTACATGATGGAATGAGGAGGGTGTTGGGTCAGTGCTGGATGTGGTGTTGGTCAGACCTAGGAATACTGTAGTTGGTGCAATAGTATTGGATGTTATAAGCGACCATCATATCCTGGTTATGGAAATTGGGATTGGCAGGAGGAGGGAAGTGCAAATGGCAGAAAGGTTGGTGTGGCAGTATGGGAGAGGAGACAAGAAGGGGGCAGAAATTTTCCTGAGACACACATTTAAAAAATGGTCTATGAAGAAGAGTGTAGAGGGGTTGTGGAGGGAGTTTAGAGGATTAATGGAAGTTATGTTAGAGAAATTTGTGCCAATGAAAAGGTTATGGACTGGGGGAGATCCGCCATACTATGGATAGGAGATTTTGAAAATAAAGAGGAAGTGCAGAATATTACAGGCTAAGTGCAGAAATGAAGGGATGATAAGATCTAAAGAAATGATGAAACAAATGGGTAGGGAGTTTGAAAGGAAGATCAAACAGGCAAAGAATGTATTTCTGGGGAACATGGTGGAAGAAGGAAAAGGCAAGGAATGGGGGAAATTGTTTAGGTATCACATCAAGTACACGAAAAGTAATGGAGAGGCTGGTGGTGCAGTATGTGGTTAGGTTTATGAACAAGAAGAATTGGTTGGAGGAGTCCCAGCATGGTTTCTGGAGGGGAAACTCATGTGAGACTCAGCTGGCTGGGTTATTAGAAGATCTGGTGCTGGTAGTTGATTAGGGGAAGCAAGTGGACGCCTGCTTCATAGATTTTGAGAAGTCATTTGATAAGATGCCATATGGGACATTGATGAGGAAAGTGGAGGCACTGATACCAAACAGGAGGGTAGTGGAATAGATAAGGGACTTCCTCAGGGGGCGAAGGCAGAGGGTGAAAATGGGGTAGGCAATATTGGAGGAAGAGGAGGTTACATCAAGCGTACCACAGGGAAGCGTGCTGGGTCCTCTGTTATTTACCATAATGGTAAATGACATGGGTTTGGGGATTAGGGGAAAAATAAGATTGTTTGCAGGCGATTGTGTTGTGTATGCTGAAGTGTGAGAGGGGGGGCGGAAATTTGCAGGAGGACATTGAAAAGATATGGTTGTGGACCAGTGAAAATAAAATGAAGAAAAATGTGAGAAAAACTAAGGTAGTGAGGTTCAAAAGGAAGAAGTTGATAAGCAGGGATATGTACAGATGGGAGGGACAAGAGATAGAAGAAGCAGAATATAAGTATCTAGGGATTGTAGTGCAGGGAGATCTCAGATGGAAAAAAACAGAGAGGGTGGGTGCAAAGGGAAGAAGGGCTCTGGGTATGCTGGGAAGGGTGCTGAAGGGAGTCAGCTGTGAGGTGAAGGAGAAGACGTATGGCACAATGGTACAGCCAATGTTAGAATATGCTGCAGCAATATGGGACCTGTATGTGGAGGTGGAGGTGCGAGAAATGGAAAAGGTGCAGAGAAGGGCAGCAAGATGGTTGAAGGGTAGGTGGAGGACTGGGGCAGAATGATGAGGAAGAAGGGAACTGTAGGCCATCAGTGATGATGAAAAAAATGGGGTGGAACTTATTTGTGGGACAGGAGGAAAGTTGAACGGCTAGTCAGGATGTACAAGGTGGTGAATGAAGAGGGAGGATGGGGAGGGCTACACTGCAAGCTAAGTAAGGGAGTGTTTAGAGGAAGAGGAAACAACAGTGAGAAGCTTCAGAGGGGGTGGAGGAGAACGGAGTTGGGTAGGCAGTCCATGCTTGAGGTCTGTGAGGGAGAGGAATGTGTTGAGGGAGGAATTGGTATCTGTGAGAGGGGTTGGTAAGTTCAGGAAAGGAGTGGAAAAGGAGTTGGTTGGGTGAAGGAGATATGACAGAGATCGCCACTGGGCGGTAGCCTAATTGCAAGTGTATGTATGTATATATAAAATATACCACACGTAGGTCACAAGTGCCTTTAGTATCATGATATGCAGAAAAGTCCGGGTTCCGAACCTCCACTTTCTAATAGGAGCCTTTCAATTTCACACTTTGTTTGAGGTGTGTGTTGAAATAGCAAAATTTCAAAGGCTCATTTTGTAAGTAAGTTAGTTTACCTACTTAAAAATTTTATTTTACTTTATTTTTTAATACAAAACAGTGTTGGAACAAAAACATTTTTTAAATATTTGCTTTTATAAAAAATTTACATTTGCCCATGACTGACGTACGGATAAAGTAATAATGCCCACTGTAACATTAATTGTACCAGTACATACCGTATGGTGGAAGAATAGGTACACAATGTGCATACAAGCAGATTTCAAACAGAGTTTTTAAAAGTGCTCATTTTACCATGAATAGTCTATAACTCAATGTTTGTTAAAAACATACACTAAGATGCTATACCACAGGATGAGTTGTCGAATTTCCCAGAAGTGATATTTTCCGTAGCCGGGGTATGTTTCGCCATCAGTTTCCTTACAACTGCATATCTCTGCATCATTTCTTGCTCACTGCCAAGAAGTTGTAGGCCCCTGCATGCCCCCAAAACAGGTTAGTACATTTACAGTGCTTGTTTTCATACGATGGCAGTGCAAATTTGTTCACATAATGAGTAGTTAATTCTCAATAGGTTAAAACTTCAATGTGAAAATAGTGATTCATGCACTGTCCCAGCAATTTAAACTAGTATAGAATAATGCTGTGCGAAATGTTTTCAAAATGCAAAGCTGTCAAAGCAGAACCTAACCATGAATGTTTAATCATTGTAATCTGTTTTACAGTATTTAAGGAGTAATGGGATGATTTTTGCAACCTTCAGCATTTCCCAGTTAATTGTAACTACAGTAAATAAACATAAAAGACACCTACACCAAATCCATAGCCATTTTGGCTAAGAGTAACGTTTAGGATTTAAATAAATGATACACTTAAAATTTCCTTATTTTTTTTAAATTAAAAAATGTCTTAACGTTTTTGCGAATGTTTCATAAAAGTGTTACGGTATAAATTAAAAAAAACTCAATGTAATTCTATAGGCAAAGTGATCTCTATAGATTTCATCAGTATCAGTACAAGAGTGCATTAGGGTGGAGTCCGTATAAATAATTCGGACAGTGTACCTCATGCACGCAAGCGCCGTACTACAACCTAAACAATCTGCTGCATAGTACCAAAAATCAACAGATAGTTTACCTTGCTGTTAGAAGAACCTAATCCGAGATTCTATACCGACGAACACTTTAACACTTATGAATTGCAGAAATAGTAAAAGACTTATTTGGTTGCCATGTAAACACAAGGTTGCTTGTATATAACTCAATGGCACTAAAATTCTTGGTTACAATTTCCTTACGAAGAATCTTCAAACAAAAAAATATTCGTTTCACACGTAGACGTAAACGATCCATAAACGTCAGAGTACAAGTATCAAAACATATATCAACCAGACCACTACAACCTAATGATTTGCTGACAAAACACGATAATTCGAAAAAGGGTCATGTAACATTCAGACCTTGCCACACACCACATTGCTTCCACCAGTGAAAAAATGCTTCGACTATCATAAATTTTATTAATTTTATAATAATTTGCGTTTACTTACTGATCTCAAACGCAGGGGCATCACAAAATCTATTTCCACATGAACGTTACTATTACGGATAGGCAACACTAGTACATTTTCTGATTTTCATTTTCACTACATACTCTAATCTCTGGTCAAAACACAGAAAGTTGATCATTTCTAGTGTTGGCCATAGGTCTATAAAATATTTAATTATACAAATATATTTTAAGGTATCTCAACACGTTTTTGACCTTTCACTTCTCACAACAGTAATAGCACACTGTATTCTAAAATTGTTTGATAAACTTAACGCATTGTAAGCAAAATTAATAGAAATACTTCAAAGTATGGGAATATTTTACGCAGCTTCCATTCTCTTGCGACCTGCTTCCCTAAACAATATTAAAAAACAGTACATTCAATTTACTATTCTGATTCAATATAAATATTTTTATTAAAAACAGACGATAATGATATTCCTAAATAGTCAGAAACTACTATTCACACTATCAACAATAATAGCAAATTTTTTTAATTTCGGAATGGTGGACGGCAAGTTAAAAGGTTTGTTTGAGGAGTTGAGGGAAGTTTCCTTCAATATGAGCACGATCTTGTACCTCAAAATTTAAACTACATGAAGTCTGATGAGGGACCTGTGTCCCAGCTTGCATAAGACTCTCTGGTAGGCCATGACCAGTATAATACTGAACATCACCCATCAGATGACCAGTACTAAATGCAAATAATGGAAATCACCTTGCAATCTAACAACATACGGCCATAAGTGCTTGCAAAACATAGAAATTAAGAAAAGTGAAGTAGCCTATTACCTCTTAAAAGCGATAAAACCAGAGAGCTCATCTATCAAAAGGGCTCCACAAAACAACATAAAATCCAAATATCATACCCTCTTAACAATGAACACTAATCTAATATGCAGACAGCACAACGAAAATTAAGTGGCCGACACGCCAATACACATGATACGCACCATGCTGTTCAGAATAAGTTTCGGAAAAGAAACAATCCATGTTACTCAATGCCGCAAGAACATTTAGCTACCTGCAATCGAGTAGCTGTCACAAATTATGACAGAATGACAGTTACTACCCATAGACTAAAAGATGAGGAAAACCAAGTCTGTTGGAAGTCTGAACTCTATGTATTCCAACCTACATGAAAAAAAGGCACACACATCTAATTTCACCATAGTTTAGCAGTCTGACATAGCCACGGCATAGTGCTATGTGTCATGTAATGGAGATCTCGGTTTCCCTGTTAAAAGGAACTTAGCTAATTTATTTTCAACTTAAAACTAAAAAGGCATATTTTGAAAGAATTAATTATGAATTTGTCTCTTGTATGTGTCTCGATATCATTCCAAATGTTATTTGATTCCATAAATTCGATTTACTTTCTTAACTTCATCATTTCAGTGGTGGCATAACTCACATTTGTTACTTATCCCGTGCATTGCAGCAACAATGCGAATTCTTCACCAAATGCATTACTTGCGATTTTTCTATATTTAGACAGAATGTGAAAGCATATGTGGTAAACGTTTTAATTTTGACATGTACCGCACGGTGTCATCCTCTACCCCGTTCGTCACGCCACTAGCACTTATCACCATTAAGGCAACCACCAGCCACAAGACGGCAGTGCGACATTCATGTGAAGCAGTGACACATGTGTGTACATTAGTGTGTATGCTTTATTTGGTTTGTGTAAACAGGGAAATTTTCACAATTTTAAATATAATCTTTGTTCCACAGTGTCTATGTTATTTTTAAATTTTTTAGAATAGTGGTTATGTTTTCTGTATTGTCTAGGGTACTTTTGTGTCATATGCCATCCTGTCATATCTTGCACAGCAACCAAACATATAAATGTCAAGCAGTGCCATCACGATACCACCTCACCAATGCATATTTCTATAATTCAGACACTAAATATAAAATATTTAAATGTTTAGTGAAATTCGTGTATTCATATTTCATCCAGTATGCTTTGTACTTTTGTCCAGCCTCAAGTGATGCGAACAATTATCTGAACCACCACATGGCAAAATACACATTTTTAAATATCACTGATATCACAAATATCACACAGCTATCTAATAGTCATTAAAATCTTTAACTAGTGATCAACACATGCCCACCCTAAAAACACCTGCCAGTTGAGGTTAAGTAGTAATGTTAAGTGACAAGTGTAAAGTATGATAATTTGTATATTTTCTTGTCAATTATAATTTTAATAAAGTCTGAAAGTTTTACGTTATGTCCTCATCCCACCCGTAGTGCATATATTCATCACATAACATCAATCACCATATTTTCATATTAAAACGAATTTTATCACATCATGCGGAATGCCGGGCTTGGCAGCAGGCTTCCTGCAATTACATTTTTTAACGTATCTCGGCATTCATGTGTAGTGGTCGTCCATATCGGCCTTCCCGGGGATCATAATTTTTGTGTCAGCCATGTAGTTGGCAATAGTTAAATTTTTCGTATGGAAAAATTGCTCATGTTTATGTAACCCGGGGAGAGCACCGCTCCCCCATCCAGACAGTTCTGTAAATCACCAGACCATAATTTTTCATTAATTAACAAGTAGGCATTTCGTGCCATTTTTCACTGTACTAGTAATCTCCTACTTGAACGGAGTACAGTTGTTTAAGTACCTCATCTGAGGGTATCATAAATAAATTCTTTTGTTGAAATGGATTCGCATGCATATTTATTTTTTGACAGTGACTCAGCCACATAACCTGTTTTCATTTGCACAAAAATTGATTAAAGTTGGCCTGATACAACTTTACGGGAGTGAGCAAAGCATTTAGAGGGAGTTACCTCCTACTAGACAAGATAATATGAATATGTAGTTCTACAGCATCATCATCAACATCAACCTGATGGAAGATTGTCGGAGAAGGACATTCATGGGCCATTGGCACCAAGACCCCCAATATAATTGTGCTCTTCGCACTGGTGCCCGTTAACCTGGCAAACCATTTCGGACATTTTCAATATTAAAATCTTCCATACTCTTCAACAACCGCACGTGTCGAGCACTTATTGACACAGCAGCTTCGCATAATTTTGTTTGTGCAGACATCATCGACACCAGGGGAAAGGCAACCTGTATAACAGGAAATCCAATTGGCTACTCCGCAGCAAACAGTCAAGTTCGCAGGAGACATTACAGTCATCATAGAAATTCGGGACATTGAAACTACGACAACCGCCTTCGTGTCACACGGCTTGAGGGAAGAAGTAATACTCTGTGTGCCCTTGCTAGCCGAGCAATATGCAGTCATCGAACCTTCGGCCTGACATACCAATTTCAGAACCAAGGAACGGTGAACTGATTATAATATCGACCCGCAAATAGCAGGGCGAACTTCTCCTGTGTTGGTCGACGAGTTAGACCACTCAGTGCCCCCTGAATTCCCTGAGGTAATACAATGCCGATTGAATTAATGGTGGGATGTCTTCACTACGGGCGACCCGCTATACAGGACACCCGTAGCTGAACACTGCATCCTGCTGACTACCGATAAACCTGTGTTTGACTCACAGCGATGTTGCTACCCACGCCAAAGAAAAATCATCAACGAACAAATTGACGAGATGGTACGGGACGGCGTGATAGAGTGATGAAGCAATCAGACTGTTACTACGATGCTGTCATCACGTTTGCCCCGAAAAAGGACAGCTCATAGCATTTTTGTGTCGACATAGGATGTCTTAATCTCGTCACCGAAAGTGCTCTGTCCCCATATATCAATGTGAAAGATACCCTGAACAAATTGGGACATCTACGAATGATGAAGACAATCGGCCTGAAAAGTGGGTATTGGCAAATACCAGTCTGGCTATCAGACCATAACAAGACCACATTCACGGCACCAAATGGCAGGCACTTTCAATTCTGTGTCTTAGAATGGCATGCGATCAATAAGCTCATATGTGGCAACAAGAAATGTCATCTAGATAAAACAAGCATTCAATTCCTCTGCCACATTGTTGACGACCTTGGAAGCCGCCTCTCAGCTAAACAATTACAGTTTATCGAAGATCACACCATACCGACCACACATATACCACATCACAAGTTCTGCAGACTGACAAACTGGATACATGAATATGTGCCATAGTTCGCTATTGTGACCACGCCCCTAATGGAACTGATGTCCCCAAATGTCCAGTTATGTTGGACCACGAGGCAGCAGGACAGTTTCGAGAAACTAAAACGTCGCTTTCGCGAGTGTACCATGCTTGCCCGGATGGTCCAACAAAAAATATATTTACGTGCTGGCGGATGTGAGTGAAAAGGGACTGCAGGCAGTGTTGTTCCAAATGACGGACGATGGAACACAGCGAGTCATTGACTTTGGTAGTGCTAAGTTCGGAACAGTAGAACGCAGATATAACGTGAACGAGGATGAGTGTCTCGCTATTGTCTCGACCTTGAAAAAATACAGTCAGCTGCTCGAATACAGACTATTTACATTGCAAACAGACTATCGATGTTTGTTGTGGCTCCACAGCACCCGGTAAAGTTGCAGCAAGCTTACCTGCTGAGCCCCGTTTTTACAATCATTTGATTTCGAGGTGCAGCACGTGGCAGGGAAGGACAATCAGCTCAATTACCACCTGTCCCACTCACATAAAGAAGTGGTTGCTCAAGGTGAGGATGAGTGGTAATGCATACTCCTCCCCCTGCCTAGCACGAAACCGACGCCACACAACCTTTACGCTGTACCAACATCACGGACACCATAATGCTAGCAACCCATACACTATACACAGACCAAGAACAGGTAATCCTAGAAAAGAACAAGGGGCTTATTTTAAGTTATTCGTTAATTTTTTATGTTTGTTTCATTTCGAATGATCTCGAAACAAAGAAAATCTTCGAGAAAGGCAGTTTGGTATTCTAAGTCAATATTGGTTACAGCCTTCCGAGACTTTGATAATGTTAGGGTTTTCATTTGCGAATGCAGAGTGGCAACATTATGCACATTAGTTTGACGTGTTCCTGACATCCACGTATCCCTTAAGCCCATTTGTTCCATCGCAGACGCATTAACCAAACAGCAATTCTCAACTGATCGACATTAGGACGCTGTCACGATCAGTGCAGGTCAACAAGAACAACATTTAAAATTTCTTTCCGCCCTGTAAATCGTGGCTGTGGGTCATAATATTTAACATTCATCACTAGAGGTATCTCTCGTGATGAATGGATATGAGGCCTAAACGAGTGTGTCCCATGAAGTCACGACCGTTAGATGCAACAGCCATTGGAGGGATCACTGGGATAAGCGGCCCTGCTTATTCCCACAGCTTTCCGATATGCGAGATGTCGACTGGCCCCAGCGCCGAATCCAGAGTGCGACGTGACTCTAAGTTGTGTCAAAAGATGGCGAATCACATTCCCGCAGGAAGTGTGAAGGGGCGGGCAGCTCCCTAGACACAATAATTTATAGGAGCAATTTAGGCAATTTTAGCCAAGAATGCACCATAATTAACTAGGAAAACCACCCGCTCCAGCATAGAGAGTAGATAACATACTATAGAAGACAAGGTGTATCTCCGCCTCTAGTGAATAAATCAATGCGTCGTCACATCCATACGAATTATAATTATAACCATTATGACACTCGCCGATTTTAATATGTTAGTTGTAAAAGAGTGTAAACTTAATCATCTATCGAGAATCAGCCATCTGAGACATCATTACATTTAATATCACCTTTCAAGTGCGGTGACATACTAGTGACATCACTTTCTTAGCCATATCTGGGTATGTCATCAATGTGTTTTAGTTTAGTAAACATAATTTTGTACAATGTAAGTTTCATTTTTCATGTTAGTTATTATTTCCATTTTTCATGTTTTTATGTTGGTGCCAGATTCGCCAGACATGCGGCGAAACCGACGTCATGTCGTTAGTCAGACTTCAGCACTCCAGACAACGGACAGGGGAGACGGTAAGCTCCGTGTGCACTTCTCAGCAATTCATTTTAGGATTCACTTTCTTTCATCGTAATAGTTAATGTAACTCAGTAACATTTAAATATTTTTAGTTAACCGAGGGGAGATCACTCTGCATCCTGAAGTAGAATACCAGGACTCCACACACAAGACACGTTTTTACGTAACTCCAACTTCAAGCCTACGCCTTACTCTCCACAGTAGCGACCACCGGCAGGTCCAGAGTACCGATTCCGCTTAAGCATTATCATGTGCAGCATCATTTCAGTGTACCTTTGTGGTTATAAATATATAGTCATACCATAATTAAATGTATTTTACTGTATTAACTCTCCTGAGTTCATCGGGTCCTGCGCCCTCAAAGCAGCAACAAATTTAAAGTGTTTTTCAGTGTATGTTTTGTATTTACGAGGCTTACCGCAATCAAGCAGAGAAGATTCAGTGATAATATAGGCGTGCGAAGTGGCTGACAGCTTCGTCCCAAAGGAAATATTTTACATTAAACATAATTTAACTGACTATTAAATTAGCTCTCATCATATTGACAGTATATCCACAGTCGCCATAGGCCATCAACCGTACGACCCCATTCAACGTCGTTCACTCTACCGAACGTGGTGCCGGGCACAACACCAGTTCCTGTCCTCCACCTGCTCCCAGGTGGTACACGAACACACCACAGCACCACTGGAGGTGTAAGGTGTCAACTTTAAATGTTTTATGGGACTTTATCGATGTGCATGCGCATCCACTGTCTGCGGACGAATAAATTTCTGTGCTAGTTTCGTGGCGAAATGGACAGGACCACGCCAAAGGAGAATCATGGAATGACTTCTGATTGAGTAATCTGTGCAGCAAACACATTTCACTGCGAAACCCTGAGCCTCATTAAAGAAGATGTTGGGACACCCAGCCCCCAGACACCGGAGGCAGAAAATTCTGGGGAAAATGTATCCTAGCCTGCGTTGCTTTGAGAGGCAGAAAATTCAGGGGAAAATGACATCACCACACAGAGTACACCAAACACACCTATGCTGGACGCACCCCCATTCACAAGAGCTCAGGCAGAAGACACGCTCACATCCTGCTCATGTCAGGATCATGTGGTCATTGAGATGCCGGAGGACAGTGACACCGCTTTCAGCTAGGAAGGCGAGACACCTGAAGCCGACTTGGATCGACAGGTGAGGGCATCCCCTGATAGTGTCGCGCCGCCAATAGGATTCCGCCATCCAGTGATGGAAGAAAGCAGGAGCGACGAGTCGGGAGAGAAGGAACTATCCTCACAGCCCCACTGCTCAACACATGCCCACCGAGCTCGTCGAATTATGTGCATGACGTGCGACCATCCCCCCCTGGTCAATGCAACCCACAAAGTGCCAACGCCCGCTATGAGGTAGTAGTCACGCTCACAAAAACCACACAATGATCGCAACAACCTGCGGCCACATGGGATCTTGAAGCCACCCATATGTCGCTGCTAGAGTCTGTAGTCGGTGAGAGAATGGTCACCAAAGAGGGAAGGGGGGGGGGGGGCATTTTACGTCAACCGACAGCTCCAGCCCATTCTCCTTACAACAGCAATTCTGGCAGAATATATTTTTCGACCATGTGCAATGTCAGTGTATAAACTACGTTCCGTATGCCTGCATCAGTGCAGTATAAATAAATGTATTGTGTATTTTATTTGTTTTGAAATGGCCTATTCTAATGTTTACATATTTTGTTTTGTCAGTGAATCAGTGTAATTGCCATGTGTGTGTCCGAGCACCCCATGTCACATCACGTCTGATTGTTTATATTAGGAGAGAGTAGTGTTTGTATTTCCTCGTGTAATATTATTGAACTTATAGTGTATACATGTTTGAAAAGGTGACTGTCGTGGACACGAGTTGTGCACAAAATATTCATGCAATATTAACCAGGCTAATATTGTTTTTCTTTGATTGTTGTATTGTTTACTTTTTCCAGTGTTATGTTATGTAATGGTATGTTTTACTGTTACGGAAGGGTATAATGAAATAATCGTGTAAATTATAAATTTAGGTGGCATGTATACAAGCCTCGTACACTAAGTATTTAATAGTAATATAATTTAATGAGCAGTAAATTTGTTTTGACAGTTGTAGTGTTATTGTTGTGTCATCGTGTTATGTTTAAATGCACTAAACTGCCCCATTCAATTTGGGGACATTGCATGCCTTTTCTGCACACAAATTAAGAGGATATTGTATTTACTTTCAGCATTATTATGATCACTTGTTATTGTTTTGGAAACACATCATAGAAAAAATAACCAACGATTGGCTAGTAGAGACAAGTTGCAGAGGCCATGTGCCCACAGCATGGCCAAGGACTGTTGTTTGTAGACATAAACAAAGCATGCCCGAATACCAATATTTCTTTGTACTGTATTATGTACTTTAATATAAATTACCACGTGCATATATCAATGAACAGCGAACGTATAGATGAATGTGTGACAAAACTCCCGAGATTAAAGACACACACAGAGTGTGAAAATCAGTGCATTTAGGTTAGGAGACGGAGAAACGGACACACAATTGTGGACGTGTCAGCACAGTAAAATTGATTTTTATTTTCTTCCTGGATATTTTTATAAATCGATTTAAAGTATAATATGTATTATTTTTATCATCCATATGCTATTCTCATCTTCATTCATTTTCAGTTAAAACGTTTTTCCCCGAATAACGGGATTTTGTCTGTCACACAGGAAGCTGTGTTCAGGCCTGTGTGTGTTTACTCTGTCCAGTGTATAAACTTTGAATACTGTAATTTGACTTGTCCAATATCTTTGTACAGCTATGTATTGAAAATAAATTTTTCGCATAAGTTTACAATGTCTATGTGTTTTTGTATAAGGTTACTGCAGTTTTGAATTGTTTGGAACATAATGTCTTCATGTTCTGACTTGTCCAATGTCTTCGTAAAAACTTGTACTCGAAAAAATGACCACATGGATGCAATAAATAAATAAAATAAAATAAACTGTATGTGTTTGAGTGTGTTGTACAATCTAACAAGCCGCATATTCAGAGAAAATTTGCTATTTTCCTGAATCTACTGGGTGATAAAAATAAATAAAAAATTAATATATAAAACCTCAATTCGAATCTACGACGTTTTTGCTAGTCGTATTGGCAGAAAAGCAGTTCAATGTGTGGACACAGGGTATGGTTGTGCAAAGCCAGCGAGATCGGTCTACCCAGGGGTGGCTATATCCTATACCGTGCAATGTTAACAAGTGAAGCTAGTTTATATTTTGAAGTTAGACAGTTGTCTTCTGGTAAAAAAGGTCACATGATCAACAGTAACCAAAAACAAAGTATCGGCCTATCTTTCTCATGTATTTGGTTGAGTATTAAAATCAACATAAATTTATGTACAGCCGTTTTTGAACTGAACTATAATATTCATAAAGTATAAGTGTGTTTGTCTCAGATAACTAGATATAAATTTCGCCATTAAATATGTAAAGTTATCAATTATTTACATTTAAATGGAAGTTTTGTATACAGTGTTTTGGTTGATTTGCTCACACTCCCTATATATTTCCTTGAAAATATTCCAGGAAATAAGTTTCTGACGACTATAGGAGCTTTTCAGTGCTTGATAAAACTTTAACTGTACTAAAATCGAGTATAATACGCTATTGAAGTCGTCTGCGAATGCCTTACAAGTGAAGCAGCCATGCAGGAGAGAGACAACTTTTGTTTACATTGAATTTGAACAGTCGTGCGAGGGCTATATGAACTCACTAGTTGTTCTGAATTTTCTCTAAAATTGTGTAATTCTTGCGTTTGTGAAATGTAAATTTGGCATGTAAACACAACTTAAAATTATAATTCGGCGGCGAATGAAAATTAATATTAATGTATGAAAATTTGTACGAGCTGGGCCATGCGATTCCAATGTTTAGTGTATTCGTATATACCATGGATACATTTATGAAAGATATCGTACAATTATTGTGTGTATATGGATATGTAATCTGCATAAGTTTGTAAATTAACAATTGCAGTGTGTTTAATTTTTGCAAGTGTGGTTGCGATTACTAATGTGCCATGAATTTAAGGTCTAACCTGTAATATGTGGAATCGTTAGAGGTACAGGCACTTTTATAAAACTGCAGATACATATTTTTCTAAATACCGATTTGCTATTTCAGTTTAGGTGTTTATAGAATGCATTTGTTAGTAATCGCAAATCATCTCGTAAACCAATACAAGGATATACCTTATAAAAACTCCACTCTTAATATTTTTTCTCCCCAAGTCAGCAGAGTTTGCAGTGACAAACAAGAAATCAGCTATTTATCAATACAAGAATATAGGCCTACAACCAAATCAGTTCTAATATTTTTAATAGCTAATGAACGTAGCCTTCATGACTTGCAATTTCCATGGTTTCACAAACTCACTCCATGCTATTTCTGGGGTGACTCAATAACGACAATTTGGCCAATTCCTTCCTTGTATTCCTTTCATTGCGTTCTTGGTTTACCATTCTCTAATTAATCTGATGTCGACAAGATGTTAAGTTAAATAAATAAAGTTTACTGGTGTGTTTATTAGATGGTTATGTATTTAACGGTAGGCGGTAATCATTACAGTAAATGACATGTTTATACATTTTATCATTTTCCAAATATAGTCAAAATAAAGAAAACTTAGATAGAGCCAATCTTTTCTTATAACTACACCATCTGCAAAATAGAAAAACATTGTGTGATTTTCTTTAAATTCTATTTCATCCCTTCTTAATGATTTTTAAAATTCGAATTTTGAGGGCAACTAGTTGGACATAAGCTTATTTTAATATTGATGATGAATAATAGATATTTCGATGAAAATGTTTAACAATTTTTGAAAGCCTACTTGCAAATGAAAAATGGTATGATGTTTATAGAACAACTACGTACACTGCAAAACAACCACGAACAAAATTTCCGAAACAAACATTAACAACCTCTCCGGAACCAACATAATTTGTACATTAATTGAACCAAACATTGCCTGGAACAGTTTTATTAAAATAATTCTTTGTCATTTAAATCATGCCTTTCCATTTAAATCTGTAAAATGCATAAAATGCTAAGAACCCAGGGGGAAAAACAAAAATTATAGTGTAAGTAATACGAAAAATTATATAACAAATTACTGGAAGCAGCAAAGCAGAAATACATGGGGAAAAAATAGTCTCCTAAAATAAAACAAAAGCAATGTAGACATTATTAATAATAAACTGAAACCTAGCCAAGTACGTGTTAACCTTTCCTGATAGTTGATGGTATTAAAATCGAAATTGCAAAATGAACACAGAGCTGCAAATATTAGTCCTGCACATATACCCCAAATACCTAACACTTAGAATGCTAACATACTGTTTTTCACAGCTATCTCTGAAGAAGACGACATAAATGTAATTAAAAAATTTCAAAAGTAAAAGTTATCATGACTCTGCGAAAAAAAAAAAAGTGTTCTTATTTAATAAAACTGCCTTTGACTTACATTTTCTATGAATGTCTTGTCCAGGGAATTTTTTCTGATAGACTCAAATATGCAAAAGTAGTACCAATACCCAAAAAAGGTGACAAGGCAGTGATGGATAACAATTGGCCTATTGCCCTTCTTACAGCCTTTACAAAAACTTTAGAGAAATTGATAGCAAATAAACTAACACGATTCTTCATTTAAAAAAAGAAGGGATATTTCATTGCATCAGTATAGCTTTGTAAAGGGCAGATCCACAGAGCAAGCTATTTACAGTTTTACCGAAAAAATATTAACTTCTTTTGATAAAAGACAATTCTCAAGAGGTATATTCGCAGCTCTTTCAGAAGCTTTTGATTGTGTCGACCACAATATTTTATTGCAAAAACTTGAACAGTGTGGAGTAATACGTGTAATCAATAATATGTTTAAATCATATCTTGAAGACAGAAAACAGATCACCTCCACAAGATATTATGATAATAATCAAATTACAAATGTTATGTCCAATGCCATAACAACTCGAGTAGGTGTGCCACAGGGATCAATACTGGGAGCAATTTTATTCTTAATATTTATTAATTATTTTACAGAACAAATAACCAATGGCTCACCTATAATGTTTGCGGACGACACAGACATTTCTCTAACTAGTTCAAATAATGCTGTTCTTGAAGAAAATACTGGCTGAGATGTCCAGTTGGTTCCAGTATAATAATCGAATACCTACCAACTGTAAACAAATATGTGCTCATGAATTCCATGCAAAGAAACAAACATACAATGTAGGATGAAAGGTGCACAACAATACAAGAATATGGGTTACAGACAATAAATTGTACTAAATTACTAGAGCTCATTGAAGACAGTAATTTAACATGGAATGAGCATGTTGGTAGTGTCTGTAAAAAAATCGAGTTCAGTGTGTTTTGAGGTAAAAGATTTGTAAGAATAATACAATACTTGCATACTGTTTCTCAAATATTCAGTTTATAATAAATTATGGAATCATATTTTGGGATAAATCGACAAAATGGAAAAAGGCTTTTAGATTACAGAAGAAAATAGTGAGATTAAATAAGTAATACGGAAAAAGGAGCCATTGTAAGCCACTATTTATAAATAACAAAATTCTCTTTCTTCCATGCATGTATATGTACCATAGTATTATTTTCCACATGGAAACCATTTAAAAAGTTTAAAATAGTGATATACACCATTACTACAATTGATAAGCTAATCATTTTCACCTATTCTCCTACAGAACCTCAAAATTTACATCAAATCCAAACTATGCTGGGGTACAACTAATAAATAACCTACCTGGTCATTTGAGGTAAATTAATCGTTTCTAGAAATTAAAAAGAGCTGTTAAATTATACTTTTTAAATAAGGCCTTCTATTCTGTAGAAGAATACTTACATAAAGATAAATTTCTATAATGCAGAACAAGACTGATATAAGGAGACTTCATGTAATTTCTCGTTTATTTCTAATGTAGACTTTACATATTTATACTTAAATATCTATCTGTACATGAATCGTTACTACTTGTACTGCAACCAAATGTAGTCTTACATGTTTGTAGAGCTGCTCGGATTAAGAAGTGTATAAATTATATTATTTATCTGTTATATATTTTTATTTTAATGTAATTGTGTGCAAATATCCATATTGCATTACAAAAATTTAAAAAAGCTATAATAATTGACAAGTCCTTTCCAAAGTGTATTGGATGTATATGGGATACAAAAAAATGTGTGCTTCGTGAAACAGCGAATAATCTAGCTGCTACACCACCATGGCCTCCATCATCTTGAGACGGGAGGAGTTGATAGAGGTTACGTGGTTTGTAACAATCAAGGTATTGAGAGTCAACGAGGGTGAAATATGGCAGATATGGAGCAGCATTGAAATACAAGAGTGGGGAAAATGGGGAAACCTCAAGAAAATATGCCAGCCAACAACATCAATCAGCACAATTCCTATATGGGAAACCAACATGGATCACTTTGGTGGAAGGCAAGCATTCCTACCACTACGTGTACTACAGCCCCCCCCCCCCCTTTTACCCTTTTGGGAAGGTTGGTGAGGAATCTAGTTTCTTCAGCGATAATGCATTTTCTTAGAGGAGTGTTTTTTTGTCAAGTTTCTGCAGCGTGGTTCCGAGATATTGAAACTGGATAGTTTTTAATGTATTCACAGGAGAATATCACACTAAAAATAATAACTGCACAAGTTGGTAGATAACAACAATGAAATTTTGTCATAAGTCTGTCTCTGGACCAGTTTAGAAGTGGTTAGTACATGTGCGCTTGTTATCGATATAATTGGGGTTCTTTCACCCATTGTAGTTCAACAATGTATACTAATTTAATTAAAACTACTCAAAGTAACAAAAAATACTGGTGAATAAGTTTTCATGAATTTTAACTTAGCCATAGGGTGGTTCCTTTATTATCCTTAAAAGTGTATTTATAAAAATAATATTCTATCATAGGTTTTTCTCCTAATGTGAAATGTTTTATTATGTTAGGCTGAATTAAAATTGTTGCTACTGACTGATAAAGCCTAGGCTATAATCACCCCACTGTTCCCATAACAAAATAACAGTGGCATTACCATGGAAGTATGAAAATGAACTGGCTACAACCGTAGTAAGAAAACTGTTACAAAACTAATGAGAAACGAGCACAAAAAAAAAGACTTGACTGTACATGTATTGAGAATATTTTTAAACAGTGTGTTGGCTAACCTGATATTTATTTTTGTTTATCTACTTGTGATGGAAAAAATTTTGCGGGAGTGGTGTTTTGGGATATTTAAAATGTTGTATACATGTTAATAATTGCATTGACTATTTAAATAAATGGAAATCTTAACTGTACCGAAATATTCTTTTAATAACCATGTTCTTGTTATAAGCTTGCACTGCATTGACTTTCGTGGTTGGAAATGTCTTGTGATTGGCGTGTGTATAACTCAGTGTAAAAGAATTGAAAATATTCAATCCTCTAACGCCGTTACCACGAACAGGCCGCTATCTAATGTCATTATTTTGTGTTGCAGCTGGTGCCATAAACAAGTGTGGATTCAATTTTTTATTGTTAATTCTTGCAGTGATTGTAGCCGAGGCTTAAGCCCTTGGTACTAATTGCACTTTTGGAGAAATATGTAACACAATTTTTGTAGATAACCTATAGGTAATAAAATTATCCATAAATGTCTCCTGTCCTTCTCCCTTTTTTTCTTCTGAATTGTTTCTAAAATGCTTGATTATCCAGTAGAGACAATTCAATAAAAATTCTAATTTCTGTGTTTTAGTTATGTAGCAAGGTTAACTTAGCCCTGTCCAACATTGTAGATGCAAGATACAAAATTGTACCCTACAATAAGGGATAAATAAGCATAAAACTGTATCATAACAGAGAACTAATGTAAAGAGAGGCAATAACTAAAATGGGATTTGAATTTATTTACCAGAAATCATTTACTATATTGACATTAAATATGTATATCATAGATGAAGTCATATTGGAAACAAACTTCTCGAGTAATTGAAAGTTTTAGGAATTTAAATATAAATGCCAGTAAATAATTATTTATTCGTGGTTCAGGAACATGTGGCCCTTGCCTTCCAGAAATTTATCTAGGCAGCTGTTCGCCATTTTGTTGCACTCATTGCTGACACTCAAGCTGCAATACATTACACTACAACTGTAGGATGCTTATTATATTTTTTAAATTCATTTATTCAATAAATAGTTTTCCACAAATCCTGATAAATAAGCACTATATCTAAAACACGTGCTAACTGTCGTACATAACCCAATACTGTATCGCGCACACACTCACGATTGGTAGTTTTTTGTTGTAATTTTTTTATTGCACAGCTAACACAAGCCAATAATAAACTAGTAAAACTTCCTACGTGAATTGTAATATATATTTATGTATTCATCAGTTTCTTTGTTCAACACGAAATGCTTCGAATGTAACCTTTCTCTTAACGTCATTCTAATTTAAAGTCAATGTTTAGGAACACTGTCAAGATGGCGGCAAAGATTTTTTTTTCTACCTCTCTCACGGCTTCAAATCGTCACCACATGCAATCTCCTATATACTTCTAACTCCATGGGTCTACCTTATATTAAGTCTATGGACATTATCTTTGATTTTCATTGTTTATATTTTCCTAATGCATGCAAGGTTTGTCAGTTGTTTTGTTTCATGGTGAACTTAGAGGTTATGTTTTGTTTTGGATATTAATGGTTGTCAGACTAGTAAAATTTGTACCTAAAGATTAAAATTATTAAAATTTATTATATATTGCAGTCAAATATTGTGGAAATAATGCTGAAAACATGTGGACCCATTCTACAAACCGTTTTAGGAACTGCATTTACTTGGGGCTTGACTGCTGCCGGTGCTGGCTTAGTTATTTTTTTTAACGGAACTCAGGTAATGCTCTTGAAGTAATTGTGTGTTAATATTTGTACGTTACACAATTCCCTCTTCATTGTTAAACCCAAGGGAATTTTTTTGTTAATATAAGTTTTGCTTGCTAAAAAAAAAATATATATATAAACATTATTATTATTTTTTTATTAAGGAGAGAAGCTTTCCCGAAAAAAATCACAGAAAGTGGTATAATTCCACTATACTAATTACACAGAACACTAATTTACTAGGTGCATCGAGATATTATCAATAGAAACCACAAAAACGATTGTGGGGAGGGCTATGAAGATCAAGGAATTGCTGTGGGTAAATGTTAGGAATAGGGGATTTGTGGTAGCTAGCCACAAAAAACCTTGGCGTGTATTGAATTACTGTTTTGCGGATTCACTACCCTGTTGGCGCTGAGGAGTCTGGCTCTGTGTATAATTTTTTGACTATGCTTAAACCATATTTTTCCTTGCTAGGAGGCTACATGTGAACATCATTAATACAGCATCACAACAACTAGGTACTACAACTTATCGTGAAGGTATGTTTAATTTGGTTAGGTACTCATTCAATTAATCACCATTCTTTTGATGTAGAATATTAAGTACGACACAACATGGATTCTCTTTGATGACACACCATACACGCTCAATTTACCGCACAAATATTATAATTTCACTTTTTGCATGGATATATTAATTAGCACAGAAACACTTGTATTTTCGCACAATCATTTCATTTATTATGTCTTAACTGAATGAATTGCAATAAAACACACTTACATTGCAAACCTTCGACTGGTAAAAAATGAGACGTTCTGCCAATTCTCTCACTCAAACTGTGATGTAAACCTTTGGAAAATAGTGCTCTGCCATCGAACAGGGTATTCAAAATAACAGTACACTTGCACAACATTATGGTACAATGCTAACAAATGCATAAAATCACAATTTTATGTTTGTTTTAATTTAATTTCAAAACAGTTATTTGAATGTTGCACTATTGATATAAAATACAAATTAAATACAAACTGTAATTGTCTTCCCACTAAATTGAACCAAGCACTACAAACTGATCATCTTTTATAATAGGCCTGCTTCAGTCATTTGCTACATATTTTTACTGTAGTCATAGTACATGGTACACAAGGTCTAATTATGGTACAAGTATAATGAAAACGGTTTGTCTTAACATCACACATGTATGGCGCACGACAAAAATAAATTGACCAAACTACTCGTATTTTAACTATTTTATTTTTGATTTTCTTGTTCATTTATCATCACGCTGCCGTAAATATAGCACAGGTAAGCCATGCACAACCTATATAATTTATTTTATTGGTCTCAACGTCTCCAAAACAGCCCCTATTCTTATCAAATACGAACTTTTTCATGAAATAATGATTTCAAAATGTAATTTGGCTATAGTTCTGTGGCAAGTACTTAATTCCCTCATCCTGTTTGCACTCTCCAGTCCGTTCCTAAATCCCCCAAACTCACTTTACCATCACCAATTTGATGTGGAGGGGGTTCCATGGATGTTATAAGTGTGCCAACCTTATCTTGTCTACCAGATTAAAGGGGTTAACGGTTGAATTTGCTCGACTTCATGACTCTGTGAACATGAGTCAGTTGAGGATCGTTGGGTCGATGGCCCGTGAGACCCTGAAATCCTCTGAAGGTCTACAGTGCGTGTAGACGTAGATAGTGCATGTATTCCAGTATGCCTACCTTGTTTTTGCCATTATGTTGGTGAGGTTGTTAAGTCCTGGTTAAACTACAGGATGACAGATGGTCGACCCCTCTGTATGAAGAAAGAGAAAATATTCTGGCAATTTTGAAGGTGCCATGGGAGTCTGCGTGGAGCGAAACTCCCGTGTTGCCGGTTGGCCTGAGTGTTGGAGTCAGTCTGGCATCATGGCGTGGGCTTCTGCTAGGTGTGGCTTAAAATTGGGCCAATAATACGTGATAAATACTGTGAGCCCTCTTGTGACTAAACAAAGTGATGCAAAATAAAATAACATTGCAGAAATACATATTGGTTACATACCCGATGTCAATTAAATGTTAATTATGTCTGTGGCTGTGACATTATGGGGTATGTCACAGCATTATAGAATTGAATTGAAAGGAACTAAAGCCAGTTTAGGCAATCTGCTGAAAATAAGAAAACATATTGACTTTGATACACTGAAAAAAAGAAATAATATAATTTAATATATATGTCTCACTCAACTTGGGCATTGCAGGGGGGGGGGGGGGGGGGGTTGGACGAGTCCATTCTCTCAAAAGGGGTGTGGGTGGTCATGCTCGATTGTGTTACTCAAAGAAATAGAATTGAATTGGTTATATATGGGGTTTGAAACACTTTTGATGCACACTGTATTTTATTCCCCATTATTTCATACGATTTTGGGTTACGTAGCACTCTTTCCCTTTCCAGTAGGCTGGTCAACGTGACGTCACTGGGCGCGACGCTGGGCATTGCGGTGCGAGCTGCCCTGACATTCCCGCCAATGGATGGTGCACCTGACAGCCGCAGCACGCATGCAGGGAAGGGGGGTAGCCCCTCCACAGGCCTTGCATGCCAGGCAGTGTAGGCGGCATGGACGCGTGGAGCGGCGAAGAAGGATGCAGTCCCCTTTGATTCTGTCTCATCTTCGCTGCTACTGCTGCGGGTTCATGAGTGCCAACGTATGTGCAGTGAGCACGAGGGGGAAAGAGAGTGCTCAGCAGTCAGGCTGTCTTAGACCTGATACACTCCCTCCGTCATTGTGTTGGTCGGCCCACGACTCTGTGTCAGCTGCTGAGTGGCACCTTGGAGGCATCGTGGTGCAGCTGGGTTGGGAGCTTATCTGTGGGGAGATTCTGTCCACAGGTGTCCTCGCTGACTCACCATCTGTGACGTCTTTGTAGGTGGGTGTCATGTTGCTGCAAACTGGCTCGGTCAGGTCTGCAGTGCTTGCTGTTGCTGCGTTGTTCTCTGGCAGGGACAACTCTCCAAGATGCCCCAGTGTACCTGCCATGTCCTTGTGGGCATCAAGACGCCGGGCGTTTTCAATGCCTCACTCCTCTACCAACACACATAGTTCGTCTCTGTGGATGGCGACTCTCCTTCGACTGATTACCTTTATGAGATAGGTTGTGAGCCTATTGTTTTCACCGCTCTTAGTGACTTGCTCCACTTTGGGGTGAAGCTCGCGCAGTGGATCTTGGTGCTGTTTAATAGTTTATGTTCTTGGATTTAAACAAATTTCCCGGGTTTCAGCCTGTGCGGTTGGCGCATGGTCGCTGGAGCCCACTTTGCAATATATTGGGCCTGGTTGCTTCGGGTGGACTGTAGGTTTGCTTCGTTGCGCTGCCACTGGGTTGTGGTGTCTTACTTTCGCCCCTGCTCTCTGTTCGCCGGCCGGCAAACTCACTGGGCAGCTGCAGTTCATGACCCTGCAGTACTGCAGCAGTTGACTGGCCCATGGCAAGATTGACATGGCTTCGTATGGCGAACAGGGCAGCTGGCAGGTGTTCGGCCCAGACTGCGTTATTCTTCCCAACCCGCAGTCTCAACTGTGTTGTGAGGTCTTAATTTCGACGCTCATTTGGGTTGACCTGTGGATAGTAAACGGCCATGGTGTGATGTACTAGTCCCCACTTTGTACATAGTTCACGCCACTGTCTTTCTGTGAACTGTGTGCCATTATTGATTTGTAACACTCTGCAATAACCCCAACAGGGGTAGAACTCTGTCTCCAGTACCTGGGCAATGTTGTGTGCTCATGCACTGGAGACTGGATAGGCCTCTCTGTGCACCTAGAAAATGAGTTGCTCACTACTAAAATAAAGTGCTTCTCTGCGGTTGTTTGGGGGGTAAATGCCCATCAAGTCCAATGAGACTGTCTCAAATGATTTGGTTGGCACTCGTGGCTCTTATTGTGTTATTCTGTCCATGTGGTGGCTTTTAACTGATTACAGGGCATGCACTCGTGCATGTACTTGTAAACATCTTGCGTGGCCCCTGGCCAGTGAAAGACAGCCTGCACATTTCTCGTTGTTTGTAGTGCACCTGGGTGACCTGGTAACTGACTGGCGTGCGTCTCATGTAATACGTGTTGCAGTGCGTCTTTCGGCGTGTAGAGACGCCATGGGACTTCCTATAGGCGAGATTGGGTCTGTAAGCACACATCCTTCACTCGCCACCATTCTCCATTGTTTTGTGTTACTTCAGCTAGACGGCACTGTGTTTTGGGGCACTGTAGTTGAGCCGTTATTACTTGGATCTGGAGTTCGTCCAGCCTGGATTCGGTTCCCATCGGCACCTCAATAACATTACAGTTTGCTTCACCCTCGCCAGGTGTTTGTTGGTTGGTTGCTATAGGGGGCAGTACATCATCCCAGCCATCTTCGTCCACCACTACAGTGTCGCCAGACACACGTGACAGTTAATCTGCTAGTTTATTTTCGGCACTGGGAACCTTTTGCATTTCAAAGTCATATGATTGGAGTAATAATACCTATTGTGCTAGCTTACTGTGTGCTTCCCTCATGGAGTGTTACCACGCTAGGCATCGGTTGTCCATCTGGAGTGTGAATCGCTGATATTCAAGGTAGACTGTACCTCTTGACAGCCCATACAACAGCAAGGCACTCACGCTTGTTCAAGTCGTACATACGCTCCGTTGGTCAAAACTTCGCACTGCTGAAATCAGTAATTTGCTGCTGTTGATTGTCCCTGAGTTGAAACAAGACGGCTCCTAAACCCTTTTGACTCGCGTCTGGTTGTGAAAATAGGGGTTTCCTCAGGTCGTGCGAGCTATTATGGTGTACTGGTAGAACTGGTCTTTCAGCTCTGCAAAGCAAGCATCATGATCTGCTGTCCACTCGTACTTCTGGATGGGGGATAGCTTATCCGTCAGTGGTGCTGTCACTACTGTGAAGTTGTGGTGTATTCCCTCTGTCAGTTTACCAGGCCGAAAAATTTCCTCAGTTGATTATGTGTGCGTGGCACCACGTAATCGTTTATGATGGCTAGCTGTTCAAGTGTGGGTCGACTGCCGTTTTCATTGACCAGTTGGCTGAGAAACTGAATGCAAGATTTTCCAATATGGCACTTCCGGTGGGCGCATATTAATTAGTTAATTGCTAGCCTCTTTAGGACAAGTGACAGATACTTGATATGGTCCTCCCACATATGTGACCACACCACTACATTGTCCAAGTTTGCGAGAGCAAAGTCGCGTATGTATCCATTGAGTACATGGGTCATCATGGCTTGGAACGTCGACGGTGCACATTTGAGCCCGAAAGGCATTTCACAAAACTGGAATCTACGCTCATCTGGTGCAGTGAAGGCTGTTTTCACCCTGTCCTCTGGCTTGATAAGCACATGCCAGTATCCGCTGCGGAGGTCCAGTGATGTCATGATTTTTGCTCGACCAAGCACGTGAAGTGCGTCCCTGACACTTATGTAGGGTGGTGGTGAGCTTTTAGTGATTAGGTTGATTGGTCTGAAATCAATGCAGAAACACCATGTACCATCTTTCTTTGGAGCTAAGGTTATTGTGTTATTGTAGTGACTGTGGGTGGGTTCAATCATGCCCTCAGCAGGCATTTGTTTAATTTGTTCTTTGATAATGTATCAAACCCAATACAAATAATTCACACAAACTCCAGATGTCAATTCTCAATTAATTATTTTTCTTTCAAAACCATGTTTACTGTGATTTCACTGAGCAGGCGAAAGTCTACACAAATCCTCCACTCTCCATTTTTCTTAGGGGCTAGCATGATTCCAGAATTATAGAGACTTTGCATTGGTTCAATTACATTATCACTCAACATCTAATATACGTGCTGGTTTATCACATTCCGGAAGTAAATACCTGGGTCCCTTGGTTTGGTGTAGACCAGATCCTCGTACATGGTGACAATGGCGTGTTCTGTGACGTCAGAGCTTCCCTTCCGTTTGAAACACCTCGGCGTACTGGTCCAGCAGTTGTTGTAGCCTCCCCTGGTACTGCTACGGTACCTCGTGGGTGAACTGGTCTAGTGGCACGGCAGTTGTTGTGGTCGGCGGTGTTGCTCCCACGGTGTACAGTGTCCACCTTCCACGTGCCCTCACATGTAGGCGGTGGAGGTGCGGCTCAATGACAGCTTGATTTCCATTTAGCCATGGCAGTCCCAGATCATCTCTTTGCACAAATCCAGCACAATGTACACGTCGCACTTAGTCCGTAAGCCCTGTATTCCTACTGTCACGTGCATAACACTCGTGACCTCACCCTATTGATGTGTGGTAACAAATTGCAATCTACATGGTGGTACCCGTGTGGTAATGGCCTGGATTAACCCCTTACGCATTAAACTATTACTAGTAGCAGTGTTTACAATGGCAATCACATTTTTCCCTTCCAGTTCAGTGTTTACACGTAATGCGCGGACGGCACTGACACTCACTTGGTACACTTTCGCACCCACAGTTGACAGACTTCTCCACTCCGGTGGCAATCCCGTTATTGGTGTGAACGGATGTGGTGGTCCCGTGACATCAACAATTACCGCAAAGAGTGTAGGTAGTGGTTCATTGTGTCGTCCCGGTGATTGGTATTCCTGTCCCGCATGTACATCCCTTTCATACAAACAATCTTCTCTCATGAACTGTTCCACACTACCTCTGGTGGCTTAATGCAAATACGGCCTAATGTCTGGTGTTTGACAAGGTGACAACAATCTCCGATACGCCATTGGTGGGCTGCCCTGGGTTCAACCTTTTATACAACCCCACTTTGCGCTGTATGAACTTTTCAATCCTCTCACGTTACCACTGCTGTTCATGATACAGTCGAACTTGGACCTGTATCACGTCACCATCGGTATTGAATCGGCCTAACAGTCTCTCACAGAATTCCTCCCAAGTGACTCTATACTCATGGACGAGATTCCACCACGCGGCCACGGTGTCTCTAAGGTGGTTGGCGGTCACCTCTGTCCAGTCCACTCTGTGTAGCCTATGTCTGTGCAATTTCTCCTCGCATACTGCCAAAAACGTACCTGGGTCTTCGGAGTTGTGGCCCACAAAAGTAGGTAGCAAAACAGTTCTGTCCGACCCGGTCAAGCCCTATGGCGTATACGTCACTACAACAGGTCTTGGTGTTTGTTTACTATGTGGCGTGGCCGGCGGCACGTTCTCAACACAGTCTTTGGTTTGGCACTGGGTACAATTGAAGATCCCATCACAGTAGGTCGCGTATTCTTCCGGCCCTATGCATCTTAGGTGTACAGTTTGTCGGCACTGTTGACATGTTGTACATTGTGTACCCTCTCCATCACATCCGGTGCGTGTGCACAGTCATTGCTCTGACAGCGATTGCATTGTGTCGAGTGCACAGTGACATAACGCTTGTTCCCAGAGATTATAGTCCATTAAATTTACTTGTTTTAGTTTTCCGCAGTGTGCACATTGGTCAATCGGCATGTCCCAATATCTCGCGTTCACGGTCGTTGTGGGTGCCGGTGCAGTCGGCTTAACGTCTTCTCGCGGTTGTTCTGGCGTGGTCACTATTTTGTCGCGGGTGATGGGGGTGGACACACCATTTGAACGCCAATTGAAACCGTCGGGTGAGATATGGAGACAAATACAATATTCTTTACCTGTGGTTGATGGGCACCAACGGTGGTTCCTACACACCGCACTTTGAGACTTAGGAATTTCAGGGATGCTATGGGTTCTCTGTGTTCGTCTCACCCATGTGTACTTACACAACAACTTTTACACTTAACACTGCAATGCAAACTACTTTGGCGGGGCTGGGTAACTGGTGCTACAAAGAGATATTCATGTTTACACTGAGGAGGCATGTTTATTTACCAAAATTTAACTCGTGCCAGGATATGAATTACATCCAAACCGTGTTTAGCCAGTTCTGGTGGGGTGATTCCCCAAGCACATAACTACACTTGCGCACTTCTACTGGATAATGCTCCGTGGTGTTTGAAGAGAGAGCCTCTACAGAGCAAGGGGCGTACAGCTGCTAGGATGGGCTGCAGGTTTGCCCAGAGACAGGACACAGAGTATGAAATGAGCTTGCATATTTTTTTCCGCAGTTAAAGATTACTCGTCCCCGAACCACGTGTTGTGTGGCGACTGTCATACACATAGAGGACTAGTGCAAAATAATAAAGTCGCACAAAATACATAAATAACCCTTGATGAAGATGTGGCACGACATGAACAAGGAAAATAAACACACACGGATGTGTGAAATCACTTTTAGATGGCCCGGATGATGCTGAATAGGGCTCGTAGCAGACCACGTGTGCGGATGCAAAGACTCATCATTTATCTGGAAATTTGGTCGGTAATTATCTGCAATATTTGTATCTGCATTAACAAAATTATCTCTGCCAGAAACTAGCATACAAAACCCTAGAATGCCGGTTGGCAGGAAAACATCAGCATTTGAAATTACAGCATGGTCAAGAACAAAAGCATCAAACACACAAAAATATACATGAACCCTTATTGAAAATATTACATAGAACCCTGAAATAAATTATGGCGCACAAGATAGAACAACAATTAGCCCTCATAACGCAGTGAACACATGGGTGCGGACTTGGTGGTATCTGACCACGTGGCCGTGGGCGTTGTGGCCGTAAAACATGTTAACATTTCAAAAACCCTCAAAGAATGATACAAACATATTACCCTTTATATTGTGTGCCGCAATGAAGCAGAAATTACATTAGAAAGCCCGAAACATGGGCAGATGGCATCCGATACACAAGTAGCATGGGCCTTGTGGTCTCTCCGATACAACTCTCTCTCATCTAGTTTACATCTCAAAAAGCCTAAAAGGCTGTAAATTATTAGGTTAAGTGGATAGCATTATGCTGGTGATGTCTGGCAAAATGTATGCAAAGCAGAGGTTAACCGGATATACTAAAGTGGACTATTGAAACCTACATCTGTGCAAAAAGATTAAGTGCGTACGTGACAGCGTCTTACCTCGCCAGCTCTCTTAGAACGACTGCTCAGAGGCAGGGGTTGCGTGGACCTACAATGGCTGTCTAGGGGGTTCAGACAAGCGGAAGTGCTATGCTCGCTGAGTGAAAATAATAATATGGCAAATTGAAATTGCACCAAACAATTTCTAAACAGTTTTGTATACAGCAATTCAATTATGATATTTGGTTAATTTTATATATATATATATATATATATATATATATATATATACTCTCTCTCTCTCTCTCTCTCTCTCTCTCCTCTCTCTCTCTCTCTCTCTCTCTCTCTCTCTCTCTCTCTCTCTCTCCTCCTCTCTCTCTCTCTCTCCTCTCTCCTCCTCTCTCTCTCTCTCTCTCTCTCTCTCTCTCTCTCTCTCTCTCTCTCTCTCTCTCTCTCTCTCTCTCTCCTCTCTCCTCTCTCTCTCTCTCTCTCTCTCTCTCTCTCCTCTCCTCTCTCTCTCTCTCCTCTCTCTCTCTCTCTCTCTCTCTCTCTCTCTCTCTCTCTCTCTCTCTCTCTCTCTCTCTCTCTCTCTCTCTCTCTCTCCTCTCTCTCTCTCTCTCTCTCATTTTTTACACCAAACCCTCGAAAAGACATATTACACTTTACAAACATTTTTATCCTTGAAAAAATTTCATATTACACCAAAACAACTTTATCCCGTTTAGGGAAATTCCGTAAATCGTCGGATGTGAATAAAGGAAAACAAAGCGACCCAGCCTGCCCATCACACCCTAGCTTGCAGGGATGTTGATAAGTATCCCCACTTTATCTTGTTTACCAGATTAAGGGGGTTAATGGATGAATTTGTCCGGCACCATAACTCAGTGAGCATGAATTAGTTGAGGGTCGTTCGGTCGACAGCCCATGGGTCCCTGGAGTCCTCTGAAGGTCTACGGTGTTTGTAGACATAGATGGTTCATGTATTCCAGTATGCATACCTTGTTTTCACCATTATGTTGGTGAGGTTGTTTGCCACCTTACATGCTTTAATATTCACTTGGGTTGTGCTGCAAGTGGGTACAGGGCCCTAAGAACCCAAAGGGGATTGAAACAAAATGAAAGCGTGGACTTTAGATGTTTACTTTACCTGTGCATTCACTGCATGCCCTAGGTACGGGAGTTTGGTAATGCTGACATGGCACTTATGAGAGGCCACAGGTGAAGCAGTGGGTCTAGAGTATTTTGATCACTAGCGAAAGATTGTGGCCATGCTCTTCCCATGACCGGGACTAGATCACATTGTTGAGATACATGGCGGTGAAAACGCCGATGTACTTGTTTAGCACTTGCGTCATGAGTGTTTGGATGATTGCGGGGGCATCCTGCAGACCAAAGGGCCATGGGGGTGGAACTGGAACAGTCTGCCATCTGGTGTGGTGAACACGATTTTGCGCCAGTCCTCGGGTCTATCTACCTTGGCCTGCCTAAACTCTGCCAGAGCATTCGAGATGTTTACCAATAGTGGTGAATCTTCCACAGTTAGCTTTTTCACGAGCTTGAAATTAACACAACCTTAGTGTACCAGCTTTTTTGTCCACCATTACTACCTGACAGTATGCAGGCTCTTGCTAGGCTCAACTACGCCATCCTTAAGCATATCCGTAACCTGGTCCAAGATAGCCTATTGTGTGGGGCCTTCATAGATGATTGGCCTCACAAAAATTGGGGTGTCTGACATGGTTGGAATCTCGTACTGTGTGATGGTGGTCCGCCGCAATGAGTTTGACACCACAAACACATCGGGATGTTGGTTCAGCACAACTTGAAACACGGGTACATGACTTAATTCATCTAAGGACACAGGTTTCCTGAGGAGGTGGGGAGGTGGGTATTGATACAGTATGCAGTACATTGGCCGGCAGTGCCGACTTGGAGTCGCTCCTTGCTTACCTTAATGTTGGCATCTTGTTCGTACCACCATGGCTGACCCAGAATGACATCCTCACACAGCCTCTCTACTGCAAGGGCAGTGGTAGTAATGGACAGGTCTCATATCTGGATGGTGATGGTATTTGCCCCCTGATCCTCGTCAGTGGATCCCTTGTGTTGAGGTGGAGCAGCCCTGGTTCAGTCGTCAGCTGGTGGGTCGGCATGAGGTGAGTGGAGATGAAGTTGTGCATCGCCACCGTGTAGACCAGGGCTCTCGGTTGCCCTTTGACATCCACCTGGAAGAAAGATAATAGCTCGTCATCTCTGAGAGGGTGCGACCCAGCCTGCCCGGCACACCCTAGCTTCCATTTCCCACCACGGAAGCCTCCCCCTAGCGGACAAGTACGAGGGGGCACTCCCGGTGCCGGTGGTGGCCGACGTCGGGCAGTATTGGCAGCAAGGCAGCAGGGGGCAGTTTCCCGGCCCACGGCTGCATCTTCCTCTGTCTGACACGGCCTGCTGGCGGCTGGGGTGACAGCAGCATGGGGATCAATTCGAGGGCAGCCTCTTCTCCCTCGCTCTCATACAGGCTGTGAAACATGCACGCCTTCTGCCCAATAAATGCTATCACACACTCAGCCTCTGCCTTTTGCCAGCACAGTTCTGTACAACACATGACCCTAGCCTTTGTGTCACTGAAGTGGTACTGTATCGCCAGCATGAACTCAGACCACGGCAACTCAAACGCACCTGTACAAGACCACCAGTCTCTGGCGCTGTCGTGGAACTGGCTCGCAGTGCAGCTCAACCACTTTTCCGTCAGGCTACCATGCCTAGAGAACTTGTCCTCACACTGTTTCACGAACTCCATGGGGTCTTCCCTTGGTTGGCCGGCAAATGTTGGCAACTGGAAGCATGACGCCTAACCCTCCCAGCCCAGACAGTACTAGCAGCAAGTCCGATTTCAGCACTGTGATGTCTTGGTGAGCATATTTCATAAGCAAAGAACCAACAGGTGAAGGATAGGCATTTACTCCGACTAGCACAGTCTGTGTTTACAGTAGTGGCACACCACACAGCTTGCTGCTTCGTCAGTCGAGTTAATGCACACCAGCGTGGAACACTGGCCACATGGTTCGGGAGTCTGATCAAAGTTCGGTCCGCCAGCCCCTTTAATATGGGTGGGTGGGTGGGTAGATGGATTAATCAATTGATTGGTGAACATAAATCTTAGTTATCATTCATTATCATCATGAAATCAGATCATAGACATGCTGGAATCAACTTTATATGCTGCTTTTTAACAAGATTATGAAAGGTGTCTAACATGCATATAGACCCATATGTCCTAATTGAGCAATTATGTTACAGTTTTTCAGAGTCAAGCATTCTATTTTCCATCTCCTAATGCTAAAATGTTTCATTACTTTTATAGTATTCTATATTTCACATTCATAAAAGTTGTTGTGCAGACATGTTTCAATTTTAAGTTCCTTATAAAATTTTTTATATCTTTTGAAATACAGTAGGTCCTGCTGTAAGGCTGTTAGGTTCTTAGAAACCCAAATTTATGTAAGTTTTTCCATTAGCATGATCATTAAACTAGTGTTTATTTCCCCAGATGCCCCCAAAATATACAAGAATTTTCATAGATTATAAATTACTTCGGGTTCTGAGGTCTTCAGCACTAATAGGAGTGAGTGAAGAGATTTGGGCAGCTCTTAACAGCGAGGTCTTGAGAGCCGATGTACTCATAGAAGTGATGTGATGTGGATGTTTAGAAGCAACAGAATACAGTAATTGGAAAAAATGAACTACTCGAAGAAAACCCACCGCTCAACTGCAACATCTGTCATATTTCTTACCTGTGAAAATCCAGGGTTAAACCTACTGGGAATCAAAGTTAGTGTACCTCTCCATTTGGTTTTGTGAACGTAATACTTGTCCATACAGTAAAATTAGAATTTTCAGGCAGAGAGTGAGTACAGTACTAAAATGTCTTGGAGCCAGCTGTAATTAGAGAATCTCACATGTTTTATCTTTCTGTACACAACTGTCAATGTAAAACTGAACTGCATTAGCTTGTAACCCGTTGTGTAAACATTACAGCTTATAACAGCCAGGAATATGCCTCCCTGCAGTTGTGCCAAAATTCGGGGTATTGTGTCTTATATATTTTGAATTTTATTTCAGCAAAAACTGTTGGATTCAAGCCTTGGGTTTGCTGCTGGCGTAATGCTGGCAGCCTCCTATTGGTCCTTACTGGACCCTGCTATTGAAATGGCTGAGCAGTCTGGATTGTATGGGGAAGATGGAGCATACTCTTTCATCCCAGTTGCTGTGGGATTTTTAGCTGGTGCAGCATTTGTTTATGCAGCTGATGTGTGGATATCTTTGTTAGGAATTGACTCTCCCAAGCTAATAAAAGGTAAATAACTGCATAATAGGTAATGGCTTGTTTGCTGTTTCCTTAATGTACTGTATAATGTTCTATAAATGTTATAAGTTTTGTAACAGTTTTCATTTTCTTTTACAGAATTGGCATCAAACAATATTTCTCAGAGGAAAAGATTATACAGTGGTGGTGAAGAGGGTATTACTACAGTTGATGGTAAGTACTGTTGAATCATAGTTATGGTGTATTAAATGTTACAAAATAGTAAACAGATATTGTTTTATATCTATACATATGTTGCAGGTTTTCTCGAAAGCAGCTCCATGTCCAATAATTTATCTCGGAGAAGAACCACTGGAAAGTCATTATCAGATACACCACAAGAAGTTTCTTACAATGGTTATGAATCTAGTCATGCATTACTGTTTAGCAAAGCCAAATGGAAAAAGATGTTGCTACTTATTGTTGCAATAACTGTTCATAATATCCCTGGTTAGTGAGATTTTACACTATTTTTATAAATAACTAAATTTTACACAAAGTTAAGTATTTCTTCAAAATGGAACTTTCAAACTTAATAGTCTATTTCATGTAGAATTATTTTCAAGGTTTAGAAATGAAAGTAATTTGATGCTGGCTAACAGCCAGCAGTGCTAGAGCCCATGAGGGCGCTCACCATGCTCGTGTCATATGTCCCGAATGTGCGCAAAGAGACTAATTATTTTGAACTCCCACGTAAATATTTTTTTCAGTGTAAAATGTGTTATATTGTATTTGCAGGGTTTAATATACCTTAAAGTGTTTGTTGCTATTTTGAAATTGTTGGGTTATAAGTGCCCGCAGCACCAAGATTAAGAACAATGATATTCCGGCATGAACGCCATCATAAAGAGACACTAAATTAATTAGAAAAATTCATAAGAAAATTATAAAAATGTAAAACAATATTTAATTTAATTTGTGCCATTTTATTTCTATAATAAAATATTTTACTCTGCGTGCTTCCGCTTATGTGAACCCCGTAGGCGGCCATGGTAGGTTCATGCGACGCTTGTCTCTACACAGTCTGTTGAGGAGAGCTGGCGAGGTAAGATACTTTCACGTACGCACTACAACTTTTGTTCACTGATGTAGGTTTCCATAGTCAGTTCAGTTTATTGATCAACCTTTGCTTGCATACGTTTTTGCCAGACATTTCCCCAGCATTATGCTTCCACTTTACTAATTTATTTCGCCCTTGTGACATTTTTAACTTAATCGAAGAGGAGGAGTAGAAAGATGTCCGAGAGATCACGCGACCCACGCAACTTAAATCAGGTACCATCCGCTTATGTTTATGGCATTTCATTGTAATTTCGGCATTATTGCTACGCGCAATTTCAATGGTTTTGTTTTTATGTATGTATTTGAGGGTATTTTGAATGTATGAATATTTTACTGCAACATCACGTATAACCACATGGCTGACTGAGGCCAAGTATTTGTATATGCCATCATTGCGTTTGGAGAGTTTATTTATGTAACATTGTATGTGCAATATTTTATTCAGGGTTCTATGTTAAAAATATGTCGGTTCCGTGTATTTTCACGTAAATTGATGCTTTTTATATTTAACCACGCGGTCATGTTCATGTTTGATTTTACCTCCATCAGGCATGTTACAAGCTTGTAACCACTTAAATCGTCAAGAGAATAATTTTCTCAACAAGAATAACATTTTGTCTGAATTTAATTTGCAGTTTCCACAAAGAAATATTGCAACTCCATCTGCACCACGTGGCTCGCATTTGTAGTGACAGTGTCCTAGCCACATGTGTTTTTCAAGTGATAAATATCTTTAGAAAAAGTTTAGTATTGCCTACGTGTTTGTAAGTATGCACAAGTGAGACGGACACACAGAACCCACAACATCCCTGAGAACCCTGAGTCTCAATAGTGCGGTGATTGAGAAGCACCGCTGGTACCCATATTACCAGTAAGTATTTGTGCCATTGTTTGTCTCGTGTCTCACCCAACTGCGTCAAATTGTCATAGAGCTAGTGGTCACAATTTCTGTTGTGTACTACCAGAGACTGGTAGTATACCAAAATTACTTCCTGTTTTAAAATAAATTACCTTAATACATATTTTAATTTTATAATTGGGTTTTGAAAACTGTAGTTGCAAGACCAGCAATCATACTACCACTTTATAACATGCATAACTTTTGTCAAGTTATGTATTATGATCTCAATAAATTTGTTATTTGTTCTGACGCGGTCGGGTGAGACACAAAATGAACGGTGACACAATAACTTACGGTAGATGGGCGCCACAACATGGCCGTAAAACAATTAAACATGAAAATTACCCTGAAATACATACATGAAAATAAAGCCCTTATAACTGCATGCAGCAATGATACAGAAATTACAATGATACGTCTTCAACATAGGCGGATGGCCCCTGGTTCAAGTTGCGCGGTCCGCGTGGCTTCTCCGACATCTTTCTACTCCTTCTCCTCGTTTATGATCAAAACGTCACAATTGCACAAATTATTAGGTTAAGTGGAAGCATAATTCTGGGGGATGTCTGACAACATGTATGAAAAGCAAAGGTTAACCGGTATACTAAAGTGAAACTATTGTAATCTACATCAGTGCAGAAAGTTTGTAGTACATACATGACAACGTCTTACCTCACCAACTCTCCTCGACAGACTGCCAAGAGGCAGGGTCACGCGGACCTACCATGGCTGCCTACGGGGTTCACACAAGCGGAAGTGCTATGCACGCTGAGTAAAACTTTTATCTTTGAAAATAAATGGCACGTAAGCAATTTAAATATTGATTTACATTTTTGATTTTTCTTGTGAATTTTCTGTGTTATTTAAATGTCTTTTTGTGATGGCTTTCACGCCGGAATAATAATGTTCTGAATCTTTGCGCAGCACACATTTTGAATTCATCACCAAACATTGTGCAATATTATCAAACATACATTTTAAACATTTAGACACTTGAAAAACCTGAAAGTAAACAACAGACATAATTTTGCACTTCAAATAAATATTCCTTTATGGAAAGTTCAGGTTATGGCCTCCTTGCACATGTGCATGCCCACGTGTTATGTGAGACGTGAGTGGTGAGCGCCTCCGTGGTCTTAACGTGGCTGGCTCTTAGCCGGCATCAAACGACCCCTCTCTCGAAGGCCAAGACGGTACGAGCAACTCAACTGTGCCTGGCTCTGAACCGGGATCACCGGTTGAGGACATAAGAAGCATAGTCTTGGAGTCTCCTGATTCTGCTGTGTTTGCATGGGGTGGGGTGTAGGCTGAAACCATGTTGTGGGGACATAGCGGTGACTCACGTAGCCTCTTGTGAGTGCTGTGTTGCGGTATGCTGACTTTTGACGTAACCCTTTTCTTCACACTCACTCGCCTACTATTTTCCCCAAATCCTTTAAAACTCCATTGCCCTACTAGGCTATCCCCTGCGGGCCTGAAAAACCTCTGAAAGACGTGACATTTTCACTTTTGGTGTCAATGTTTACATATTCACTTATGTTACAACCATTTATACTGGTACCTTGGGGAAACCCCTTAAAACTGGTATCACTGGCACTGGTTGTATTGTAATTTATGTGCACACTGTTGTTACCACAATTAAACCCTTTAAAATTACTTTGCTTTACAAGGCTGTTGCTTGCCTCCACTGGAAAGCCCCGAAATTGTGTTTCACTACTACTGTCTTCCCTCGCTTCCGGGAGTGCACTTCTGTCGTCTTCTCCCTCCCTGTACAGTGTGGAGTGTTCTGATGGCACGAAGCCCCTAAATGACGTAGTGTTCCCAGTGTTCTCATATACATTTCAAGTGTGCGGGTTCGCGAGGCTGGTGGTGCTGTTTTGCCCTGTGCTACTCTTATCATCACTTGTACTACCTGATACGCAACGTCATGCTTGCTGCGGTACTGGACTCACCGGCTTCTCCTTGCTCCTCTTCCCTGCAGGTGTGCAGGGTATATGCAGATTATCGCGATGGTGTTTCGTGACTTGTCTCGGACCCAGCTTCATGAGAGATGTGGAATTCCCCATTTTTGCCGTTACCCTGACCAGCCCAATCCATTTGGATGCGAGTCTGGCACAACGGTTCTTCGCTCCCGCCGATAACGGGTTTTCCGTCACATATACATGCATACCGGGTACTAACTCTGGCGGCATTATCCTACTTTCTGGTACCCAAACATTGCAATCATTTTCTTGGTCTGCCCTTGCGTCTTCATGAATCTGCATTTGGTGCGCAATGATCTCCTCAGGTGGAATGGGCGGGGTTTTGCGGGGTTCTCCTGGTGCACGTAGTTCACGACTCTGTACCATTTTGTGCGAGTGTTTTCCCAGTTGCATCATTTACCCTGTTTCTCAAACAATACATGACCTCTGGGGTCAATTCTGCCCATTGGGTATGGTCTTCGCCCAACATGACGCGTAACTGAATTTTTACATCCTGGTTTACAGCGTTCGGTTGAATTGGCCCTGGGGTGATAGGCCAGGGTGGTACGGTTTTCAGTCCCCCATCTGGTGCAGTAATCTCTCCACTTTCTCCCTATGAACTGTGTCCTATTGTCTGACTGGGAACGCCTTAGTCCATCAGGTATACAAATCTGTGGCAACAATGAGAAATCATTTTACAGGTTTTTGTGTGCGGGGTACGTGCCTATGATATCAGTTGCTACTGTCTTAAATGGTTCAGTTGGCAGCCTTGGTTGTTGAGAAGTATCGCCGTCGGTTTTCTGTGGCTTCTGGATGTTGCACGTGACACAAATCTGCACATGTTTACATATGTCCTCTTGCACTCCTGGCCAATGAAAATACTTTTGCTCGTACCTACGTGTTTGTTCCGAACTCTGGTGTCCATGCTCTAAACTATCATGTACGTATCTGAATACAATTGCCGTGTTTCTTTCGGCACGTACGTTCGCCACTTTGCGCAGTTTCTGGGGGGCGCTTGGCTTGAATTTCCTGGTCTACTACTCTCCAGTGTTCCGAGTACCTCGTGGCACAGTGTTGTCGGCGTTTTGCAGCATCTTGGGAGTTTTCTTGCGCAGTGTGTACCTCTCTTAACACGTCACGAACATTTAATGAAACAAGTTCACCGGGTGGTGTGGCAATAATGTTCTACAAAACAAAATTTGGTATGTCTGTTGTCTATGTGGCACGGAAAGGTGGTAGAACCTCATCGCATTCAGCGTCACCTTTTACCGTTACATTTGGACAGGGGTTTCTGGACAGTGCATCGGCGAGCTCGTTGGTTTTCCCCGCCGCGTTTTCTACTTTGAAAATGAACTCCTGGAGCAATAAGGCCCAGAAGGTGAGTTTATTTTTCCCGTTATGCATGCCTTTCAACCATACTAGACAGCAGTTATCTGTCTTCACTGTAAACTGTCTCCTTAACAGGTACGGCTGGTACTTTCTTAGTGCATCCACAATCGCTAGACACTCTTGCTCATTCACATGGTACTTGCTGTGTGCCTTGCCAAAATGGTACTGTGGTAGTTAACTATATGCTTCTCTCCATGTTCTCCCATCTGATATAACACTGCTCCGATGCCTTGCTGGCTCGCATCTGTCCGTACGACAACAGGTAACTCCGGACTGAATCTGGCTAACGGCTTACAATTTTTAAAAGCAAGTTGGATTTCTTTAAACGCTTGATTAGCTTGAGGAGTCCATACAAATTTACGTTTTGCACATAGGAATTCAGTCAGTGGTGCAGTTATCGCGGAAAAATTGGGAACGAATTCTCTTAACAAGTTTATTAAGCCAAAAAAGTTCCTAACTTGTTTACGTGATATGGGTGTGGGTTTGTTTTGTATTTCTTGTACATGTTGTTGTCCATTCCCTGTTATATAGTGTCCCAGAAACTGCATTTGGCTCATTCCCAACTTACAATTTTCAACCTTACATGTGAGTTTATTACGCTCGAGCCTCTCGAACACAAGACTCATATGGTGCAGATGTTCCTCCCAACTGTTCGACCGTACAAGTACATCATCAAGGTAAGCCATCACAAAGTCCCCAATGTAACCATCTAATACATTCACCATGAGGTTTTGAAAAGTGGCAGGGGCACATTTTAAGCCAAATGGCATAGTAACAAACTAAAATTTTCGCTCGTCTGGCGTGGTGAAGGCAGTCTTTTTACGGTCTTGTGGGAGGATGGGCACTTTCCAATGCCCTGATTTGAGATTGAGTGATGTGAATACAGTAGGTGGCCCTAATGTTGATAAAATGTCTTTGATCTTAATGACTGGAGGTGGCATGTTTACAGTGATCTTGTTAAGGGGATGAAAGTCTACACAAAACCTCCATTAGCCGTGCTTTTTACCAGTTATAGTAATGCCTGAATTGTAGAGACTCTGCGTAGGTTCAATCACTTTATCATTGAGCATCTCACATACATGCTGATTGATGACACGCCGGAAGAAAATACCTGGTTCTCATGGCTTGGAGTACACCGGGTCTTCATGCGTCGTGATGATGGCGTGCTGTGTGACGTCTGTGCGCTGCAGCTTCCGATCAGTGTGGAACACACGTGCATACTGGTCTAGCAGTTGTTGTTGATGTTGCTCAGGCACCTTGTGCTCAAAATCGTTGAACAGCACGGCAGCTGTTCTCGCAGACGATGTTGCTCCTACTGCATACAGTGTCCACCTTTCACGTGTCCCCACGTGCAGCCGGTCGAGGTGTGGCTCGATCATGGCCTAGTTGTTAATCAACCACGGTAACCCCAATATCATCTCCTTGCACAAGTCCAGCACAATGTAGACATCACACTTTGTACGGAGTTCACGAATCCCCACTGTCACGTACATCACACTTCTTGCTTCACCCTGTTGGTTCGTGGTAGCAAACTGTAGGCGACGTGGCGGCACTCTCATTGTTATTGCTTGTATTAACCCCTCACATACGGCAGTGTAAATTACAGAGATCACATTTTTCCCTTCAAGTTCGACATTGACCCTTAACACATGTAAAATACTGTCAGTCGTAATACTCTTGCGCGCGTTTCAGGCAGACGTTCTTGCTGTGGCAGCATTTGTGTAATCTGCCTGACAGGCGGCAGAGGTCGCGTGACATCAATAGCTAGTACGGGGAGTACAAGCGGCAGGGGTTCACAGTGTTGGTCCGGCACTTGTTCTCTTCGTTCCGCCTGCTTATCTTGTATGTAGGCACGTGTCTCCCACATGAACAGTTCCACACTCTCCCGGCTGGCTCTGTGCAACAACAGCCTAATGTCCGGTTTTCACAGAGCTACAATTATTTACAGTACCCGATGCGTTGGTTCACCTGGGTTCAGGCATTTGAAGAGGCCTATCTAGCACTGGATGAACTCTTCGACCCCTTCTCGCTCACACTGTTGGTGATACAGTCACGCTTGTGCCTCGATGGCGTCGCCATCTGTGTCTAACCGTCCCAGCAACCTATCACAGAATTCTTCCCACGTTACATGATAGTCTCTCAGTAGATTCCACTATGTGGCAGCTGTTCCCCTTAATCAATTCGCGGTGACCTCTGTCCAATCTTCACGGTGTACGTGGTGTCGTGCAATTTCTGCTCACATACCGCTAGGAACGTATCTGGGCCCTCTGCATCAAGTCCCGCAAAAGTTAGTAACAGTACATTACTGTCTGGTCCCGTTAAGCCCTGTGGCTTGTATGTAACGACTACTGGCGGCGACGTGGGTTTCACCTCTGGTGTTGGCGATGTTGCGATCTCTGCACAGTTCATCTTGCGGCACTCGTCACAGTTTATAACACCATCGCGGAAGGTTACATATTCGTCAGGCCCTATGCATCACAAATGAGAGTCCCGTTTGCATTGCTAGCACTGTGCCCACTTTGTTCACACCCCGTAACATCCGGGGCACGTGCATAGGCGTTGATCTGATGGTGTTGATGCGGTATCGGAAGTACATTGGCACAACAGTTGATTCCATGAATTTTCTGCAAACGAGTTGATTTCACTCAATCTGCCACAATGTACACATCAGTCAACCGGCATGTCCAAGTAGTTCGCGATCGCAGATGTCGCAGTTTCAGACATGGAAGTCTTGAGGCCTTCTCACAGATGATCAGGGGTGGTGTCCCGACACTTTAACGTAGTTAACGCGGATACTGCGGCGCGGATGAACACACTGGCTCACTTCGGAACACCAATTGACGCCGTCGGGTGAGACGCGAGATGAACGGTGACACAATAACTTATGGTAGATGGGCGCCAGCTGTGTTTCCCAGTCACCGCACTGTTGAGACTCAGGGTTCTCAGGGATACTCTGGGTTCTGTTAGTCCGTGTCTCCCAAGCCTACTCATAAAACACTTTTCATTACTAAACATCATTATTAAACTTTGATCACTTACAACATGTGCTAGAGGTTGCAGTCACTACAAAAGAAAGACTTTGAACACTGTGATACCTGGTTTTATTCTGTTAACTACACAAGATCGTGCCAACATTACTCTTATGAAAAACTCGGTATGTGTCTAGCTAATTCCGTTCTGGAGCTCCCCAGTCCGCAATTAATGTAGCGCACTTCTAGATGGATGACTTCTCTGTGGTGCTAGGAAACACAATGTTCACAAAGAAAGGGCTCGACAGCCGCAAGGGTTGACTGCCGATTTTTCCTGAAGGCAAGGGCACAGAGAATAACTAAATGAACAAACACATGTGATTATTTGGCATCACTAACACGGGCATCGTCTTGCCGCACGTGGTTAGTGAGGTGACGGCCTATACACATAGCCAGCTAGGACGGAAATAATATCACCTTACAATTTACATAAATTACATAAATACACTTGAAATATGATGGGACATGACATGTATGGTCACAATAAACACACAAATGCGTGAAAGCAAACTTAGATGATGCAGATGCCGCTGGATATGCTTCGTAGCGGATCACGTGGTGCAGATGAACTTTCAGTCTCCCTCCGTTAAAACGGCAAATTCTGTTTAGATAAATTGTTCTGGTGAATAGGAAAATTTTCTCCTACAAATTGTGACATTGTAAGGCTTTTAAGCATTCCTGATAGTGGAAAAATCAATCTTGTAATAGACTGCGTGGTCATACACACAAAGCATTAATTACATGAAATTATATGAAACCATGAATAAAAATTACAAAGAACCCTGAAATAAATTACAGCAGACATGATTTTACACAAATAAGCTCTCAAAGTGCATGGATGGCACAGTCAGTGACTTGGCGGCTATTTACCACATGGTCACAATCGACATGGCCGTAAAACAAATAAACATGAAAACTACCCTGAAATACATACATGAAAATAAAGCCCTTAAAACTGCACACAGCAATGATACAGAAATTTCAATGATACATCTTCAACATAGGCGGATGGCCCCTGGTTCAAGTTGCGCGGGCCGCGTGGCCTCTCCAACATCTTTCTCCTCATTTATGTTCAAAAAGCCTCAAGGGCACAAATTATTAGGTTATGCAGAAGCATAATTCTGGGGAATGTCTGACAACATGTATGCAGAGCAAAGGTTAACCGGTATACTAAAGTGAAAATATTGTAATCTACATCAGTGCAGAAAGTTTGTAGTGCATATGTGACAACGTCTTACCTTGCCAGCTCTCCTCGACGGATTGCCCAGAGGCAGGGTCACGTGGACCTACCATAGCTGCCTACGGGGTTCACACAAGCGGAAGTGCTATGCACGCTGAGTAAAACTTTTATCTTTGAAAATAAATGGCACGTAAGCAATTTAAATATTGATTTGCATTTTAGATTTTTCTTGTGATTTTTCTGTATTATTTAAATGTCTTTTTGTGATGGCTTTCACGCCAGAATAATATTGTTCTGAATCTTTGCGCAGCACACATTTTGAATCCATAACCAAACATTGTGCAATATTATCAAACATACATTTTAAACATTTAGACTCTTGAAAGACCTGAAAATAAACATGAGACATAATTTTACGCTTCAAATAAATACTTTGCTATAGTAAGTTCAGGTTACGGCCTCCTTGTGCACATGCATGCCCACGTGTCACGTGAATGGTGAGCGCCGTCTTGGTCTTAACACGGCTGGCAGCTAGCCGGCGTCAATTCTTTAAAACATATCAAAGCATTTTATTTGTGTTTGATGGTTAGGTTAATGGAATCATACAGCTAAATAAGAGTGAAGGTTAAACATACAAAATATTTTCGCTAGTCATATTCAAAGTCGATACAGGTGCTTATGTAACTCAAATTGGAGAGGAACTAAGTGACAGGTTAGGCATGGTGCTGAAATAAACAAACAAAAAACTGATTGGTGCAGTAGATGTTGTAGGTGTGCTTGTCTATTCACGATCAGTGTAGTGAACACGTGAATTTTGTTGTCGCAGGTCAGCACATACCACTGTTATGCAGACCAGCCTTAAGAATGTTTATCTTGTTAGATAGGTGTTAGACATGTTTTGTAAGAAGTTAAGGAAAAAAGTGGACACACAGGTATTTGTTAATGAGTTTCACATATTTACTGGATTGAGAAATCTTAAGCAAGAGTATAAAATAGTGCTGGAAAACATCAGCAAGCCGTTTGCAATTTCTACACCGCAAAGGGTTTGCTCTGCCTCTTCGAGATGTTGTCCGAAGTGAGCTACACAGAATAGTCCAAGATGTTGTGATCTCACCAATCAGTTCACTAACAGAGTGGTGTTTTCTGATGGTAGTCTTGTCTAAAGAGGATGGAGCTGTAAGAAAATGTTTTAGTTAAACAGATAATGTGTTCTGAGAACACCTCCATCTACCATCTGTGGATGAGTCGCTGTCGCAACTTGGGGAAGCCAAAATTTTCACTAAACTGGGTGCCTCTAATGGATTTGATAGGTTCCTTTGGACAAGCACACTGCAACACTATCTTTTTGACCCCATTTGGACAGTTCTATTTTAACAGCTTGCCCTTCGGAATAAACTCTGGCCTGGAACATTACCAACGTAGAATGCAGGAAATCTTAAAAGGAATTATAGGAGTAGTAAATTAAACATATGACATCCTGGCCTACGGGGCAACACCTGAAGAACTTGATAAAAGGGTAGATCTTGTATTGAGGAAGTAGAAAGAAGGGGGGTGTCACACAGTAGGCAATGTGTTGCAATTTTGAGTGTCAACAGTAAAGTTCTTAGGACATGTTGTAGGTAAGGGAATGGTACAACTTGACTTGGAGAATACAGACGCTATAAGAGAAATGCCAGAATCTACAAATGTATACAAACTGCGATGATTCCTGAGTATGGCAAACCACTTGATAAAATTCATCCCACATTTGTCAAGCATGATACAACTACTGTGGGCACTGCTCATTAAAGGAAACGAATGTGTATGGGGTGAGGTACAGAAGGAAGCAATGCAAACAATAAAGGAAGAGCTTACACAGCAACGTACCCTGACACTCTACAGAAGAGGTGCTGAGGTAATAATTTTAGCAGATGCATCATAATATGGCGTGGGAAATGTCCTAGAACAGCAACAAAAGGATAACAAATACAAACCAGTTATTTATGCATCTAGGAGTTCAAGTGAGACAGAAACAAGGTACACACAAATAGAAAAAGAAGCTCTGGCGATCACATTGGCCTGCGAGACATTTCGCAAGTACATCATACACACAAAAGTACACATCCTCACAGATCATTAACCACTTTTGACATTGTTAGGATCCAAACCTGTGGCAGACTTAACAGCCATACTGCAAAGTCTGTGAATGCATATTATGTGCTTCAGATACACCATTTAACATGTACTGAGAAAAGACTTTCATGTGCCGGATTCACTAACACGAGCACTAACAGAAAGTCCACTTGAAGAAGGTCAGGACATTCTTGAAGAAGAATTGCACATACACAATGTAATTAGAGAAATGCAATTTTCAGACATACGCCTGGTAGCAATCAGAGAAACACAAGAAATGGATCCAGAGGACCAACAGTTAAAAGAAAACATCTTGAGTGGTTTTCATAAATATTCTTCATATTGGTCTGTGATGTGAGAAATTGCATACAATGGGGGCTTTATTATGGAAGGAAATATAATTTTTTTCCCTCGAGAATTCCAGATAGAAATGTTATGACGCATACATGAGGGACATATGGAAATCGTTAAGTGCTGTTGCTGTACAAACAAATTAGTGTGGTGGCCCAATGTATCTAACAATGTCAAAAGAATGGTGGAAACACTTCTTGGTGGTTAAAGACTACTTTTCACGGTTCCTAGAAGTGATCAGTGTAGACAATATTTTGTTTGAAGCAGTCGTAGCTGGACTAAAGAACATCTCTGCCAGACATGGGATACCCCAAACAGTCAGGACAGATAGGAGAATTCAGTTCACGTCCTTTGAATTTAAGCAGTTTGCAAATGAATATGGTTTCAGTACTTAAACGTCCAGCCCACGATTTCCACAATCCAATGGCGAAGCGGAAAAGGCAGTAGATATTGCGAAATACATCCTCTCCAGTTCGGAAGACCCAAATCTTAGCCTCCTGGTATGTAGATGCACACCATTTGAGTCTGACTTCTCTCTTGTGGAATTGCTGTTTGGGAAATTAAGGCATATCTGCCAATGAGACATTCACAACTTGTACCTTCATGGAACAGAGGAGCCATAGAATAGTTCAGGTTTAGGGACAAAATGTTGAAATACAGAAACAAAAAATATCATGATAAGGAATAAGTGATCTGCCACCACTCCAGGTTGGTAGTAATGTATTAATTACTGACATGAGGTGTTATGGTCAAGTTAAAAATACCTCAAACACTTGTTGCGACAGAAATAGGGCTGATACGTAGAAATTGAAGACAGCGGATAGAAGCGAATGCAGCAAACAACTGGAATAACATGAATGGTGCAAATGTACTCACACCAGGTAAGGAAACCACAACAAAAACAGGTCAGAAGAGAGAAGTCACTGACATTACCTGGTCCAGTGCAAGACTCCATGTCTCATGGCTTCGAAGCAGAAGAGGACACATGCACAAGATCTCCAGACATAGCAGGGGATTTGCCATTTTGAGATTTTTCGGATAGGTTTTAGGTGCAATAGAAGACCTTCCATTTCTGGGCTTTCAGGTAGAAGACACAATTGACCCAGGAACTAACAGGTTACAGTCAAATAGCACAACATGTAGTGGGAGAGTAGTGAGGAACCCCCAGAAACTCGACATGTAAAAAAAAAACAGAGTGGGGGAGGTGTAGTATTGTAGGTTAGTGGTACAGCTGGATGAGTGTAGGCCTGCAAAGCAGCAACAGTATTAGGTAGTGTGCATTGTAGCAAGGCTCGAGCGTGGTGCTGGTTAGGTTATATGTATCAGGGTGACTACAGACAGGGGAAATTCAGGGAATTTCAAACAATCAGGGAAAACAGAAATGTCAGCAAAAGATACACTTATGTGATAACTTTCCAGCCTGTGTGTGCATGTCTTGACTAAGAGTGTGTATGTGTGTGTGTGCACGCACTCTGCACGTACTTACCTGGAACTTTTGTAACTATTTACTTAATTTTACCTGGTTCAGTCAACTCAATCAAAGTCTAAGGTTGTCCACATAAACCGACTAGCACTTTAAGATCGTCTAAATGTTGCAGAGTCTGTTCATGATGAACAGACTTGAGGCGAGGGCAGTGTTAAAAGAGTGGACCCTTTGTCTTCGTGACCTTCACCTCCTCATCTCAAGTGTGTATAGTGCAGTCCTCCAAAGACATCACCAGTAACTGGAGAAGGAAAGGTGAAGCAATATGCACAATAACACTAACAGTTGCTGTTATAATGCTATTGGGACTAATGCTACTTCCATCTCTAGAAAAATTAATGACTTTGGGTTTACACAAAATTTCTGGTCACCATCTCATTTTGTGGAGATCTTTTAAGTCTTTGCTCGAGAAGTTACAAAAATATGTTATGTCATGTTTCCATTCTTATAGAAATAGTCATACATAATAATGCCTTAAACATGTAAAGCCAAGTTCTACATGTAAACAATGTTTTTTCCAAGTCAAGAGTAGATATTTTTAACAATTATGCAGGAGTATTGTCAGTTCCAGGTTCTGTTACATTTTAATGTTAAATTAAAATAATGGCAAACTCTTCTTTTGTAGAGGATAAAGTTTCCTTATTAATGGTTCACTACATCATGCCTTTTTGCATTTGTATTTGCTGCAGTGAATCTTGTTTTCCAAGTTTATGTATGTTAGGAATTCTTTCAATAAGCCTATGACATTCTATACATGAATTCAGGTGTATGCCACAAATTCTTAAGACCATGTAATACTTTAGGAACTTGTAAATTTGTTCGAGATAATCCTTCCAGCCAGATCAACCTACTTGGGCCCAGATGAAAATTACATCTTATATGGAATTGATCATCTAAAAACTCTTGAAGACAGCTTCAGTCAGACTGAACCTGCTCACTCCCTACTGCAGACATAACTGTTTCTTATGATGTTAATGCTCTAGAATTTCTCCAAAACAGCAAGGAAAGTGAAGAAACACTACATGTACTTAAGGAATACTGGTAATGCTGAAGCAGATACTGAAGAAAGATGCTGCTGTAAATTTTGGCTGCTGCAAGATGCATCAAGAATCAGCCCTGTGATGGAGCCTGTACATTTATACTTATCTTGAGAAGGATCCTGTGCTTAAATACCTTCCTCTAATCTTTTTGTCCCAGTATAGTGAATTGAATCACCCAAAAATGCATTGGAAATATGAAGTGATCCTCACTCATGGGAAATAACATTGCTCCCCCATTTTGCTTACAACAGGAGCATAGTATGCATGCATACATAGTGTACTAGATAACTTAGGTAACCTGGAGAGAAATTTTTGTCCTGCCAATCAGAGCATCTTGTATGTTTAGAGAAACTGGCAGTGGATGGTTGTTATTGCATAAAAGAGTCTGTATGCTACGTTACATCCTATTGAGCTATGTAGTCTGAAGAGAAAAATGTTAGTAGTCATCCAAATTAACATTGATGTACATAAATTGTTCTCTATACTTTTTTTGTTTGTGATCTCCAATCTAGAGTGCTTAGTATCCCAGAGAGTACAGCGTATGCAAAATGTTACAACAGTATAATACAGTCATTTTTTAACAATTGTTTTTGTTGGTTTGGTAAACTGTCATGGGGCTTACCTCGTTTCCTCATCACTGCAGCACAAAACTGTAGAACCAGTGAAGATAATCCTGTGGTTATTTTGTTGCCTATAGCCTGGTGCTTTTCGTACTGCCAGTTGATCATTTTTTTAACTGAAGCCTTGTGGCAAATTTATCACTTCATTTTTTTCAGAGGTCGACTACATCAAAACATCTCAAGACAAGTTTACATTGATCAATCATTTTTAATGAAGCTGCAACACTGAAAACTCCCATTATTTAAATATTGCACATAAATATACCAGTTTGTAAACAGCTCTCAAATAAATGTTGAGCATGTACCCTAACACTGGCACTTTAGTTATTGTTCTTATTCATGTTCAAAACTTTTATTTCCATTAACGTAGATTGGCAGCTTGCGAGGGGTAAAGGATGCCTAGTTTGAACAAAACTACAAGGCATGACTGGTAGTTCGAACAAAACTACAAGGCATGGCTGATTATCTTACAAAACAAAAAGGGTGCCAGCTCATCTACGGCACGGTTGAACACAAGGATTCCGGCTCTTAGGGCGGTAGTTGGTCAACAGCCACATGGCAAATCCCTCTCGATCACATTTCCGAATAAAGTACATAGAAAGTCACTAATACCTTATACACTTAATAAAAGAGCACGTGGAGTTAGACACTGGAGTGGGCCAGTACCCAAGGTAACAATACTAATGCACGTGGCTTGTTGTTGTTATCCGGGATGGATGCGGCTTGAATGTCTTCCTATGAACCTTGCACCTCCTCCTAGGTCCAGTTTGAACGAGGTACAACATCTGATTGATTTTTTCAAGTATTCTGTGTAGACCTGTCCATGTAGGGATGAACCTCACACAAAAGTTCTGCTTGGTGGTAGATAGATGGTGTGCTCGCACGTAAACATAATATCCTTGTAACAAAGGTTTCGGAGGTCTTTTCGTCTTCGGTAGCCATTTTTGAACGTAACGTTTCTGATTGGCATGCGCATCTTGATGACCTAGTTCTCTTTCCTTTTCCCTTGCCTTAGAGTCTGCAGCTTCTAGGTTCAAGTCCGGTACACGACAGGTGAATTCTCCTGGGCATGCTAGGCCTGCTTTGTACAACATCTCCGCAGGGGATTTCTCGGTGGCTTCATTGGTACGATTGTGTAAACAGAAAGCTCTGTCCGATACATGCTGAGCCCATGTTGCGTGGTTGTTTCCTACTCTTAAGCCCAATTGTGCTTTTATTTCTTGGTTTCTGTGATCTGTTCGGTTGGCATGGATGTGATAAATGTCAGTCGTGTGGTGCTCAAGGTGCCATTCAGTGCACAACCCCGTCCAGCATGGACCAGAAAATTGTGTGGCATTATCACTGATGAGTGTTTTCGGGTAGCCCCAGCAGGGAAATCTCCTTTCTCAAAGCTTCGGCAATGTGCCTTATGTATGCACTGGGCAATGTATAAAACTCGCACCAACGGGTAAACAAATCATTCACCACTAAAATATACCTTTTTCCCCCTGCTGAGCATGGGTAAGGGCCCATTAAGTCTAATGTGATTGACTCGAACAGACGTTGTGGTAACATGGGTTGTTGTTGTGCGGTTCCGTCACACCTGAGGATCTTGTACACATTACACTCGAGACATTGACACACTTATTCCGTGACTTCTTTTGTGAGCCCTGGCTACAGGTACGATGAGGTTATGTTTTAAACAGTCTGAGCTATGCCTGGGTGTCCTGACATGCGATTGTTGTGGGCAACGTGAATGACAGTGTTGCGTGCTATGGGCGGCACATAGAGGTACCACCAACCTCCTCTTCAGCTATTGTAACACATCTCTAATTGATTGTCGACTACTCGCCATGCCTCTAATGTTTCCTGACCGCACTGTTCTTTAATTTCCTGTACCTCAGCAGACATCTGTTGTTAGTTAAAAACATACACATACATGTCATCTATGCGTGTTTCGGCCAACGGGTGTGATTTTGTTTAGCTTGCAGCAATGTGTTGTAGTACTACAGGTGGTGATATGCTGTTGTTTTCCAGTGGTAACACAGTTTCCCACTCCTCCTTGTCTACGGCTGCCTCCTGTTCATTCGGCAAACGTGAAAGGGCATCAGCCAGCTAGTTGTCGCGGCCGGACATGTGTTCAAAAACAAAATTTTGCAGTAACATTGACCATCTTGTGAGCTTACTACATGCTTCACACCCTTTTTGTGTAGTCACAATAAACACTGATTATCTGTCCTTAATTTGAACCTCCTGTACTCTAGGTGGACACGATACAGCTTGATAGCCCAGATAATCGCTAAACATTCATGCTCGTTGACGTCGTAGCGTTTTTCAGTGTTGCAGAGTTTCCTACTAGTGTAATCAATAACACAGCATTCCTGATTGCTGTCATACTGAAACAGGATGGCCCCAATGCCCTCTTGGCTGATGTCTGTCTGTAAATATAGGTGACGGCTTGTGTCAATATGTGCAAGGGCATGACACTGGGAAAAATGATACTTGACCTCCTCGAACGCATTCTGCATGCGTGTATCACACTTGTATTTCTTTGCGGGCGAGAGCATCTCTGTAAGTGAGGCAGTGATTACGGCAAAATCCTGTATGTATTGCCTAAGCCAGTTGATCAGGTCGAAAAACTTCCGTAACCTCTTTGGCGTGGTTGGTACCAGGTACTCTTTGATGAGTGTCAGCTGTTCAGGTGTAGGGCAGTTTCCTTCCTCTTTACCATGTGACCGAGGTACCTTATACAGGTTTTTCTTATGCAACACTTCTTCTGGTTGGCACACGTTAAACTGTTAATCGCAAGTCTTTCCAGAACAATTGCTAAGTGACAGGCGTGGTCCTCCCATAACCACGTCTTCTAAGTAGGACATTGTGAATTCTCTGATTATGTCGTCCAAAACCTTCACCATCATGTTCTGGGACGTGGATAGGGCACATAAGCCCAAAAGTCATAGCATAAAATTGGTAATGGCAGCTGCCTGATGCCGTGAATGCAGTTTTGTGTCTGTCTTCCTGCTTTACCGGGATCTGCCATAAACCACTTTTCAGGTCAAGAGATGACAGAATTTTCAATTTTCCGAGAACAGTGTTTACACTGATGAATGGGAGTGGGGCACTTTCTGTGATTTGGTTTATTGGCCTAAAATCTATGCAAAACCGCCACCCTCCATTTTTTTTAGGCGCTAAAGTTATTGCAGAGTTGTACTGGCTTTTGGATGGCTTGATTATGCAGTTACGTAACATTTATGCAATTTGGCTTTTTATTACATTACGGTGGTGTACATCGTAATCTGTAGGTGATGTTCAGAGTGGGTCATTGTGAACGGTTTTGATTTCGTGTTCGGCCACTGTTATGCTCTTAAACAGGTCGGCTGGCGTAAAAACATCTTTCCTTTCATTTAGGATGCCTTCGAAAGTGGCCTGGTGTTGTGCCGGAACCCGTAGTCAAAATCGTTTAACTTAACAGGTTGCTTGCTCAACTCTACATGTCTGCCCAAATTGTAAACAGTACGCCGTACGTGTTTACCGAAATGTATCCTGTCTCTGGCAATCTCTACAATGACATCTTGAGCTACTAACCAAGGTACTCCAAGAATAATGTCTTCATGTATTTCTCTGGAAACTAGTGCCATTACGCACATTGCAACATCCCTAATTCTTATGTCAAGATGAGTGACACCAATGATACTACTTTGTCCATACAGTGTAGAAAGTTCTACTGTTACGTTTGTACATTGGATATCTGAACTGGTTACAAGCTCCTCACGGACAAACTAGTAGGAAGCCGTGGTGTCGATCAGGGCAACATGTGACACTTTCATAACATACACTGGCACTCTTAGCAATCTATCAACAGCAGTACTCACTTGACCCAAGTTGGCGTCCGGTTGTTTATTTACGTCTGACAGGGGCGCTATAGCAGTCACGCTGACGGAGTAGGCTAGCCCCTGTTGTGGTCCTACCCCATTGGTGCGTTTCTAGCAGATGTCAACACACTGTTGGGACATTGACAACGCCAACTGTTTGTCACGGCATATGCAACACTGTGGTGCCTGGCGCTAAACTTCAACATTGGCAGCGCTGAGTGGATGGGCAGGGGTGGCACTTAGACCATTGTTCCCCATCGCGTATGCAGCACGGTCTGCCTGCACTCGGCCGGTCACATGGGCAAACGAATTGCACGGGCCATTCAACCCCTGGCGTGGTGCGTTCACGCGGCTTACAGAACTGTCACTGGTTTTCACCACACCTTTTGAGTCCTGAGAGTACAAAAAGTAATTTCGCCGGGATTCTGAGTCACGCACAATACTCTCAGCAGTCCGTGTGAAACGTTGATACCCTCTGTACACCATCAGTCTCAAAACTGGTCTTTAGTTTGGGAGCACTGTCTCAACGATTGATTCCAACATGTCTTCTGTGGACAGGTGTTGGTAGTGCTGTTTAGCCCAGCTGTTCTCGCAGCTCATGAAGGCTTCCAAATTCTCCTGCTGCTTCTGTTACTCTGTGAACAGGGATAGTTGTTGTTTCAGTTTCGTGTACGTGCTAGCATACCGGGCTGTGAATTTTGACGCAAACTGTGTCCATGTCATGTTGTACTCGGTTATAGAACACCACCAGGTTTTAGCATCGCCCCTATAACATTCGGCCACTCCTCCATACTGACACCGCACCTCTGTAGGCGACCCGTGCACTCTACCAGGAACGCACTTGAGTCCTCTGTTCCTTGTCCAGAAAAGGTCAGAAGTGTCTGGAAACATGCTGGTGTGCTGACTACAGGTTGTGCTGCTGGCGGCGTTTGCGGTATGTCACTGTGCTTGTTTACATGCGCTGGTGCACTGTTGTTGTTGTTGGCAAGGACTGGTACACATTCTTTGCAGCGGAAAGTTTCTTCCCAGAATTTGGGCCAGTCACTGCCAGACACACTTTGGGTGTTATAGGTTAGGACACACGTTACATGTGAATAACACGTCCCTCTCCGCGTCATGGTCTAGCCTTGCACTCACTTACTTGCATGCAATCCACTCGTGGGTAGAAATCTGTGTGGCGGGATCAGCTGCATTGCAGTTTGCTGGCCAGCCAGGATGTTGTTGCATTCTGGTTCCGATGCGCAGTCTTGGCAGGTGAAAACATCACTTCGTAGCGTCGGCCATTCCTCAGCTGTTAGGCAGGCAAAGTGTGCTACCTTCTGGCACTATTCACAACGTATTGTTTCACTGCTTGGGTCATCACAGGCTGGGTGTGAACAGTGTGCTATTCTGTTGGTGGACGTAGCTGTTAGAGCAAAAATTACACTTCTCACCTTTGGTACATAGCTGCAGATGTTGGCTCATAGGTCATATTTTTCGACCGGGTCTACTGAGACAGGCTTCCCCCATGTACATGTTTCATTGGCATCCCACATGTTGATCAAGAGTTCCATACCACTGTTGTTTGCGGTCATACATGAACCCACACGCACGAAGGGTTCCTTCGGGTAGCCACCTGGTAGACCTGGCTTGGTGGGGTGAGTGGTCAGCATACCGCCCATACCACTCACACTTGTACGCCAAGCGACAGGCATGACGTCACTGGTATCTCCACCCTCCGACCAGGAGTGGTACTGATATGCTCACAAAATAGCGGCCTGCTCACTGTTCCACGTGGTTTCCTGAACAATGGCGGACTTCCGTTACGCAGAATTTTTTGCGGCGTACTCGCTTTTGCGACGCTTGTCTTCAGGCCACACTAGTTGTGGCGCCATATAACGTGGGTTGCCAGCTTGTGAGAGGCAAAGGATGCCTAGTTTGAGCGAAACTGTAAGGCATGGTTGGTTATCTTGCAAAACAAAAAGGGTGCCAGCTCATCTATGGCACAGATGAACACAGGGACTCCAGCTCTCAGGGCAGTAGTTGGTTGACAGCCGTGTGGTGAATCCCTCTTGCAGCTCACGTTTCCGAATAAAGTACATAGAAAGCCACTAATACCTTTTACACTTAATAAAAGAGCACGCGGACTTAGACTCTGAAGTGGGCCAGTATCCAAGGTAACAATACTAATTTAAAAAAATATGACAAGAGACGATGAATTTATGTGTCTTGGGCAATGAGATAAAGTCACAATGCACATACACGGCTCCCTCGAATCAAGCTGGCATGGTGCATAAGACATGCCATCGGCCGACACGGTGAAAAGCACTGTTGCAGAGCGTGGCACTTTACATGAATAAAACTCTGGGGCCGCGGGTCTACGGAGTCGACTATTTCACTTTGCTGATCAGACAAAAGAGGTTGAACTTCCCCTATGATGTGTACATGTGCACTTTCCTAAGCCCACTGATCTAGACTAAGGAGGCTGACGCCAGGGTCTCATTAACAGGCGGTGGTCCCGTGCCAACTCCGTGAGGGAAAAAGCTGTTACACTTTATATATAAACCAGTACATATAAAAGACAAATCACTATAGCAAAACTCTGGGAGGAATTAATGTAATAATTCAGACACATTTGATTAATTATCCAACGTTCAGTGTTTGTTGCTAAGGGTGTCTAGGATAATTAATAAAGCTTGAAATGGCCCGGACAGGTGAGCAGAAGTTACGTAAAATCAAATAAAAATATTACAAGACAAATTACACACAAAAGACCCTTCAAAAATACTTCATTAAATTAAAACATTAATTTAGTGAAAGCAGAAAGAATTTACGTTTGGACGTTTGCGTGGTGGCTGCTGGAACTACCATGTACAACACACTGTTTACGTAAATAAAAGTTGAAAACATAATTATGCATTTATAAAATAAACATTGCATTACCCTACTAAAATTATGAATTGAATTTAGAGTGTCTTTAATCATTGACCTATTTTACTACTGTGACTTCATGGTGATTCACTCTTTATTATATTTCAGAGCACTGAGAGGGTGCAAACGGGAGATAATACTTCTCCATGTTTACATGAGACTCTGCTTTTTAGGGACCACAACACTCGTCCAATTAAGACACACACATAGAAAACCTCTCTTGGCATGCGGGTCATTTGGCTCACTAAATGGGTCACGGGACCCGTTCCTGCATGAACGGCGAAGTGAGCCGTGCACTTCACGCACGGCAATGTGTGGCTGATGTACAGCAAGCAGCATTGGTCTGCCACCCGAGCGCGACAGTAAGGGTCACGTCACCATCAATAAACCAAACATATTTTACATTTGTAATTCTGTATGGTTTTGAGGTTTTAAGAAGTCACTTTTTGTAAATGAAACTAGCCATAAAATTCTTATTAATGATGTTATTGTTGGTTTATTCTTTGTATGTTTACTTTTTGTGACAGCTTTGTTATACAATTGTTCTCCTCAATTCTGTTTGTTCTTAACTTTTGAGGAAGCCCCAAGTTCAAATTAGTATTTACTTATTTGAAATTCCATGTAGTGAGACAATCATCAAAAATGTTTTCTGTGTATATTTTAGTTTTATTTAATGGTGACCTGTCTCAGAGAAAATAATGGTTTCTTTATGTTGTGTGTGTAGAAGGACTAGCAGTTGGCGTGGGATTTGGTGCAATTGGAAGTTCGAGCAGCGCCACTTTTGAAAATGCCAGGTATTTATCTATACATAATTTTATGTAACTAACATGCCGAAATTCCGTATTGATGGTGTACAAGCCATTGAAATGGATTGGTTTAGTGCCATATTTATTTATGTTATTAAATGCTTATAGGGTAGCTATTAATTTTTTCAGGTATGCTCTTCATGTTTGATAAAGATTGCAACTCTTGTGTTTCTTAAAGTGTGTTCATTATTAATAGTAGATTCCCTTAGTGAGTCTGCTTCACTGGTAAAACTAATTAAAATTATTGTTTGGTTTGCATTTGTTGCTAAAAATCATTTTGTGCTTCTTTATTAGTAGTTTCAGTTTTTTAGAGGCATTTTAAAAATGTTATAGGACGATTTACAGTTGTAGTGTGCCTCTTACAAACAATTTTTCTGCACAATCAAGGTTACATAACACAGGTTAGTATGTAGTCATCTTCCATATTTTTGCAGTAGCTCTTTGTTTTACAGTCAAATAATTCTGGCCACAAGATACTGTAAAACAACTATCACCATTGAGTGCTAAAGACACTAAATGGGTAAGAGTTAAAATATTAAGTACTAGAAGACTGTAAATACAGCATTTAAAATAAGGCTTTAAATGCTGAATAGAAAAATCTTTCACATTCATCTTCAGCCAGTTATTATATTATGTGGCAGCACACATAAATATGGATACAAAAAATGTATGAAGGAAAAATATACACAGAGAAACATTACTATGCCAGAACTTAGCAAATGCTGTTCTGGACAAGTACAAAAAATCAGTATTGCCACATTTTACATCAAAACTGTTAAATACAAATAATATTGAAACAATAAAACTATTATTATTTCACCATCATCATTATTATTATTATTATTATTATTATGTCAAAGTTATTATGAAAACAAATCACCTTTCTTTGGGCATTAATTATAGTTCTGAACATTAAAAGTTTTTGAAATAGTTCTAGCTCAGAAGGGGTTGAAAAGTATGTGATGTCACATGACTCTCTTGCACTGCGGTAACTACTCGTAACATCACGGTACTTCTGCGCCCTTTAAACAGAACCTTCCTTCTCCCTACTGACTTTACCCATTGCTCTTTTCTCACCACACTTGCCATTTCACATACCCAACCTCACCGGATCTAAAACACTTCCTTTCAAAAACTGTATGCCAACCCTGCATACAATCTCTAGTCACATGTCCCTGAACCACACAATTTTTGCAATACACTGCCACACCACACTGCTTAACATCCTGTAGAGTGGAAACATGCCCTGATGGCATGATATCTTTACCGCACCCTACTTGGACCGTCTGTGAAAAAAACATATAATATTTGATTGCTGCCACTAAACAACCCTGCACTTCTACTGCTAACTGGTGTAACACATGCAAAGTATTTGGGGCCGAAACCAACATGCAATGTAGACATTCTAAATTCAATTCATAATTTTATAAGGGTAATGCAATGTTTATTTTATTTCAAAAGTGCGTAATTATGTTTTCAACTTTTATTAACGTAAACAGTGTGTTCACATTCATTTAGTTTCAAACATAGGACCTCGTAATGGGCACAAATTGAATCGACAAATTCAAGCATGGACTCACCGGGTCTTTGGTATAAGTAAAAAAAATTGTATTCAAAACTATGCTTAACGCAAGAGGGAAACAGAGCCTCTAATACCCCGCATTTAAAGCCCGCAAACGTACCTCCATCAAAAGACGTGATTTTTCGCTAAGCAACTATAATATATATATACCCTTCACATTTAATAGCAATAGCTTTCAAAAGAGCATCCATCGGACAAAGACGTAAACTTACAATCTTGCTAACCGATACAAAAAAATGCACAATATTGGTGGGATCCACAGATGTTAAGGGAGCAATATTTTGAAAGGCTTGAAGGGAGAGGCTGGTACATCTGCATCATTTAACTCCACTGGTGCCAGGAGCCCACTGCTGCCCAACGCAACTCTGCAACTGTTGCGGTTTTGTCAGCTTCCAAACCAAGATTGCTCAAAAAGGCCAGCAATTCTTCTTTTTTGAGCGCATACAGAAAACGACCTCCGGCATTTTGTTCAACGAAACAAACAAAGCAGACCAAACGAAAGTTGTGAGCAGAAGTCGTGCAGATTTTAATTGCGACAAAGCAAAGCAATTAGCATAACACTAAATCAGAATTGACAGCATTTAATAATATTCTCATACAACATTGCTGTTTCGAAAATACATTACTGAAGTGAATAGATACAGGTTGCATTCACACAAATTCAAAACAATATCAATATAAACTTAAACTTGTGCCACTTTTATACAATGTATGCTTTACCTTCAGCTTTCATTTACAGCACACACATTTAAAACAATTGCTTTGAGATCACCAAAATTGATTAAAATACAAAAGTTCATGAAAATATACATTTGCTGAATAAGGGAATGGAAGGCAGCCGTCTAGACCCATCAGAGCCTCCAATCCAATAAAATTAATTGTAAAAATTGATAATAAAATGTAGTTACGGTAGGAGACTATCAAAGTGATTCTCCAAAGCGCCTACCATTAAAAATTGATAGTGATAATACTAAGGCTACAAATTTAAAAGGAATGCCCTAACAAGTGAGTTGTGGAAATTAAAAATGCACATTAAATAAATTATTGAACTTGGGTGGCACAGCAGAGACAATCACGACACGTTAAAACAAGAGGCACAGCATTCACAACACAGTAGTTAAAGCTAAACATAATTTAGAAGGGCAACCAGAAACCAAGTTTAGAAATGGGGAGCAGCTACTGCACACCCAAGCAACTACACACACATGCCACACAAAATTACAAAACCATTAAAACCCTACTGCAAAACATACATACATATTCTCTACGACTCACCATAATTTGCCCCATCGCTCGGAAACAACGACTAGATGTTGCCGTTGATTGAAATCAGCATGGCATAATTCTTGTAGAAGTGCGGCACAAGCAAATGAAGTGAAGTGCAGATGGCGCAGGACGGAACAGTTGCGTAACTTGGCCGTGCAAGGCCTTAAGTCAAAGACTGCCACCAATTACAGAGTAAGATGCATGCGTAAAGGAAGGGGAAAATGAGTAGAGGTAGTGCAAGGAGAATGGAGGGTATTTTGAGCACGAGTAAGGAGTACACCACCAACTGTAAGTATTCTCAAAAATAACGAAGATGGCGCAAACAATGTGTCAGTATAACTTGTGAAACATTGACACTAAGAAGAACACACACCATAGAAAATAAATAAATATTTTTAAAAAACTATTGAAATCCACATTGCTTCAACAGCAAAGAAACTAAAGTCACAGCCCAGAAACTCAAGTTCTGAGAACACAGACATCAGAGCTCGATGACCACACGTCATCTTTGCTCGCTGTTTGGACAGAAAGTGTGTGAAGGACTGCTCGTGTGGCACACAGAAGATTGAATCAAAAGGCAAATGAAAAGCTTATATTCCAGACGATAGATTTTGCATGCTGTCCAGAAGAGGTGAACTATGCTCAGACACACAGAGGTGGGGAAAGTACCACATGAACAGAAGTCCATTCTTTTGGTAAAATCGTGTGTCAAGCAGCAAGGATGTGCCGAGGCAGCAACAACTGATCGAATTTGCAACACTGCAATGCACATCCGGTCAGTAGTGTGACATCTTCACTAAAGGAATCACACAAATAAAAAAAAGTTTACTTGTCCAACTGGCACTCAGGGTCAGCAGTTCATATAAAATTCCAACTGAACCAAAATTAATTCAGTCATATGAAAAATAATGAATAAATCAAAAAATGTGGTAAATAAGAAATATGAATTTTTTCTAAATGTAACCAGGAAGAAATTTAATGTTGAAGTCAGGAATGAAAACATTGGATTAATGGCAGAACGTGTTTAAATATAACTGTACTAAAAAAAATTATGCTCTTGTGATACTGTCAGTTCTTCTGGCTTTGAATATTTTTAAAAGTCTGTACGCTCAGGTAACATGGTGATTGAGGTGATGGAAAAGTAAGATTTTAATGAGTATGGAGTAACTGTAATGTCTTATCTGGATTGTTGATGATTTGATGACGGACTTCAGGATTGCACAGTAGCCACCAAATTGAGACGTGAACACACAGTAGCCACCAAATTGAGACGTGAACACAACCCATGCCTCGAATTGCTCTTGCGAGTTCTCTTCTTCTTAAAACCAGGATAGTTCAGGATCCTGTGACCATCTTTGCTAGAAAATTATCAGAAACTGCAATCCTCTTAGAAGAAAATAAACACTTTTCCTTTTCTTTCAAATTTAAATTAGATTTACTTTTCATTTATACTATTTGGTCAACTTCTCCCAATTCTTTCTGTAGTATTCTTTTTTTATCAATCATGCAATTTTTCTTTTTTTTTTCCCCCCCTAGATATATAAAATATTAACGCACAGTTTCAATGTTTATAACACAGAGAAAATATTTAAATAATTTATACAGCAATTAAAATTCTGTATTAATACTATATATGTTACATATTGCCCTCCCGGTTAATTATATATATATATATATTTTTTTTTTTTTTTTTTCCCGTGAACCTTTCTGCTTTGTCTCATCTTTATTGTGATTCATTTGCATAATAAAACTAAACTATTACATGTACCTAAGATGATGAAGATTCAGTTTCTAATAAATGACATACATATGAAATGAAGGGAAAAAAATTTACCCAATTGACATATATATTCAATAAGATTTTTCTACTTTCAATACGAAAGTTCAATAAATGTTCTCACACAAATATGATTACAAAGGAAATAAAACTATAAGAATGAATGTTTGAGCCACGAACATCATTTTCGCATCTCCCTTATTGCAGTCGTCACCAGACTTTTAAAGTATTTCCTTGCTGCAGTTGGTAGTATATGGATATTGTGATGGCACGACCATTCTCCAACAATATCTGGGACAATTTGTTTACAGTTCAACACTGTGTCCATATGGTAGCATGTGTCTACTTTGATGCAGTATGTGCTTCAGACATACTCCTTTACACACCACATAAAGTGTTCATGTTCGTCACATTGTATGTTTAATACCTAGTTGTGGATTAATCATGACTGCTTTTCTTAATACACAATTATGACAAGGGGTGAGGAAATGTAACTAAATATAGTATAATTGTTTTAGTAAATAGGAAAACAAAATCATGAATTTCTCATGAAAAGTGTTCTTCATTGTCCTGTGGTGATGAGGGGAAAAATGTGAGAAGTAAAGTGCATCAATAACTATGGATAGACACCTAAAAGGATTATAGGATGAGATAATTCTCACATGATGGACATGTGGAAACAATAAGTTAAGTTCGGCTCTAGTTCTCAAGTAGTGATGTATTCTAGCAGTTTTTTTTTTTTTTTCAACGGGCCATGTTATTGTTAACAATTATAAATAGCACATTACATCTTTGGCATTGCGTCCGCAGAGAAATTTCAACATTTTATGTGGCCAGTATAGTGTGATAGTCGGCATAGAATCAAGTATGTTGTAACGGCACGAGTTCAGGATCTTTTTTTATACTTTAGTTTGGGGTACCCTAACACGCAGGCTCTAAAAGTTACGTAATGTACTGCGTCTATTGTACCAATAATAAGCACACTCGGGCCAAGAGGAGTTGTAGTGAGAAACTCTACCACGTTAATCAAAGTAATGCCATTCAGTAACGTCAAAATTAATCTTAGCCCATATCCAAGTGTGTACATATGTAACTCAAAGTTTATCACTTAGGCTAATTTCAATTTCTTGGTCAGCCTTCCCAAACTCGACCATAATGTCATGTCGGTTCCTAGGGGTTACTATTTATTGTGTGCTCTCTGCTACCACTGGTTAAATGGGTCTGCTCTGACTAAAACCCAGCTACACAACATGATGTGATTTATCTTCGTCTGCTTGTTGCCTTTTTCATACAGTTTTGTTGCGAAGTACAATCTTTCCTTGACTAGTTGATTCATTTCTTCCCGGATGTTTCAATTTTCACCCTCTTCTTTACTCAAATCTGTGATCTTATGTAGAATCAGTATTTTTGCGAATTTGAATGGGTTACAACTTCGGACTGTGAGGAATTCAAAGGTGTGTAACCTGTAATATATCTTATTAATTAAGGAGAATTAAATTTTTTATTAACAGAACATAATCCAGAAATTTGTTGCTTAGTTGTCATGTGGTTTCTGAAATTTTTATCATAAAACTTTTGCAGGTCGTGATTTTCGAAAGATTATACGTCACTTAATATTCACTTTGTGTCATGCTACATGTATTTACTACTGTGTAATTTTTCATCAGAACTCATTTCATTAAGTTCGTTGGTTGGATTTCAGATTAACCTCTACATTGACATAGTGGAAAATGTGATTTTAGATAATTAACTGAGACAACTATTCATACTCTTGTCATTGTCTTCAATGGATCGCTGTCTTTTATAATGACTGGTGTTTGTATTATGGCTGTTTCTGGCCCTGAGATAGTTGTGTTTCACCTGTAACACTTTTTGTGTGTATTTATATATATATATATATAATAGTATATAAATATGTATTATTACATAGAAAAGCATCAGTAAAGGAAGGTAATTGTGATGCTACCCATATAAGAAACTTACAATTTTTGAGGAACTAACACATGAACATTTCGAATTGCCGTTTTTATTGGTCAGGGAGAATGCCAGAGAATTCGTTATAAGGACACTGTGCTAGCAACCCTGAAGAAGGGAAAGCAGAAGTGGCGAGATATTGTGACGGAAATCCTTGCTGCATCCCATAACTTGGCTTACTCGAAAACTGCAGATGGTGCCCTCCCCCCCACCTAAATTGGCATCCACGACACTTAGCCATGGCTGGCATGCGTAAGGTGGACAGAGGCTACACAATGTCTTGAACAACGTCAGTATTTTGTGTAGTCGCCTTTAGCGACGATGCAGTCCTGCAAAAGTAGTTATAGAAGATCCCAAAGGTGTCGGATGTCATCTTTGGGAATAGTGTTCCCTTGCTTATTCCACTTGTCGTTGCAATTGGTGGAGGTTTGTTACTGGTATTGCAGACCGCACCAAACGCCATCCCATCATGTCCCACACGTGTTCAATGGGGGACAGGTCGGGTGATCGTGCTGGCCAGGGGATTTGATGAACTCCTTCGAGAGCACGTTGGGTAACACGATACGTGTGTGCACGGGCATTGTCCTGCTGGAAGAGGACTTCTCCTTGGCGTTGTAGGAACGGCAACAAAATGGGCTGGATGATGTTCTGGATGTAACGGTAAGTGTTCAGGGTTCCCTCAACAAACACCAGAGGCGTACGGTCATTGTAGGCTATTGCCTCTCATACCATTATGCCAGGCGTTGGTCCTGTATGTCGCTGCCATATACACTCTGGTTGTTGCTGCTTTCCTGCTCATCGCGAACATTCGTCACTGGCGCCAAGGCAGAATCTGCTCTCATTACTAAACTTAACTCCACGCTATTGCATTCATCCCTCGAATTGCGTCGTTCGCGACACCATCCGAGGCGGGCTGCACGGTGATGAGGTGTGAGAGTAAGCCTGGCGAGCGGCACTCTTGATCGTAATCCAGCATCCAGCAAACTGTTGGTGATGGTCCTAGTTGACACCATGGCTGCAACAGTGGCCCTAATCTGTGCGGCGGTCGCCGTGCGATCAGCAATGGATGCTTGTCTGATCTGATGGTCCAGGCGGGAATCTGTATGCCGGTGCCGTCCGGAACCAGGTTGACGAGCATGTGCACCATCGTTGGACCACCAGCACCACCAGTGATGCACAGCAGACACTTCACGTCCTCCACGTTGGGCAATTCTTTGGAAGGTCGTGGCATGTCTACAATGCATACTACACACAGCTCGATGCTTCAAACTACCTATTCTTTCACCGAGTCAACTGCAGTTGTATTGGGCTCAGCGGTGTTATGCCTAGTACGCTGTTCCTACTCTGTCAACAGCACAGCACTGTTAATCATTACATGTACTGCCCTCTATCAGTGCATGTAGTGTTTCTACGTCACCGCTTTACTGGTGTTCATTTTTCATTTTCCACCATTGTATGTGTGACAAGGCTCGGTGGTAGGTATATGGGTACCATGTGATCTTATTTTGTTCATAAACTGATGTCATGCTAGGGTCTCTGAAACGTGGTGGATGTAGGCAGTATGGATCACAAGAGATAGGAAAGAAATAAAAAAGAACACGGAAATTCTTAAACATTTAAAACATTTAATACATTCAAGGAACATTAATACTGAAGGTGCTCAAAATGGCTGCCGCCGACTTCGATACATTTTCTGCACCGCCTGGTTATGTGATTTTGAACACTTGGAAAGATTCCCGGATGATTCCAGCTACTGCTTGAATGCATACCACAAGATCTTGTTGTGTATCCGCGGCGTCTATGAGTTGTCCTACAGGCACCCACCTTCGGAGACCCTAGCGCGTAACCAAAGTCTAGCACTGAAGCCAACCGCCATTCCTTAGAGGAAGGAAAGCCTTGTCCAGTATCACATTATGCGGTTAGGCTGTTTGGATGGTAGGTGTTATGTAGTTCTTCTGCAATTAACAGCGAGTGCACAAACGCATTGAACATGCCTGGGACAAGCTGACGATCAGCAGTTTATAATCGTCCACAACCTCCAGAAACACTTCCAGATTCTCATAAGTACTGCCCTCATGGAAAGAGACCTTCGTCCAGAATATGACATCAACACGTTGATTACGTCGTGTTAGGGACCTATACAATACACATGGAGTCTTTACAATTTACTAAGCTGTATTGGAAAGAAAGAAACCCTCCCTAGCCAAAGACACCATAAGTTAATTTGGTTGCTCTTTCGTGTTAATTTGTCTGTGGTATTGGAAAAATGTTTGTTGTTAAATACACTTTGAATTTCACGTCTTGTATCGGTATCGTTGGTGCCTTCTAAATTCTTTGCTTTCTTATGTATATTCCATACTTCTGTATGTATGTCCCTAACTTTTTGTGAGGTGTTTTTTAAATCACGAACAGTAGGGTAAAGCTGTGCCAAGTTTATTGACATGCTGTAAGGTTTGCATCTGCATGGCAGACTATAGGCTGTTCGCGGTTAATGAAGCACTTTTGAAATGAACCTTTAAAAATGTCACTATCCCTATCTCTGTCATGCGCCCAGTAAAGTTGGTAGCGAAGGAGGGAAAGTAGTTCCATTAGTTAACAATTAATTAAAAGTGTTAGTAAACATTTCTGAATACTAAACATTTTCTTGGTTAGTCTTTTTTTTTTTGTGTTCGTAAGTGTAAGAATGAGCAAATTTGTAAAATATGTAATTTTTATAATTACTATGTAATTTTTATAATGACTTCGCATTTTCATTTGATCGTCGTATGAATGAAGTGTTCAGGCCGATGACAATCATAATTTTACATAAGTATGAAAGAATAAACAATGTGCATACAAGTACATGTTAAGGAGGGCTTTCCAAAGTGATAAATTTACCATGAACAGTGCGGTTGTTCCATTCCCTTTTGGCAATCAATTGTTTGGCAACAGAACAACATCGCACGAGTTTTCTAGTGACTGGATTTATGCAGGTGATGGAACACGGGGTTGTGTGCATTATTTCCCGGCGTAAATCTACTTCGTCATGCATTATTTACTTGGTTAAATAGCTACAGCGGTTGCGAAGAAACTGTGAATAGTGTTATAAATAGGTATGTGCAGAAAATGTTTGTTCGTCATGCAGACAAGCTAGACTCTGTGTGTGTGAGTGAGTGAGTGTGTGTGTCTGTGTGTGTGATTGTGTTTGTGTTTTTTTCTCTCTTCAATTGTGTTGGCCGTCAACATGGAATAGCAAGGTTGAGTCGCTAGAAAAGCATTCAAATTTTTTTTTATTGTGGAGTTAGAGCGATACAAGTCAAGTTGATACACTGAGAAAAAAATATGGTTAGATGAGTCACCTGCACTATTAAAACACGTACAGTTGTCAGATGGGTTATAGGTATCATCTAAATATGGTTACCATAGATAGTAATTCCAACATAAATGTTTATTGTATTCCTGTCTGTGATTTTATTTTCTGTTGTACATATGGCTCTTCGATATGTGAACCAAAAAGTCCTATAATCAGAAGGATTCGAGTCTTCCAGTCAAGCCCAACTGACCAGTAGATACGGCAACATGTTTGTTTACACTATGGACCCCCAGCTGACATATTTGTTTACATTTTATGCCGACCGCCATGTTTGTTTATATAATGTACCCCTACCCATCTCTTGGATTTCAATGACCTAGACGTTAACCTCCAATGACCTTTATCGTGGGTCATCTAGAAATCGAAAATTCAAGAAAAAATTTTTTCCCAAAAACTTGTAAAAAAATCAAAGGAAAAATTGCATTATTTACCCCGACCGCCATTTTGAACTCAGGCTAACTAAACCAGAAAATTAACCCTTTTAGACCCACTTTAATTTACGGTTTCAGGTGTTGCAAACGAAATAATTTAGTGATGCGTGCTGTACTAAGTCGACACAACTCTTGCCTCGTTGCCACAGCCAGTGAGCTGTAGGCTACATGTTCGGCTACAGTAATATCAACCAATTGTGACCTAGACCAGTAAGACGGTTTGCGAATAATTTACCCACAGGTAAGATCATTGGTCATTGAGCTTCGTAGTGTGCATTTCAGACCAAGAATTACTTAAGTACGAAATGTACACAAATGTGTACCTTGGGTCAGAATGGGTTAAGAAAAGTTACGAAAAATTGTAAAAAAATCATTAAAATACTAAAAGAAATTTGTACAAAAAATGCAAGAATTAAAAAGTAAAAAAAAATATTTGGGAAGTTTAGGAAAAATGACATTATTCTGCGCATCACTGGCTGTACGTTACACCCGACTCCCTCCTATTGATTAAATAATGTCACGTTGCTCGCTCGTTATTGTCTGTTAGTCACATAACATCTCGGCCTCTGCAGATAAGTAATGTGGTAAAAGTCCCTCCATGCCACGGTAAAAGTCCCTCCATGCCACAGTTCTTCGTCTGATACGAGGGCGACATATTGCTCTCTTTCTCTCTCTCTCTCTCTCTATTTCTCTCTCTGTCTCTCTCTTTCGTAATTCTTTTAGCATTCTCTCTAGCAAATTACTTTATGATCGACTCTTCCATTGTAGCAGTTCGCAAGGTATTATCGGGTGTACCTTTGACCAGCCAAATGTATTGTTTTTTAATCACGTTCCATTTCCTCGTGCCTACAAGATTTGTCGGACATTAAGAGGTTAGCACGGAGAGGATAGCATTTGTAAGTTCGCGAGATGATAGTATTTGTGAGTTCACGAGGTGATAACATTTGTGTGTTCACGTTTTTGATTCCGGTCCAGTCTGTCATCCCCATTTCGGCTGTTGTTGGTTGAGGCTCTTCCTCTGGGGGCCATGGTAGTGGAGTAGTCAGACTACTCGCCTAACCGGTTCGATTCCCAGTGGGGTCGCTCCGGACGATGCCGAGGATTTTCTCGGGGATCTACCGTTTCCCTCGCTTCACCCTCATAGGCTGTCAAGAACTCGATGTTAAGACCCGCCCATATTTCGCCACTTCACCCACCTTCCTGTGCCTCCACTTTCTTTTCAGTCGTTAGTTTAAAAATTTAATTAACCAGTTAGTTACTGGACATAAAAATTGTTAAATGGTAATATACCTATTGTTTGGTGGAATCTTGTACATCAACATACTAAATCGCACACGAAAATAATTTTCAGAGCTACTTTTTAAATACTATAGTTTTTTTCTTTATAAAATTTAGCAGGGGGGGGGGGTAGTGTTAGGGTTCATTGCAAAATTATAAAATATATTTTATTCTCTGCATGGTTTGAATAAAATGTTAGTGAAGGTTAAACAGAATTTTTTGTTTACATTCTAATTAACTAGTCACATTTGCAGAAATTAAACTGCACTGCTAATAACTATTCGTGTACCCGGTATCAAATGTTATTGGTTTTTATTTCGTAAGCTTTTTTAAATGAAGTTACTGCCCTTTAACAATTTAAACTTTAATCAACAAACTTATTATTTTGAGTTATTTATTATATGTAATTTGTTTTAAATTTTTGTGAAAATATATAGCAATAATGACATTTTCAGATGATTCAGGAGAGTAAACAGTAGCTAAATATGTTTTTGTTAAAATTTCATAATAAAGTAAAGTAAATTTAATTATGCACCAAATTTCAGGAGTTTGGATAATGATGTTGAGTTCTAGGCTATATTAGTGGAGAACTTAAAGTTAGGGTGAGTAAAGGAATTTGGATGGCTCGTAACATCCAGGTTTTGAGAGCCGACTTTTTGAGAGCCGACTTAATCTTAGGGGCAGGAGAAACGGTAGCACCCTCTGAAAACCCAATGGCTATGCCATCACATTTATTGCATAAAAAATGTAAAAAGAGTTATCTTTAGTAATATCGGTATGTAGATAAATCAGTGGTCTTTGAATGCCATGTGATATAAAACCGGTGTAGGCTGTTCACGGTAAAATGAGCACTTTTGAAAGCCCTGCTTAAGATCTACTTGTATGCACACTATGTCTTCTTCCGCCCTGCGAAAAATTAACATTGCCATGGGCCTCATCACTTTATTCATGTGTCTGTCCAGTTAAACTGTGAAATTATTAGAAAAGTAAATATTTTATAAATCAGCTAATTTTTATACAACTGATGCCTTAAAAAAACCAAAAGCGAAATAAATTATTTAAATTATCACAAATGGTTACCTAACACTTTTTATTCGACGTGAATATATGGAACTACTTTCCATCTATTGTTACCAACTTGACTGGGCGCATCATACTCAGAGCGCCCATTGATGCATATTCAGGCATGGGCAGTGACTTTTTTCTAAGGTTGATTTCAAAAGTGCTAACTTTATCGTGAACAGTCTTTAATATTCTTCATTAGGCCTTTTTTAAAGTTTTCAGGATTATCACAACTTTAGTTATTTAACAATTATCTCATTACTGCGGTAAATAATCAGTGTTTTAATGTTGGTGAAAAATTTTATTGCCCAGAATGAGGATTTTGAGACAGTAACAATGTTTCATAAAAAAAAAGATGATAGTAATATGCCAACAGGTTAATACCATTGTTGTATTTTTTTTACCTGGCGTTATGGAATGGTCATGGCGGATTAGTTGGAAGTGTCGTGTGCAGGTAGCGCGCGGCGGGCGTTGCGATTTGCGACGTGGTTGCGGCGACGAATGCTAGATGGTGCGCGGAGCAGCCCAGCTGTCGGCTGTCTTGGTAGGAGGTCTGCATGAATGAAACCGACCGGGTGGGCTTCAGCAAACTCGTGTAGCCAGGACTGAGAAGGGTTGGGAGGAGGGTGGAAGGAAGAAAGGAATGCCAACCATGAGTTGTTTGGTGCCTGGAGGCGCCGGACATTCTTCTCATATCTGACCTCACCTTACCTTACCCGCCAGCTTGGTTTACTGCTGGAGGAGTGAATACGATCACACGATACTACACGTTCAGAAAACATCGGCCGCGCTTTGTTTTCGCGGCCGCGCCACAAATATTTCAATTTATTGATTGTGAATTTTAATTTAGAACATTATTTAAGAATGGCATCCGTGCGGAAATCTCTTTGTTTTATTTTTAAAAAGTAGAAAGATGATAACTTTAGTGCATTAGCTTATATCAAAAGATGAAAACAAATGACCAGTTTGTCCCTACTTCAGGGATTACTGATATTTCATTCGTGTGCCTGCTTTGTGTGTAAATCGAAATAAATGACAGCGAACATTTTACATTCGCATGTAAGAGTTTGAGGATCAGTCTTAGACTTTTGCCATTCGCAAGTTCCGGTGAATTACGCAGCTTTGAAAAGCAACGCAGGGATATGCGGTTGTAGATTCTTCACGATGAATTATAAACGTCTTTTGATCTAGTTGAAAATGAAAAATTTTTTATTAAATGGAAACACTCAGTACCTACCTGTATAATGTGCAGTGGGTAAAAGATAACAACTACATAACATGTTTAAGTTGTTTAGTGGGCATTATGATGAGTTCCCACTCTTCTTTGCATTTAATTTCATTAAGGTAAAGAATAATTCGTTTTTAATGAAGGATTATTGATTATGTTTTAAAAATCAACCGTTATTTATTATTACTTACTATACAACCCATCGCTTTCGAGTGGTTTGCGCATAAAATTATTAAAGGAGCTGTACAGTAAGTGGGCAAGAGGCATTACGCTTGATCCCTGTGGGTGCGTATTACGTAAGCCATTGTTTTACACTGTGGTCACTCCAAGCCTTCGTTAGAAAATTTCAATATACCGGATGGTCCACATTCCTTGTCACCGCCTGAGAATTTTTTTGTCACACATCACATACATAACCAGTAATAACGCAGTATAATCCAATACATCATAAAGTATACCATTAAGAAGACAGATTTTCAGAGGGCGACAAGGCTTTTGGACCACCCTTAAACATTGAAAAAAATTGAAATGCTTCAGGGGGTGACAAGACATGTGGACCATTCTGTAGATTTGTCGAAAACATTGGGGGTTAAGGCTGCCGTTGCAGTGTGTTTGAAGTACTCTTTTCTCCACGAAACTATCAAACGTGCATTCAATGTGCTGATATACGAAAATAACGCACGTTTCAGACGAGGGCTATAGCGTACTTTCAAGACGTCACGCACATTGGAAACCATTTTATAGTACTTCAAAATGGCTAACAACGGCTTCTGTAGCTCATAATTTACGCGTCGGATACACACAAAACTTCTCAAGGTCCCTGCATTGAACCTTCCTACATACTTTCAACCAATAAAATAATAATAGTCACCGCTGAAAGGTACACACAGAGCGACGAGACACTGCACGCCAGATCAGAGCTTTGCGCTTAGCGGCGATGGCGTAGCAGTGTGGCCCTTATCGCTTTTGCGCTTCTCGACCCTCAGTCGCGGAAAAAAGCTCCAGGTTTATTTTATAAAGCTGATGAATAATTTGTCAATTAAATTAAACTTCAATTATTTTTCCGCGTCCTAGCATTTAATGCAGCATGTGGGTGGCGAGTTTTGATATTTTCTTGAAGTAATTGACACCAGCAACAGGTTTTACAGTGGTGGCAACTATTCGTGAAATAATGTCCGCGTTGTTTGCATTAGCTCGGCTAACGTAGTAGTTCACCGTCAATTTCAAAGGCGATATCGCCCATGGCAATCACTTTACCCAAAACGGATGTGTTTTTTTGGTCTTTTCTTTTTCTTCGTGAAAAATTAGTATCTGCGTATTGTGGGTGTTATTCGGTTACACTCAAAATGTGCTATTATCTTGAAGGCGTATATTCAGAGCTGAGGGCTGAGAAAAAAAAAGGGGGGGGGGGGATATTTTAGTCGTGGTACCAGTACACTCAATCGTTTTTTGAAGGTACAGCCTTTCTGCCGCTAACATAGGGCGCATCACTCAAAATTGGATTTAGCTATAGATTTAAAAGCTAATACAGGTTATATAAGTAGAAAAAGAAACAACCGAAAATAAATATTTCGAGCCCGCGTGTGTGTAGCATTTGTGATATATGTGTGCGCGAGAATTAATACTACAATCCAGAATTAAGCTCTGTAAATATTATGGAGCTAAATACAATAGTGAAATTTTAAGTTTCGTTTTCATATTGTAAATAAGTAACGAAAGGATGAACTTTTATTCACCGTTCAGGTAGAAATAGCAGCGAAATAGAAAACTATGACTAAAAAACATAGTCATATCTACATAGACCAAATAAGTAACGATATACACCATGCTTTATTGCAATTATGATGACACTTCTTATCGCAAATAGTGAAAAAGTAAAGCACGACTTACAAATTCAGTCAGTATTCTAACATCAAAATTCTACATTGCAGTATTTGATATTTTACATTCTGCTTTCTACATATGTTTGGAAAATATCTGGAAGGAGATTTAAACAATTCTCTTTTTGAAAAATAAATTATTATATTTAAAAAACATAGTGAAAAACATATGACATTGTGATGCTAACAAATTAACAATATTCATGCACAAGATCGGTATTCTTCTGCCAGCATTTTATACCATGAAATCACCTAGATTTTAGCTGGTAGTTTTATAGAATAATTTTTATAGTTGACATAAAATAACGGTTTTTAAAATGTTCTCATTCATAAAAATCCTGTCAGTTTGCTTACATAATTTCATAAATAAACAATATAGAAGTCTTCTATTATTTCCCAGTTTTTAAATAAACAATACAGTAGTTTTATTACTTTTTGATAAACATTCACTTTCTAAGAAAAAGTTAACATAACCTTAATAAAATTAGTACCGCCAGAGTGTTAAATACAGATACATAAGGCAATTTTTTCCCCTAAAATTGGAAACGTAAAAGTGGTTTTTTTTTTTTTTTTTGCTAACCACTTCTCCCCCCCCCCCCACCCCTCTGTTGTCGTCGTTCGCTAGTTCTGTACGTCGTCTCATGGCATTTATATTTACCCATTACCCACATAGGCGTACTCTTCTCAAGGTGTCAAAAACAGATACATCAGGCATTTTTCCCGAATACTTGGCATCTAAAAGTGCTTTTGCTGACAAATCCCACCATAGTGATTTTTTTTTCTTCAAATCTATATTGTCAGCTAGTTCTGGATAAGTGCTTATGACACAGGCACGATTTAACCGTTTCAGAGTCATGGTTGGACGCGGGTATGTTTTGAGTCAGCGCAGCAGCGAGAAAGATCTTTCGGCTGCAGCAGATGTAGGAGGAACTACCAAAAGCAATTTTAAAAGTAAAAGTATTTCAGAGAAAAGCGTCGTTGTTTCATGCCGCAATATTTTGAAGCCATTAACGAAGTCTTTGACTCTTTTGGGGTTTCTAATCAGTTGCTCAATAAACTCCTTTTCCATTTTGAGTTTGCTGTCGCAAATATTAAATTCTTCTAAAGTTTACATGATGTGTTCGTCCCAGAATACTGTGGAGGATAGTAAAATTTTCTCCAACCGACGGTACTTTTCAAACCCAGGTTATTCAAATATCTCTATTATTTGATTGCTAATGGTATCTATAGAAATTCATTTTTTTCTTCTTTTATTATTCTTTGGCCAATTCGAAATTCTAACTCTTCAGGGGTTTTTTTGAGTTTTGTGGTTTTGATAATCCCATTCCGCTGATCTTTTCTTCAGTTTCCATCCATATTCTACGAAATGCTTCATCTGATTTGCTTTTTAGAACCTGAAGAACTACATTGACAGATTCGTGAGCCCTATGTATTGTTTGCGTTTTGTGTAGCAGTGCAGAAATGAGAGATTGTCAATTAAAAACGTGACTGTTTTTATTGCAAAAAAAGTTTTAGAACCGCGATAATATTCAAAACACTGAAAAAATGAATTCTATGAAACATGCGTAAACGATTCTTGTTCTGATAATCAATCAATTGCTGTAAAGCGTTGTAATTGTTATTCTATAAAAGTTCCCAGGTCGTATTTAGAAATAAAAAAGAAATATTGAATACAGGACACCCACACTACTCGCAGAGCGAAAAGTGCAAATAGGAGATTTTTCCACATCGTTACATACTAAACATCCTTCTATAGTTCATGTAAACTTTTTTGAAAGTTGAAGTATTCTCGCGTATAGGTGATGACAATGTTTGACATTATATTTTAAGATCTTCAATACTTGATATGTATTAAGATGCGCAGTACAAAGCGTGATGGGGCAACTTCGCCATCATGTGTGACGTTGGATGAGCACTGATGTTTCGGTTTCTTGAGCCACTGTTCTAAAATATTCGGCTTGGACCTCTTCATATCTGAATGCTTGTACGAAATTGAAGACTGAGAATTGACACAAAGATTTACGAACGATGACTATTTTGACTACCCTGAATCCGCTTGGGAATGAGTGTGTTATACGGATCGACAATTAGTTACTGATACCTTCAACACAGTTGCGCTTGCAAGAACCGTTAGCTAGATTTTGTCTGTCTCTATTCTAAAGAAAGAGAAATAAGATTAAACAAATAAAGAAAGAAACCCTTGCATGTATACCCGACAAACAGCACGGAGTTAAATGTCTTCTAATGTTCTGCCACATTTAATTATTTTGTCAAAGTCGTAGCCAGCTACCCGTGTAGTGCGATGGCACGGCAACCTGCGGGCCCTCCATCAAAAATCACATTGATCATTTCGCCTTTTATAATTTCATAACAGCTGGCACCTTACACGAAAACATTGAACTTGTTTCGAAAATTTTCAAGTGAAGATAACCTTTGCTTTACGAATTCTGATCACAACTCCAGTATTAGAAAAACTCTCTCCCCCCCCTTTTTTTTTCTCCCTCCACCATCCCTGTCAGAAAACAGAGGAGTGGGTTTATTGGTGACGGATGTGCATTTCGGGTCGGATAGGCCTGTGCACATTCAAAGTGTTTCGGTTATGAATTGACTGTTACAGTAGTGAGCGAGTGAATAGATTCGGGTGGCTCTTAACATCGAGGTCTTGAGAGCCGATGAGGGTGAAGCGACGTATGGAGCAACGCTGGAATGCAAGGGCGGGGGAAACGGGAGTTCCGCGAGAAAACCCGCCGACCAGCGGTATCGTCCGGCACGAACCCCACATACGAAATTCGGATGCGACCCCAATGAGAATCGAACCCGGTTCGCCTAGGTGGGAGGTTAGTAGTCTAACCACTACACCACCGCGGCCCCACTGCTACTGTGGTAGTCGTCGAAAGTACCTGCAGGTATCGTTAAATGCTTGTGCGGCCAGTGTCAGACAGATGAGTGACCGTCTTTGCCAAAAAATAATGCTCAGAATTTCAAATTGATATTATCATGTCGCGGTTTTGTGAAGATAGTACACAATTACATCCCGTGCGGGATTATTAGCAGAGCGGTCGTGGGACATCGTACTGCTTGTGAATGGAGATATGTTGTCCATCCATGCGTCCAAGTCTAAGTAAGTGGACTGAAGTGTAGTCGTTGGTAATTCCTTTCAGTAGGCTTCTTCGGCAGTTTCCGCCGTATTTTATATTAACCAACCAACTTACCATATTGGTCCTCCCCGAGGTTTTCTTTGCGCCTGATCAGATGAGTTCAGCTCCGCAGGCTAATCTGAACCCGGAGGTACTCGGACTCCCGATGAAGGGTTGAAGCAGTGAAAATACACTGTTGCTCTGGTTGTGTCTAGAGATATAAAGTAAAAATGTTCGTGGAGCCTCGAGTTGATTAAGGGTCTTCTGATTGAGGGGACTCGTAACTTCGTGGCATGCGCCCAAGGGCACGATGCAATACCAAAGTGAGACTTATTTTCTGGTCACCTAATTAGTTAGTTGGAGGACTACCCCTTTAATAAACATGTTCTTTATACCTTGTCCGGGCGAGATGGGAGTTTCGTTTATTGCATTTTAACGCAAAGCTTTCAGTGCCAGTACTACTACGGGCGTTGCATTAAAATGCCATAAACAATACGTATTTACGGTTGGGGTCAAACACAGCCTAAACCATATCGGAGACAATGATCGAAGAAGATCATAATTTCAGCATGGTCCAGCATTCAAAATGTTGGTGATTAATTTTAAGTTTGGAAAATAAGCTGTGTTTCCGGGCAGTATACACTAATGAGCAGTTGAATTAGAGATACCCGCATAGTATCATTTTGCAAAGGGCTGATTTTAATTCCCATCTTTCAACTGTGTTTCTCTCCTTTTATAATCACGTTACGTCACAGGTCATATTATATTTTTACCTAATTTTTCTAACGAATCATCTCATAAAGTTTGTATCTGGAGTTCAGGATAAAACTGTGTGCAGTAGCGAACAGTAATAGTGCATACTATCTAGAGTAATCATATAAACAGTACATTAATCAATGACAGTTAGGTGGTTGAAAATTTATTTTGCACGTCATTGCAGAGACAGCCAACTATTAGTTCATTCGATTACATTAATCAGCACGGTAAATCGGTCTCTCACTGGACTTTTCGCACCTTCACACACTTTCAATCATTGACGGTAATTGCCTGTAATCGTGTGGATCACTCCCATTATTCTTCCACAGTGAGGGTGCCCTCTCAGCAAACTGGTTTCACACCGAAAATATCCTTGCGTCTTCATCCTATTCGCGTGCAAAGTTTGTCTCCAAAGTAGAGAATGATATGTTTTTCTTCCGGAGCAAAGAAGGGACAAGAAAATAAAGTGGAAGGGGTCGTGGCTAGTGCAGAAGGAGCCCAAGGATACAGTTTTGAACTTCTTCAGCTGAGCCAGCGCTTGGACGCGGATGGTACTGTAGCTGAGTGCGGTGTAGGTTTTTGTGTCTTGTCACAGGCGAAAATGCGTACGAGTGTTGAGAAGCTTTATCATGATTAAGTTCTTTGCGAAACTCTCAAAATAAGGTTCCAAAACATTACAGTTGTTGAAGATATCGAATGCAGTATTGTCTTCAGCCCAAGTCTTCTGGTGTCGCAAGGAGTTAGTGGCTGGAAGGGAGATTGTCGAGGACAATCAGTGCGCAGGGCGCCCTTCAACACCAACAACTGATAAACATATCGCTTATTTGAATGCTGTTCTGGATAGGGACTAATGTTTGGCTGTGCGGTTAACCGCAGAAGAGGACGTTCTACCGAAAATGTATTTCCACCGAATCTTTTTGGAAGAACAGCACGTGAAAGAAATAGTGCAAAACTGGCCCCGATTTTTTTTTTATTTTTTTTATTTTTTTTCGATGGACTGTAGAACAATTGTCTTTTGATTTCTTGCGAACTCTGGAATCGTGTAACAAGTGAACCCGACTTTCTGCAGCGAGTGATCACCAGAGATGAAACATGGCTATTCGAGTACGATCACACAACCAAAAGACAGAGTCCAGAGCGACGCATATCCCAGTTACCGCTACCAAAGAAGGCCCAAATATGCAACTTGAGTGTAAAATCCGTGCTCATGGTTTATTATTATTATTATTATTCTTACAAGGAGTTTGACCCACCTAGGCGGATTATGAATCTAACATTTTACCTACAAGTACTCGGGCGTTTGAAAAAATTAGGTGTGCGCATCGGCGGTGAAACTGCATACACGCTTTTCGTTCACGAAAATGTGCAAATTACACATCTCCAGCAGTGAGGGAATATTTGGTTTAAAACGTCATCACAACTATTCCCCACATACTGTACTACCCTGACTTGGCTCCTTGCGATTTCTTTTATTCCCTAAGCTCCAAACTCCAAACCTTCCTCAAAGGACATAATTTTGGAACATTTGATAACGTCCCAGCATAGGCGTGACCACGGAGTGTTCCGGGTATGCATCGAGCCTCTCATTAGTAAAGTTTTCAAGATCCACTATTAATTTCCCCTGTGACTTACAACCCTAGAGAGCATAACATAAATACGTCCTTGAAGGAAACATCGCAGATACATCTATGCTAGCCTTGATTTCACTGCATGGTAAATGCAGGTGTTGATTTTTCGGTCGTTGAAATGGGACAACCCATTACCAGAAGTTGGCCAGCTCTGACCACGCCTATGCGTCCAAGCAGCTGCGACGAGGACTCGCTTGAAGACTTTCTCCACTACTGTGAACAGCGGCAGCAATTCTGCATCGCTCTATTTACTCACAAGTATCCTCTTTCCAAAAGGATAATTGTAACTGCATGTAAAGTTTTCTTGCTTATCTTTACTTTTGAGGCAAAACTCTTATACTGCGCCTTTCGTTAATTCGCCAGGGGGTACTGCTCTACCACAAATCTGCGAACACCCCAGCTCATTCGAGGGGCCGCGGTGGCTGAGCGGTTAGCCTGCTCGTCTCCCACCAAGGCGAACCGGGTTCAATCCTCGGCCGGGTCCCTCCCGGATTTTCGCATGTGGGAATCATGCCAGACGATGCCGCTGGTCAGCGGGTTTTCTCGGGGACCTTCCGTTCCCCCCGTCCATTCATTCCGGCGCTGCTCCATACTCGCCTCCATCACCCTCATCTGCTCTCAAGACCTCGCTGTTAAGAGCCGCCCAAATGTCTTCATTCACTCACTCGAGGAACTTCGCAGTTTTCCTCGCAATTCCGATGCAAAGAGAATGTAAATCTTTGGGTGCTGCCCGGCTGGAACTGCGATTGGCGCGTTTCTCGGAACACCTGCTTGACCTTGTAATGTCGCTGCGTTTTATAAGCCAGTGAGAGGAGATTTGCGTCATGCGTGTGCCGCGCTGAGTAATTCGTCGCTCGTCAGTCAAGCAGCTGCTGCGCCAGCTGTTGAGTCACAGACACGGGACTCGAGCGATGTCGCAAGCGTCTTAGGCCGCGGTTACACGAGTGCTGTTAAACACATTCAGCTAAATACATTCGGTAACTATGTCTGAACAAGTTTAATAACAGAACGTGTTTCCGCGATTACACACCCAACAAACACTGAACTTAAAATATATGATATTTTACTATATTACCCTTCAACATTTATCACTATAACCTTTTTAATTGTTATGAAACCTACAATTTTACTGTAATGGTATAATACGTGGGCATTAGTACATTCAACCTTAAACTTAAGTTAATTCAACAAGTGCAGGAATTCCCGCCAAATTCAGCAATTTTTTTACACTGCTTGTTTACTTCGAAGCAGCCAATAGAAGCGCAGCAAAGAAAAGAAGTCGTTCGAAACGAGTTATGAAAACTGTTCACTCTGAACGAGAAACAACTGCGATCGGAACTCGTTCGATGGTAATGTAACCTCTTCAATAGCTGAACTTGTTTATCCCGTGTAACCGCGGCCTAGGTGTTACAGTTATGTTTATTCCGTCGGATGAGGAATAAGTTCAGTTTGGAAAACGCTGGTTCATTTTGTTTGTGTGGAACAGTATGAGCACCACAGAATCTTACTTTCGTCTTTTTATACCCGTCAGTTTGCGTTTTCAAGTAATAATGTTTGTTTTCGCGTGTGATATATTTTTCAAGGCGACTACTGAATTTTGAATAAGTATTTTCATGGGGCGTTAATCAGCTCAGAGATCGATTGACCCTTGCCTAGTAAACAGGAAGAATTTAAACGTACGCATCACGCTTGTGGACACCACAGTATGTCAGGTCATTCGCGGATACGGATCACACCACACGAATCTGTGATCAAAACTAAGTAGAAAGTATGTGGTAAAAATGCGTTAAGACCCTTAGTTTACGATGAAAACGACATTACAGTGTGTTCGAAGCTTGCTCTCATAGCAGTGCACTTTTTCCACACGTTGGATGCATGAATCATGCATGGAGCTTGACCGCCGAATGCACACATGACTATCGCCATGTCCCAGTACTCACTGCATGTGAACTCCATTGCCTCTTTGACAGTGCTGAGCTCAACTCATTCCCTTACCGTATGTCTGACGGCCTTCACATAAGTTGCAGCTTTACCACATCACCTCACGTGTTTGCCACAATGATTTTTGGACCTTTCGTGTTTTTTTTTCTCGTAAACTAAGGATCTTGCGCATTTTTACCAAAGAGTATTTTCTACTTAGTTTTGAGCACAGATTCGTGTGTTGCACTCTGTATATTGTCGCGTTATATGTAATATGTAAAAGTGTTTGGATGAATATATTACGCACTCTATAATTAAAATTCAGGTTTAGGCGGACTATATATTTTTTCTTCCAATTATTTTATAATCTGTTATTGATATGTTTCTTGTGTATTCGACTTTTGCATATTCATTGCCATAAAAAGTAGTGCACTCAGATAATATCCACAAGAATCTAAATTTGACCATCACGGGTAATATTGCAACTGGTGTGTGGTTTTAACAGCAATAAGTAGTCAGCATACTTTGGTGACGCATTCGATACAGATATTAACAATATGCATAGGTTGAGATAGAGAGAATCGTTGGACTAAAGGAGGAGTGTGGTCGTTCTTTCGAAGTACTGACCGCTTGTACTTTTTCGACATAACTGTGAGATGGTGCTAGAAGCAGCGGGATCATGAGGGAATACATACGCGTTGAGAAGGCTCTAAGTGACCCAAAATAACCAACATAAAAAAAATTACCTTTTCAACCTTCGATAGGCGCGATCTCATCCAGCGGTATTTCTTTTCACCATCCGGAGACTTGCAACAGCGTCACCACTTTCCCTTGTTTCTCCCCATGCTATTGCGAGGCGAATTGCATAAAACGACTTGATTTGTCGACTTCCCTTAACGCCATCTTCTATTGACATCCCGACAACAGTTACTTCGTTTGCAGGCCCCCCCCCCCCCCCCCCCCCCCGCAATCGGATGGCATAAATGGCCGAGGAATGGCGTTGTATCGTCTTTAGTGACGAATTAAGGGTTCATCTGGACATGGATGACTAAAGGCTATTCACGATAAAGCAAGCAGTTTTGAAATCAACCTTAGAAAAAGTCACTGCCCCTACCTGCATATATTTTAAAAGGGCGTCCTTCCTGAGTGACATGCGCCCAGTAATGTTGGTATCGATGGATGGGAGGTAGTTCCGTATCTTACGAAGAATAAAGCATGTTAGGTAACCATTTATGATGATTTAATTTATTTAATTCGCTTTTTGTTTTTTTAATGCATCAAAGTTTAAAAATGAGCAGATTTGTAAAATATTTACTTTTCTAATCATTTCACATTTTCACTTGACCGGCGCATGAATAAAGTGATAAGTCCCATGACAGTGTTAATCCTACATAAGTCGGAAGAATACACAACGTGCATACAAGTAGATATTTATCAGGGCTTTAGAAAGTGCTCATTTTACCGTGAATATACCATACTGGAGTTACGAAGAAACACTGGACAGCGCGCAAATCCGGACTTCCTTGTTGAGCGATACGTCACCATACATGGTGGTTTAATTTGGGGGGGGGTTACGGGGGAGGGAGCAAACTTGTGTGATTCGTGACATCCGTGGCAGTTATCAGGGGAATACTGTCAGCACAGTTGCACTATATGCTGACCTTTGTGCTTCGTCTCAAGGCGCGTCTCCAATGGATAATGCCCAGCCACGCACACCACAAATTTCTTATGATTATTATCATGCTGTAAACACCAACTCTTGGTCACCCCAGCCTCCAAATCTTTTGTCTAGAATATATGTGGAGCCAGTTGGGATAGTAGTTTCAGCCATCGCCAGCAGGCCTATTACGACCCACGAACGCCAGTTCGCTTCCGAATGCAACTTTGCGTTGTACTGTGTTTCAGATAGCGTTTTAGTGATTATGACCACTCCTCCTTGCGACAGTCGCTACCTTTTGCTTCAAAGCGAACACTCTGCGTCAACATACACTTTGCGACGACAGTTGGCAATACTTCGATTGTAAAATATCTCTTTTGAATAAAATCGCGCAAGTTTCTGTCTTCAACGTTTCCCAAAAGGTTTTTTTTTTTACGTCAAGGAAATGAACAACACGTGCACAAAGAAGAAAACATATATAAAAATACACACATTACTAACATCGAGCAAAATATTGAAACGTGGTCATCTAGCATGAAGTTGTGAACTGTGATATTTCATATTTCGTATATACTCTTATATGTGTTGTTCTTGTGTATTGATAATCATAGCTTATAAACGCTAACACTCCTAGTATATTCATAAAATTGCATGTGAAAATCAATAATTTATATAGTATATGTGGTGTTTTGAGAAGGTAAAACTTCTGGAAACACGAATTTCACTTAAATAATGCAACCTAACGAACAGAATACTTATTCTCTCGTCAAAGTGTTATTTCGTGGTAAATACTGTATACCATGAACCATATTAATTCAGTTCATAGTAATTTTTAACTCTTAATAAATTATGAAAAAGGATTTACAACTTCATTCATTGTAATTAATGTTCGTAATGTGTTTACACAGCGAGAAAATAAATTAAAAGAACTAGTTTGTTAAGAGGAGTGTGAACCTGCGAATCCAAGGTCAAGAAGCGAGGGAGCGATACGGGCGACACTTAACACGTGCGAACTGAGGGAAACATTATTCACAGTTAAGAAACGTACGAGATGAATTCTTCAGACATTCGCTACTCTCATGTCTGTGAAAATTGTAGGCGAAAGTGTAAATCTTCCCACAGTATTTGCAGTGTAGTTTATTCGGTGATCTCTCCATTCTCATCAATGTAGATTAAATGAATAATCTTCGATGTGAGGAGAAAGTTTACTTCTGAATAGATGTTCACCTCACAATGTCAGAATGACAACTAACTTGTTTCTGTTTGAATGTACTGTTTTAAACAGTATCAGGTTTCAATAACGACGATAAAATGTCTTCCGTTCTAATATGTGTATGTTAAATGCAGGGGTATACGTAATAATTCACCATTTGATTAAATGTACGTATGTAAGATGGAATACGTCTTTACTTGGTACTCGATTAAAATTAATAAATCATTATTTAATTTAAGGCATGTAGAAGGGAGTGATGGGTTTAGAAGTATTTTGTAGGGAATTTTTAAAGACTTTGTTTGCTAAACGATTATGTTAGTAGTAGATTAGTCTGTTGAGTAAACCATTTTGAGCTGTGATTGTCTTAACGGTATTCTGTTTTAAAAGTGCGTATGTAATACGAATTTCGTTTTTCCCACTAACTTTTGTCTGATAATTCGTTATGTCGATTCCTAAGTTGTAGGGAATAAAGTAATTGGTCTCGGATATCTCTTTACGATGTAAATAATTTGTTGATAGTCGAAATGTATTATCCTAAAAGATGGGTTATACTATTACAAAATAGCCGCCCGTTTCCTTTAAATTTTGCTTAAATGTATTGAAATATCGCGGAAATTGATATATTCAAACTCCGATAGAAATCATTTCAACCCTTCATTCGTGCTATTTATTTAATATTACGTCCAAATTTGTTTTCTAGGGAAATCGATTTGTAAATAAGTTCGAGTATATACACATTTTATGGTAGATATGTATCTAAAAATCTCGATTTGGAAGCTTTTGAATCGAAACTTTGGTTATAAGTAAATTTTAGTGTCGTAGACAAGTCTGCACCTCAAATACCTATTTTTCTCTGCTATACACATATATTTAAAAACAGATAGAAAGTTTTAATATGTATGCATGTGTCGTATCTCTCATCGTAATAGTTGAAACTTAGGTAAATGGAATGATACATGTTTGAAAAACTATGATCTTTAAATGTTTTAAAATAAAAATTTTAGCCAGTGAAAATATCTCTCGTACGAATATATACTTAGTGTCCTAGAAATGTTTGAATAAGTTTGCTGGAAACTGGATAAAGTTTATTGGAATAAAATTCATTTCTTGGATTAAGATATAAAATTTGTTGGAATTTCATCTGGGGATTAAGATTTCGTGTAATATTTAGCTTCAGGGATATAATTTTTGATCGGCAGGATTTGTGAAATTTTAATTTCGCTGGGAATACACCAGGCTCTTGCATGACCGAGCAATTCTCGAGATATCCGAAAAACACGTTCTGGGCTCACAGAGAAGGGTGGTTGGGGGTGCGTGGACAAGGGCACGTCCCTCTGTACAAGGGGTGGAGGTGGAGGTAGTGGCTATAAGCAGACAGCCCCTGATCTGAATACATCTACCCAGTTTTCGCCATCTTGCCTCAGTGGCGAAAAATTGACAATCGCGAGCAGACGTGTGAATGACCCCAGGAAATGTCGCTCTGGCGAGGGGTGCTGGGTTGGGGTGGGAGGGGGGCTACAAGCAGGCAGGTCCCCGATCTGAACGCAACTAGGCAGTTGACGCCATCTTGCTACATTTCCGAAGAATTGACAATCGCAGGCATCCCGGGGTAGCAGTTTGGCGAGGGGTGATGGTGGGAGGGGGAGGGGTGGCTAAAAGCAGGTAGAGTGACGCGGAGGTTTCCTGCTGTCTGCCGTCATCTTCAGTTGGTCATAGAAGCTTGGACTAGATGGAAATATACCTCAACAGCTCTCTCTCGTCTTCACCGGGTGGGTAGACCGTTGGCAGCCAACGAGGTTAAAATCACGGGCTACTGCAACTACGGACCGGCGACCATCGCACCTACCGTCATCTCTCTTGCTAGCCACGATTTTCCTTAAGCGATGCTAGCCACGATTTTCCTTAAGCGATATTATTTTCTCCGGGGTTCAGATCTCATTCACAGTATTCGTAAACTATAGTGTGAAATATTTTTTTAATTTATCGGAAAATATAAATGTTCGTGTGGTAGCACAATATAGTGCATTCGTTATTTTTATAATTGTCTCAAGTATGTTTCTGAGCTCAGTCTACAAAAATTCCTAGCAGTTTAAAAATACCATTTGTGTTAACAAGTGCAGTGAATTTCATAAACATGTTTAAAATGTTTCCTTAATTAGCGAGTTTTTACTATAATTTAAACACAGTTGCCTATCGGACACGCTACATGCATCTACTCACAGCTCGATGTAAGTGCTACTCATAGAATGGACTTATTTTAATATAATTTCAGGTACGTGATTGTGTCTGGTTTAAATCGTATTCAGAGTTTTTTTGCCGTAAGATATCATTCACCAGGCTGAATCATGTAAGGTTGCGTAATTTGTACGTGTAAACTTGTTAATGTGTTTAGGAAGACTGTCGTTTAATTAAAGTAATTTATAGAGACATTTTGTAGTAGATCTTTAATTCGACACTCACATAATTGTGTTATACCTCTCTCTCTCGTGTAAATTATATTTCTAAGCTCGAGACCTACGTTACGTTTAATTCCATACTGGAGAGTCGCATAATTCCACTTATTATTCACATAGTCGTTGGAAATTTGCGATTCAATGCGTGTAATTTATTCATACGTAGAACACTCTGAAATTCTCTCATGTGTTAAATATATTCGTAAAAATCGCCAATCTACCACTGACATCCCTACAAACACATAAAAATTAGAAAAGAATAAAATAATTACACTTAGCACACACTTGCGCTCAACTCAACACCTATAGAACACATTGTAACCCACCACTCTAGTCATCACCTCCAGGACCCACAGCGTCAACATCGTGCAGAGCTCCTGTTACTCCTCCCCCACCCAAAAAGAAAGAAAGAAAATTAAGTATATCCATACCCAAAATATAATAAAAATTCATCAAAGAAATTCGATCAAACATTTTCATCAAATTTATTTGATCAAACACACCAGATTTAATCGTATTAGGATTAAGGATTAACAAAAAATTGATTGTATTAAAATGGATTAAGGATTAACGCTTTTGGTATAAATTTGATATCAAAGGGTTAGTCCGATTAATAAAGCCCCTACTACTATATTGGTTGTCACCACCTGATATTTCTGCAGTGATCCCTGTCTATGTCGTGTGCTATATTCATCATCCATCGTCTCCGCCATGTTCTAGTTCTAAAGACGTTCGAGTTTCCAGGCTTATTTGTGTTAAGCTAGTTAGCGTCAATCTCTCTCTCTCTCTCTCTCTCTCTCTCTCTCTCTCTCTCTCTCTCTCTCTCTCTCTCTCTCTCTCTCTCTCTCTCTCTCTCTCTCTCTCCCTCTCTCCCTCCCCCTCCCCCTTTTTCTCCCTCTTCCTGTCCCATCGCATCAGTCTCTTACATGGAGGACTCTCGAGTTTACTATTTGCAGGAGAATGCCTTTAGAACTCTCTCAGCCCTAAAAGGACTTGTGAATAAATAAATATTTCAAAGATCATTGATTCTGGCTGGAAGCACAAAAATAAAATTTCTCAAGATGGTTTTCCATCCCCATTCCAAATAAATCTCCGTTCACTGCCTTAATATGTAACTTTCCAATTCCTCGCCTATTTTATTAAGATCTTGGTCAACCACGTTCTGCGAAAGAAAAATTTTAAATAGTACCCATTTTATGCCTTGACGCTGATGTAGATAGGGTTTGTGCATTTCCTCCATTCAATGTCCAGAAAGAACCAACTACGACATCCATAGAGTAAAAATAATTGGGTCAGTTGCTCGTATTTTGACATGATCATATTGTTTTCTTTGCTTCCTTGAAAAAAATGTGAAATTTCAGTGTGCGTCAACTGTTGAAAAGAGAACACGTACTTGGAACGTTCTTTACGATGCGCTGAGAAATTGTGGATAAATTCGGCCAAGGGTTCGTGAATCGTCTGGTTTAGTTGTGAACTCTGTGCGTCGCTCGCTGCAGTGGTTAAGCACTGTGCTCGTTCCAATTCAGCGGAGACAGTTACGAGTGTTGGAGATAACCGCATCCACTCCCGACATGCAATGTCTCTTCCATGTGCCAGATAAGACCGCGCGCACTGCAGCGGAATTGAGCGATTGCTTCCTGGGGCTTGTCGCACAGCCTGTGCCTGCGCTGTGGTGTCCGCTGGTGGGCGGGCGGAGGTTTGGGAGCAAGGGTGGCTAAATATAAACACACGTGTCGCGTTGTGTCGGTCTGATAGCTTTCCTTGTCGAGGGTTGGGAGACTGCGATGTCCATCCGGGACGTTGCACTCGTAGATACGCGCCGCCCGCGAACCGTGTTGAACTCCCGGATTTCCCTCGTTTGCCCGGCCCCCTCTAGTTCCAGTTGTGCTCTTGCAGTTGTCCAGCTCCACTCGTGGAGGGGGACGGCTAAACAGATTTCATTCTTTTTGAGGTAGGAGAGTGACTCCCACTGCAGCACTGAACCTGGCAGTTCATTAAAAAGTGTTACACACTAAAGGCTGTTCATGATCAAGTGAGCACTTTTGAAATCAACCGTAGAATAAAGTCACTGCCCCTGCCTGCGTATATTTTAACGGGCGCACTGAGT